>CM043715.1:23857465-24405113 GCA_023969325.1 Oryzias curvinotus
CAGTGACGTGCGGTCAGGTGAGGCAGAGCCTCACCTGTCATAATCGTGATAAAATAGTAAAAGGTAAATTAAGTAAATATTATTTTCCACTGATCTGTGTAATATACTTTTCAGTCAACTGGCACATTTTCCACAGTTTCTTAGGTTAAAATCGCCGAATTTGAGTGTTTCGCGATCACAGACGGAGCTGAATCTCCAGGTGAGCGCGGCAGCGCTGTGCCCACTTCTGACGATAGGGCTCAAGGTTAACACAGACGTGCGGTGAAAACTGCTACAGGCCAGCATAATAGGCTTCAGGTGGGCATGCCTCACTAGGGGCAGACGTGAGCTGACAGCTGCTTTGTAGCTACACTGGTGCCGTAGAAACAGGAACAGGTAAAACAGAAAAGTCTAAGTTATAGAGGTATTAAAAAGTCTTAAAAAAATGGAAAGAATTAAGAAAAAACAAAATGTGTGTGAATAATTCAAAATGGATGAAAAACTGTTTAATTTTAAGCATTGAGATTGCATTTGTCTTTGTGCGTTTGCTTTAATTCCTCACTTTATATATTTGTATTTGTGGTTTCTATTGTAGATTTATTCTTTTTGCGAAAACTCTTGATCCCACAGTCTTTTTTTTTTTTTTTTTTTTTTTTACTAAAAAAAGCAAAGAACTACTGAAGTGCTGATTCTGTCTGAATGTCATGCAGCTGCAGGCTGTCACAAAGACATCCATGTAAAAGTAAAATCCCGCATGCTGGTGAACCATAGAAAACTCAGAATAGAAACCCCTCGTGCTGATTAGCTCACTATTTGGCCCTGCAGTGCGGACACCATCCATTTCATTTTTAAGACCGCAATGGCAGGGAAAGCAGGTACGACGTACGTAGTGCGTAGTACGAGGTGGGGTAAACACCACGTGTGACCTCTGAACTTTCCTAGAATGCCCCAGAATACTGACTGAAATCAATTTTCCCATTGTCCCTCAGATATTATATTATCAACTCTTGTGGCTCGCCCTATGCAATTTTTCCTGACAGGTTGTACTACAGCAGATATAAAAAAGTTGTCATCACGCTCCAACGAATCATTTTGTCGAATTGCCCTAGTTTAAGTCACAAGCTACAAAAACACCTTTTGATAATTCACAAAAATAATGCTTCAGGTTAAAATGACTGTAAAAAGCAACAAACACTTTGAAGGCTAGCCATGGATTTATATATAACCTATCTCACACTATGTTAATGTTTACAAGCTATTTTTCATTTCGGTTTCAGGATTTATCACGATCACATTCTTGGCGACACAGAGTGCATGTCCTCGTTTTTTTATTTAGTCTTTGGGTCCCTGAGCGCTCCTTTGTTCCTTTGGAAGCCCGTTGGTTGGCTTGTCCCCGCGAGCTGAGATACAGTGGAAGCGGCTCGTGGCAGGCGTCCTCCAAAACGATATTCTGCTCTGCTAAGCAGGTTCATGAATACTGAGCAGTATTGTGAAGATCAAACAGAAAGAATGTGGTGGAGGAGACTGTGGCTGACACTCTGACACCTGTGATTGTGTTATTATTACCACGCACTGATGCTTGGGCTAAGTGTTTATTGAAAAGATTTTTTTTTCGCAGGAGATATTTTGACATTTTTGGTCGTTTTCAAGTTCATATTTACAATGTGAAGAGACTGCACATTTCTGTAACTGTCATGGGCTAAATACATTGTGACTACTGCGTTTAAAACAGGGGTCGGGAACCTTTTTGGCCGAGAGAGCCATAAACGCCACATATTTTCAAATGTAATTTCGAAAGAGCCATACAATAATGCAGCGTCCCTGTCCCACACTGAGGCACGGAGACTTAACCTCTTTTAAGGTTATTTATTCTGGTTACAATAGACCGCAGCAAACGCCGTAAAATTAATACAGTAACTCCTCAATTTCTCCCGCTGAGACGAGAGCTCTTCTCCCAACTTTATATTCCCCCCCTCCCGCTCCAGTCCTCCTATTTCTCTTATTCCGCCCATAGCTGAACCCCATTGGTCCAAACTACCTAACAACAGGCTGAGCGACAGAACTGAGAGCCAATCAGATCTCTGCTTGATGCGTTCAATGAACTCCAGAACTTTTAACGCGGCGCAACAGCGGACCCAACTCAGTCCGAGACAATATGTTTAAAACTAAAAATACAAGTGAATGTGAGCATTTGATGTAATTTCAACATTTTTAAAGTACAATAAGTCTGTGGATTCTTTTTAATAACATGGTTATGCTGTTGCTAATAAATGATGAGTATTTCTGGTGGTGGTTCTGCTGATGGTCTAGTCTGGTTGATACGTGGTGAGTTTCTGCTTCATGTAGGAGTTGAGACTTTAAACGTGATCGTAGGTCTGAATGTTCTGTAGATGTAGAAAGACTCACATGCAGACGTGGAGACAAACACACACACACTCACACTGCAGTGAGTGACTTACAGCGTGTTTTACGTTTTTACAATCCCTGCGCGATTCACCTGCTGCCTGTGAGGAAGAAAGCAGAGGGTGGGGGGCACCCCCACCCTCTGCTTTCTTCCTCACATCCCGTCCCCGCATCTGCGCGCTCTTTCTCAGAGACGGGAGCGCGCAGGTTTAGGCACGGCAATTAATAGGTTTCCTGCTGGAATAAACTCTGTGAAATAGTAGATAATAGTAAATTGATAATGCTGGCGCAGATTTTTCTCTCCAAGCACCGCTACTACTGCGCGCCTCTGGCATCGCATCGCGCATGAGAAGGACTGGTTTGATGAAAAAAAAAATGGTATAAATAAAGATTTGTCTGCGAGCCATACCTGACCATCAAAAGAGCCATATGTGGCTCGCGAGCCATAGGTTCCCGACCCCTGGTTTAAAAGAATAAATCCAATTGCCCTAAAACAGAGGTGTCCAAACTTTTCTCAAAGAGAGCCTAATTTGGTGAGGTGAAAATGTGGGCCAACCATTTGATTTGCATTCTTTGAACCCTTAAGCCTGATTCCTGCTTTACAGCGATCAGCCATCCCATCAGTCGTATCCAGAATTGTGCGGTCTAGTTCATACTATTGTTGGAGATTTGAACACGGGTCGCATTTTGCCACGGGCCGGACTTTGGACAGTGATGAATAATGTTTGAAGGGGACTTGGCCGCAGACAAGATGGCGCCCAGACGTCTTTAGCCGGAAATGGAAATTCCACAAGTTTTCAGAATTATAGCACCTTTGTGCAAACTATTATTATTATTTTTATTTTTTTTAACTTGTCCTGTCCAACAGCTAAGGAAACAGATGAGAGCAGAAAGCCTTTTGTGTTGAATCTTATGATACACCAGATGTATATTTAAATAAACCCGTTTTGAAATTTCAGCTAAACTTTATTCATGTTAATTATATTTGTAAATATTTTTTGTTGGACCGGACGGAAAAGAAAAGGAGGAAAGAAAAGAGAGGGATGACAGATAAAGGGGGGGGGGGGTCGAGGGGTGTTTATAGTAGCGAGGGTAAGATCATGAAGCGTCAGAAAGCAACAAGTTGCTTGAGCTTTATAATCACAACTGACAAGTTAAAAGGCATGAAAAATCTAAAATGGGCAGGGCCTGTCCACACACACACACTCAAATGTTACAAACACACCTGTTGGCTACAAAAGTGTTCACACACAATCAAGTCTACATGGACATACTATCACTAACATTCACACACGCATACTTATGCATTCAGACTAACACATGTGAAACATTTCATTCAGTCACACAAACTGTCTGTGCAAAGGTGAGATAGTTGTGCAAACTTTTAAATGTGAATAAACAGCTTAGTGTGCAAGATGAGCTTAAGATGGGGCAAAAAACGGTAATTGTTTTATTCTTTTCTAAACAACAACAGTGTTCAGATTTGTAAAACTAATTTCTAAAACCCTTTTAGACAGGAGGTTTTGCTCTAGTGTTTACATTTCTACTACCGGACGTTTTTAACCCTTAACCCGGATTAGCTCTCAGAGAAAAGCGGCTTTGCGCCAGTGTGCAATACTTTACATTAGAAATGTTTTCCACATCTGTGAAAAAATGCTTTAAAGTGTTGTTTACCAGCGCATAGCTGCTTTTTACTGAAAATCAGCGGATTCACATCGATTGCGTAAGGAGGTAGGGTATGTCTAAGGGCATGGTAGGTTTTGACAGAGACATCTCCTGCATTAAAGATTTAAACTTAAAACGAGGGGAGTGGGGGGGTGACCTTCCTGCTCCGGTTAAGGACTTCTGCTTTGTGCTAATGATGTCAGGGCGCCATCTTGTTGTCTGCAGCTAGGTCCTCTTGTAATGTTGATGTATTTTTTTCCACTACAAATGTTACAAAATCACAAGAAAGTAGAAGCTGAAACTTTATTGTATTTTTTACAGTTTTTAGGGCTTCAGAGAAGCTAAAATTGTGCTAATGCTGTGACCACTGTAAGTAAAAAGGGAAGTGAGGCGCTAGCACCTGTCAGCTGCTCTGGCTCACCCCACTTATAGCTGTTGCCTGTACTTATCCTTCATCTTTGCTTAAAATCCTTGGGTCTTCTTTTGGGTAAATGAGGTTGGTGACCCTGGCTTTCTGCATCACCAAGCTCTCACACAGCTTCCTCATGGTCGAGTGAGGGGAGGCTGGCGGTAAGACGGAAAGCGCTCTCAGCAGACGGTTTAGTAATTACACACTGGAAAGCAATCAGCCAGAACAGAGCTTCTTAATTAGCAGAACAAAACAACAGCGCATGGATTGGAGGACCCTGGAGGTCATACGCTCCCCCCCCACCTTTCAGGTATCCCACTGTGGCACGTTTTAAAAGAGCCTTCATCCTTTTTGGCCTCCCTCTGCCTTCCCGGCCTGATCATGAGCCAATCTCAACAGGTGAAAAGTGTTCAAATAAAGGAGGCAGCCCTCATGCCTGTGTAGAAAAGATCCACTACTGCTTGAAAGATGGCAGCGGTTACCATTCAAGCTGGCTCTCGTAGATGCAAGCAGGAGGAGGCAAAAAGAGAGGTCACTTAATCCATTCTGATCAAGCCTGTAGCAGTGATATGTGATATCATTAGCAAACGGCATTGTGACAAACAGCTTGAACATGAATAGCACTGACAAAGGATCTTGCAGTGGATGAAACCTCTGTTAGGGTCAAGAAGCAGGAACTTCCTGATCCCATGGAGCTGCACAGCAGATTTATGTCGGAATCCAGGCCGTAATCTAAGCAGACGCCTTGTATTCACTATTCAGGACATTTCTAACATCTAATGAAGGACTATGGGAACACGCAGGGTTTTTTGGGTAAAAGTACTCAGTACAAATGACCACCATGAGATCACTGTTTCCAATTTCCTGTGGAAAAAGCGCTTCAGTGTCTGCAAGTGCTGCATAAAGCTTCATAAAAAGGCAGTAAAAATGTCTGAGATTTAAAGGGAAGCCTCAAATGTGTAGATCGCAATCTCAGGAATGAGTCTGTAACTAAAGCAGTGGAGGTGCTGCTGCTGAGTTCTTTTGCTGTTACCACTGGGGTAAAGTGCTACATTTCCTCCTTTTTTTTGGTCCATTAATGTCAACTAGCGGTTACATGCTGTGTCATTAAAGGTCAGAAAAATTGGTTTCTTAAATGAAGACGAGAAAAAAAAATCAGATTTTTTTTTAAAACTGTCAGAAATGTTCTAATTGTCACTAATGATTTTTTTGTTTCTCTGCAAGGATTTCGGCGTGTCTTATTGTAGCAGCAATTGGTGATCTCCTACAGTCAAACCACTATGTGTTCTTCTCATCAGCAAAACTACATTGCAAGGATTAAATGAAAGACACAAATATTAAATTTGGCTGAAACACAGTTTTTGGCACTTGATAAAACACATTATTTCTCATTTCCTGAAGGTCAGAAATGTTTTATCAATTTTAATATTTGCTGTCAAAAAAAACCATGAAGACTACCGTTTAAAATACAAATATTTACCTTGAATTTCAAGAAAAGGAATTGTACTATGAATATTAATTATTTCTAAAATATGAATGAAAAGCTGGATGCATTTTAGGTGCAAAAAACATTAGTTAAAGGTGCAGAAAATTAGTAAAGGAATGTGTTTCCTATCAATGAATAGCATTATTTGTTTTTTACTAGCTCTATGAACCAATAAAAAAATTGTCTTTAAAATGCAAACATTGTATTTTCTCTTAAAAGGGAAAATGTGTTTAAAAATACAGCGATATTACTTACTCAAGCTACATTTCTGCTGCTTCCTCTCTGGTTTTGATCGTGTTTTATTTAAAGCCGGTGCTCGCGTCAGTTTAAATTTTTTAGCAACTGTTTTCCCAAAACAAACTGTTGATGTTTTTATTATTCCACATTCTAGACACGTTTGATTTATTCTTTTTAATCTTATTTCCACAATTTTTACAACAAATAGAGCATGACTCATAACAAAGTTTGGAAAAAACTATAATTACCCTCAGTCACCAGTCCTATCAAAATACTGACCCCATTACCCCTTGTTCTATCCTAGGCACTTTAACATTGGGAGTTGGGTCATCTGGACCCCACTAGACAGTGCACTAAATCTTTTTTCTTCAAGATTTGTGATCTTCACTGGTGTCCATCGATAACGTGAAATCCACTTCACCTTTACCCACCTTTGTCATGGTATGGATAACACGTGAATGTAAGGATTGGGTCATCTGGACCCCATAGGATAGTACAAGGGTTAGAAGAACCACTCCAATGAAAATCACAGTCAGACAAATAGATCCATGTATGTCTTCGGCTTGATAGCTCTGATATTTCTTGGTGCCTTTTTTATACTGGTAATGTTAGGTTGGGGTTGTGATGGGTTGTAAGCTAGTGGGAAAGAGTGTAAACGGAGGGATGATGGGAAGTGTTGTCAGGCTTACACCACGACAACAATTCTACCCACACTTAAGAGGCAAATTTCTGATGAACTACTGCCGCTCTGCCGCTCCCAAAACAATAGTTTTTGATTTAAGCTAAAAACGGCAAAATCATAACTAAAGACCACTGAGAACGCTTTGAAAATAGATCAAAAGATGATTGGAGTGGGACTTTAAGCAGTGGGTTTTACAATGCTTAATATAAACTATTCAACATTTCCCATTTGGCGCAGTGGTTAGCGCTCTTGCCTCACAGCAAGAAGGCCTCCGGTTCAAGTCCCGGCTGGGGGACTTGAAAATCAACATCAATGGGGGACCTTTCTGTGTGGAGTTTGCATGTTCTCCCGTGCATGCGTGGGTTTTCTCCGGGGTCTCCGGCTTCCTCCCACTGTCCAAAAACATCCTTCATAGGTTAATTGGCAATTCTAAATTGTCCCTAGGTGTGAGTGTGAGAGTGAATGGGTGTGTGATTGTTGATTCTTCCCTGCAACAGACTAGTCTGCCTTCGGTCATGAGTGGCCGGGATAGGCTCCGGCAGCCCCGTGACCCCGAAAGGGAAAAAGCGGATAAGAAAATGAAAAAAGAAAATAATTATTTTCAGAATCGCAAATGCTTAAAGCTTACAGTAACTTTTACCAGTCTAAATAAACTATAAATTTTGGTTTTCCAAAAAAAAGAAAAAAACAACTATGACAAAAATAACAACTCATTTCTAATAAAATGGGACAACTTTGAGATACTGGAGTGCCTGCAGAGTAAATATGAGATTTTATGCATCCATGTTTTCAAACCGAGTAAACAATAAACAGTATTCCTACTCAAAAAAAGAAAGAAATAGTGCTTGGTTTTTAGATATACTGTGCAAGGAGAGACTACTGCACCTTCGAGAACAACACGACAAAAGCGCCTTCCCCTATCCCATCATTTTCCGTGCCATATCAACTGCCCTGTTGATATTTCAGGCTGTGCTACGTGACATTTGGCTGACAGAACAGGGGTGTCAGGGACAGCCATCACAGCCAGCAGAGGTAGAGTGGGTGGACGGAAGGAATGAAGAGATAGTAGGAGTAAAAACAAAGGGAGCCATTTGAACTGAAGGGATTCCAGGCAAAGGAAGACATGAGAGAACGAGCTGTCATGTCTACGGTTATCATAGTTGTCTTTGCTTTTCTAAATGTCTCATGTCAAACAACAGTGGCGGGTGGATATTAGTCCTAATGGCGGGGCTGTGTCCACACACTGGCTCTGTTTCTCTCATTCTGCTGGTAGCTCCACACCAGCAGATTTTCAGCTAAAAAAATCTTCAAGGGTTAACAAAACTACAAATCCCTGTTTTCTTATTTTAGGATCAGAGTTTTTTTTTCTGAAATGCTCAAAGGACAACAAATAAAAGCACAGAGGATTGAGATTGTTGCATTCTTGATGCGGCATCATAGATCACATAGAGTCTGATGTATTCATTTATCAAAGAGACAAGCAGTGAGTCCCCAGTGACTGGCATCATACATGATTCCTATGAGCACAAACACTTTTTTTAGATAAAGGATCTATATATAATGTCTGCAGCACCACACAGAGATGCATATACTGTGTGGAATAACACCCTTGCTGGTAAAACTAAATCTATGGATGCAGTTGAGGCTCATGAAACCACCAATCGAAGAAAAAAAAACAGATAAAAACACAGGTAAAGTTTTAATAAAATCACTTAAAAAGTACTTTTTCATGTGTTTGTTTGAAGTCCCACTTCAAGTGATTCATGAATGCTTATGCAATGTAAAATTCAAGGTTATCCACATTTTTTAAAATACGCAGGAGTGAAATATGAGCATATAATAAGGCTTTATGGACACTTATCCTTAAGAAAAAATACTGTGCTCTTTGTAGTGGCACAAATTTAAATAGAGTCTTTTTTTAGCCATTATTATAAAACGAGATAGCAAAAACTGTGAAACAAAGACGGTCGTTATGTAAAAGCAAATATCTCTCTGAGATATTTCTCCAAGCCTAAGCAGACAGCAAAGACAGCAACATTTAAAAATAGATGAAACATCAACCAGCAGGATGAGACGGGAAAGCTCCCACTCGTGAGTTAAAAGTTGTTTTTATGCCGATGGATGGTTTTGCCTTTTAACAACTATTACTTCCAGTCCCCAAAAGTGAGTGCACGTTCTGTCTAAGATCGTTTTCAGGGTACAATTACAATGCAAAATGTCCTGTCTCTCTCTTTTGTTTTTTTCAGTATTTGCATTTAATTTCATGGTACAATGTCTTTAATGTATAGAGGTAAGAAGTAAAACTACTTATTTTCTTTGATCATCAGTTTCAATAATCAAAAATAAATAAATAAAGGCGGGAAAAGTTTATCATGTAATAGCAGAGATTTGAAATAAAATGAAAAAAAAGACAAGCTTGTAGTTTGTATATGATTTCTCTGGTTGTCTCCTTTCAGAATAGTTTGCAGCAACTTAATTAGCTTTAATTTGTGTCTTTAGTCACATGATCAATAGTTATCAGTACACCTGTTGTAGACCTAAGGGTCAAAACAGGGTCATGCAGCGTCCCGGTATTGAGCAGATATGCCTACATTTCCTCTTTTTCTGGCTATGATGGTTTTTCTTCTTAGAATGGCGCATGGAAAGTTTTCTGCACACAAAGCAGAACTTCTTCATTAGTCAAGCACATAATGTCAAACTTGATGTCCAGGTCGATCACAGTTTTAATCAGCAGTTTGAATGACAGTAAAAATATATACATGCGTTCAACATTAGTTCACTTCCACTTCTTTTCAAGCAATTAATTAAACTGTTTTTGACAAACTTCACATTAAATAGGTTCAATGTGTCATGTATGTATAAGTGCAAGTTTGTCTATTTATGATTAAAAGTAATTATAATGGGATCAGTTACATGTCTATGCGGATGTATACTTCTGGATGTATCTCTATTTTTTTTTTTTTATTTAAATCATGGCCAATCATCTTAATTACAGATGTATAAAATTTTGTTTCTCTTCTTTGTTTTTTTTCTGATTGCTTGAAATAAATTAATTTCAAATTCAAATAATTGATAATATTTTAAATTAAACTTTGTGTCATTTATTTGCCACGTCTGTGTTTTTTGTGGCTTAGGTAACATCATCTGTAGACTTTTTTGTTTCTTTTTGTGGAAGAGGACTTAAACAAAGCTTTTTATTTTTTTATTTTTAATCTTCCATGTTCTTCCTTCCTGGGAGCCCTGCCTTTGAATTCTACCTCCATCTGTGACATATGATGTTCACTTTTCTGATAATGTTACTTTCAGCTTCCTCCCACATCTTTGTGAAAGTGCTGAAGAGAGCAGTGGTGTCTGCAAGATTTTTTCCCTTTGACATATTTTATCATATAAAATATAGGAATAACTGAACAAAAGTTGTTTTACTAGTTGAGATAAATTTTACTTTACCTGAGAAAGTCATCCTTACTATTAGCCAGTGTGGTGCTTTCTTAGTAATATATGTTTTAACAAACAAGGACTGATTGCCATTTATTTTAATATGGATGTTTATTTTCAAGAGAAAAAACTTTACCTGATGTAAAAATGTCTTTTTTATGTATTTAACCCAAACAACCCACATGGTAAGGTTTTAAACAATACTCCCATATAAAAACATACATTATTTTAAAGTCCCCATATGACAATTGTTTTAATAAAAACTTTCCCAGTGGTGTTTTAATTATGAATATGGTGTTTATAACCAAAATCCCACAACCTACATTTCTTAAAAAGCCATATTTAATGTTGTGCTGAACTAATTTTCTTGGCCGCACTGACCCATAGGAAGGGTTAAGTTTAGGATTACAGGTTACAGTTAAGGTGGGTTCACACCGAATGCGATTTTCGGCAGAGGCAGCCGGTTTCAATATTAAGTCAATGGAACGGACGTGATCTGAATCTAAGGCAATAGGGGCGGCAGGAAGGTGTGGCACCAGTGCGTATTCAGTGGCGCAGTGCTTGGTACCCGCCTGAACCAAATCACCCAACAGTATCATTCTGGCTACTGTTGGGCGAAGGGGGGAACACCATGGAGAGTCTGTCGCATGGCTCATGGAGCTGGAGCGATCCTGATCACTATGTCGGAGACCCAGGACTTTAACTTTAAGTTTAATTTGAAAAACGTGCGGTCAACAACAAAGTCCATCTTTGGAAGCACTTAAAATGCAGCAATGTGCCATCTTCTCTTCTCCTGCACCTGAGCTGATGTGCATGCTGGACGAGGCAAATTAATGTGCTCTTGTGACATTACAAAGGCTCATTAATTCAAACTAAGGGTCTTTGCAACAGTTTGATTGACAGCTATTTAAAAGGAGAAATACTCAGAAATGCACAAATGAAATGATTTCTCAGAACATTTGTTTTCCTTCATAAGAAAAATGCCACATGTCAAAAACTCAAAAAACATTATTTTCATCAAAGGGGGACTTTAAAGACTATGAAAATTCTCACCTGAACCAGTTAAGCGTGTATCCTTATTACAAGTTTTAAGCTCAGTTTACAGGACAACATTTACAAATGGTATTTTTAGACCCCATTAATATTTGAAATGTTCAAAAAGGACAGTTTCTGTTTCAACAAAAGGCCAAAAACCTTTTTCCTAATATACTCATGTGTCAGTTTTCCTGTCTTCTTTACATTTTCATTTCCATTTCTGCAAATGGCTGCTCCCTGACACCAGAGAAGTCGAGAAAAAAAAACGTTTGAGGTGTGCAGGATGACAGACAGATGTCTCATCAAATCACACCTCCACCTGTCACACATATTGATTTTGGCTCTCTGACAGCTGCTGTGTCTGAACTGCAGTTTTCTTTTCCAGGAAGCTTTTGCTGAGAGCAGAAAGAGGTAAAATCTATGAAACATCTAGATCAATGAGTGAAGAAAGCTGCATAGGGTTGTGAATTTAATAACCTTTAGAAGTACAAACATACTAATGACAGCCTCCTCTGAATGCTTTCTGCACAGTAACTCTAAGAAAACTCGAAAACACTTCAAAAAACTGTTGTTGTGCATTAGCTGTGTGGAATTTCAGCAGGATCTATACATTTAGCTAACTCTACACGCAGGAAAAACTGTATAACTACCTTCAGATGTATGCATTAAATTCCTATAAAGGTCTGCTTGCTGCAAAGAGATAATGATGATGATGATAAACATACACTCAGCTATAACCTAAAAAAAGCTATTCCAAACATATGGCTTTAAGCTGCTGTATGGGGAAAAAAAGAAGGTCTTTAATTGTTAATTTCATGGCAGGAGATCTGCTGTGACATTTACTCACCTTACAGTAATAGGGTGGCACATTGCATTATTCACTTTGTTTGCAGACCTGTGCAGCGCAGTGCAGGAAAAAATCAGTTATAAGTTCCCTCTCTGTTTATACACTCAAACCAAACACCAAACATCATTTGACCGTGTCCAAACAGAAAAAAAGCACAAACAAAAAATCATAGACAAAGGGAAAAAGTTTGAAACTTTTATACATTTAAAATGACTGGATTTGCTTTGCAAGGACACACACTGAATAGTTTTTGTTCACATTTACACTAATTGGATTTCACTATAAGGTTGTGCATATTGATGTTATTCATTTAAATCTACTTTTAATATAATGCATAAAAACTGCTGTATGTGTGTTAACTACTTTAGATCAAACACATTCATCATGAAATCTGTGAGGTGCAGGAAACATTTCTAATCCTGGTCAAGCAGCATCCAATAGAAAGCTGACTGTTCTGCATACAGATACCTTTATATTATGCAAAAGAGCAGACCCCTGCCAGAATCTCAATCTAAGATGCTGCTTTATAAACTCTCTGTCAAAGCTGACCACTCATGTTGTGACAGCTATGCAAATACAGACCTATTCCAGATTCATGCTCTCTTCCTACCAGCACAGATCTGAGAACAGTTGGTGGAGTCTGGATTGTCGTTTTGGGATTACATTTTTCAATGAAATCACACAAACTGTAGCCTCTGAAGCTGCTACATTAAAGGTATCATAACTAAAATACAGCTCCTTGTCATTGCTAACAACTAACAGGTGTCTATCCTCATCAGAGGTACTGCTAAGAAGTCAAATCCTGTTTGAAATGCCTGACATGCTTCATCTCCAGTTCCACACATTTCTAAACAACGCAGCAGCTCCACAAGGCCAGCATGGGCAAATGCTACCCCAACACCCCTACACAAACACAATTAACTAAAGAAATAAAAGAAGATTACAAAAAAAAGTTAAAAAAAAAAACAAAAAAAAAGATAAAGAAAGACAGACAGACAGACATGAAAAAAAGATAAATGCAGCCTCAACAGGGCACCAACTAGTATTCTGCTTCTTCTGGTCCCAAGCTTGGTAAACACAGAGGGTAGTGTCAGAAAGAGCATAAAAAAGAAAAAAAAAATTATAGACAGCGGTTCGGGGGATTTGACACCCCAAATTCTGCACACCTGGACTTGCCCCCCCTGTTTTTCTACCTGAAGCCCATAGTGGGGTTGGTTAAATCCAGGCCTGCAGCTTCTTCTTTTTTTTTTGTTTTTTTGTTCCTTCAGCATAACCGGCAAGCTCATGAGTTCACTCTAAACGAGTATTTTATTTTGAAATTCAAGAAGCTTTACATTCCTTGTCTGTGCAAAGATTTCTTGTTTGTTCGATTCTAACCAGTCAGGTTGACATGACCAAGCACCACAGAGTGAAAAAGTAGACTCCACATCTGCTTTTTCTCACAAACAATATGTTAATCGTCATTGTGTTTGTACTTTAAACATTAGTCGGATTCACAGCTGTTGTGGCTAAAAGCTCTGACTGGCCTTTAACCAGTAAGTTTGGGCTCAATTGAAGTAAAAATCTGAGAAGACTGTGTGTATATTTACTCATTCATTTATCTTATAAGCCCATTTTTGTCCCTTTTGGGGTCATGGAGGCTGCCGGAGCCTATCCCAGCGTATTGTGGGCGATGGCAGGGGACATCCTGGACAGGTCGCCAGTCAGGACTTGAACCGGGGGCCTTATTGCTGTGATGCAAGAGCACTAACCATTGCCCCACCGTGCAGCCCCCATTTTTTTTACATAATTATTTATGTAAAAATTTAAATTCCACAAAACATTTTAAAGGTGTGCGGTTGTTGTTTTTTTGTTTTGTAACTTTACCTGTGCTATTACTTTCCTTCTGATTTTCTGATTGGAGTGAGATTTTTCGTTTCAAGTTCAAAATGCAAAAACTCAGCAGATGGGGGGGAAACTGCAACTGATGCCAAAAACCTTTTTATTTTGGTGGCATTTGCCAAATCATTTTCACTAAAATGTAGTTATGAAGTGTGAGGTATGTTAATCAAACAGTACACCTGTGGTTTCCCAAAAATGTACAACAATTTTAGGTAAAGACAGAAAAAAAGCGGTGTAAAAATATATATCTAAAAGAGAGTGGAAAAAATGTTAAAAGTCACACTTGGGGGGGAAAAACTGAACAGGTGGAAGCCCTGCCTTCTACTGTGAGCCTCTGTCTTCCAGTGAATCCTGGCTCTCCTTGCTCTATGTTGGCCCTCGGGGTGCGAGTGCAACAGATTAGCATGGCCAAGGTCAGAGTGAGCGTGTCCATCAGAGTGAGTTACAGCAAAGGTGAGCGGATTCACCTGCCGACCCCTGCAGATTGATTTAATTAGGAATATGGCTGCACATTTGTTCCTGTGGAACTATAAAGGCTAAACTGACCACCGGAGAGAAGAGGAGGAGGAGAGGAGAAGATGCAATCAAAGGGAAGGTGGGGAGTGAGGGGGGGGTTGATGAATGAGCTTTTAATCTGCATAGAAATAGCTGGGATACAGAATTGAGCTGTGGTTGTCATGGCCCGACCTGATGTATGAGAGTGCTGTGGGATCCTTATGCAACCAACACTTTATTAGAATATGTTTGTCCTTTCAACACTGACCTTAATTCTTCTCTTAATTAAACAGTTCCTCAACAGCCTCTGTGACAGAGCATGGCTTTTCTGTGCACAGAGGCACATATATGTGCTGTGGTGCAGCGGTGAAGCAGATTTCCTGAATAAATGAAGGCTTGTGGCATTTATTTGGATGCTGAAATGCCACCTTTTGCTTTTTTTTTTTTTGTGCATCCCTATTAACCTGAATGTGTGTAATTGCATTGCAAATGAGATGAGGCCACTTGAAACTTTTCATATAAACTACCAAAACCTTCTTATTAAAAAGAGTGTGAAGACCTGACAGTGCAGCAAAGAGCCAGACTACCTAATGAGATTCTTTTTAACCAACTAATTCAATAGTCCAAAGTAAACAGTGTGGAGCTGCTAAGGGGGGGAAACACTGGGGGCGTAGCCAGCAAGCATGTGAACACAAAACCCATCGCTCTTACACTAAGTAGTATTTTTCTGCTCCACCAAACAAGCCGAGGTTTAGCGTGCACACGTTCATCTCTTTCTTCCCCTTGTGGACTCTTCCCGCCTTTCCTACCTCGCTTTAATCCATCAACCTTTAGACTAATCCTTTTGAACGTTCCAAGCAAAAGCCAGAAAGGTGGCAACGTGATCAACTACACACTTTGATCTGCTGTCTCAGTCTGCGACATCATGCAAACATCAGGGCAAACACATTTATTTAGCTGATGCCATGCTTCTCTCTTTTTTTTTCCTTTCTGCTTGGTACCAGCAGCTTCCTTTTCATCTGTAACATTTAATAAAGTCGGCAGCGCTGCAATAACATTGAATTTGTCAGATGAGCATGTCGGTACTGCTTGTTTTGAAAAAAACATTACTTTTTTAGCTGCTAAAATCAAGAGTGATAATGATAAAAACCTTTCTAAAAACCCCAGTATGTCAGATTTTTATTCTGCTACTAATACAGAAACCCTACAACCTATGAGTAAAGGCCCAAAATACATGAGAAGTTCAATTCAAAAGCCAAGGAAGGGGTTTAAGATGTTGCAAAATCCTCAAGGCAGATAAACTTATTTTACAAAAAAAAATCAAAAGGTCCTTTCAAATGGCATGAATAGTGAATTTAATTTGAGCACTTTTACCTATGACAAGGCAATTAGGTTATGCAATGTTATGACAGCTGGACCTCATACATTAACATGTCTATCGCACTTAAATAATTTCTTTAGATTTTCAGCTGTCTAGCAGGTATTTGTTTTCCTGTCTGATAAACCTGTGACAGCTCTGATGTTCCTGCACCCAAACTGAAAAAATCAAAAATCTTTAGAATAATCTTTACATAAAAGAACCTGTGTGAGCCTGGAACTAAAGACACACAGGACAAATGAAGACTGTTGCATGTCATCTGCACCCAGAGGTTTGTTTTTGATATTATAAACCAGTACAATATTAGATAAAAAGGTCTGGGTTTTTTTTCAATCTGAAAGGCATAAGTGACAAGTTAAGTGAAGTTACTGAATTATATTTTTATTCAGAACATAAGCAACCACCTGTAAAATCAAATTCAATTGAATTACAATTATTCTTGATTATAATTTTCTTTAGGCAGTTGTAATATTAATAATATTAACATATTTGTGGGTGCCTGAAGATTCCTTACACGTGTATTCAAATAAGCAATTTTAAAAACCCCTAAAAAATTATGAACAATACTGGATAAGGGGAATTTTTATGTTTAGAGTTGAATCTAAATCCAAAAAGGTGAGTTTCAAGCCTTTATTTAAACATTGGTTGGTATTTTATGGTGTGGAGGTCCTGTGGTAGAGAGTTCCAGAAGCGTGGAGCAGATCTGCTGAATGCTCTTAACCTTGTGGTAGAGAGACGAGCTGATGTAGAGGAGAGGACTTGAGGAGGATCTTAGTGTGCAGGAGGGTAGATAGAGCCAGAGGAGATCAGAGAGCTGGGGAGGGAGCAGGTAGTCTAGAATTTTAGAATTGAGTAGGATTTTAAACTCAATTCTGAGATGGAGTGTCAGTCAGTGTGGCTGCTTTAGGTCAGGAGTGATGTGATCAGTGAAGAGGGTTCAGAAAATGATCCAGGTGGCAGAGTTAAAAAAAAAAAAAAAAAAAAAAAGTTCATATGGACTTACGTAGGAGATCTAAAACGAGGGAGTAACAGTCAATACTTTATGTGACCAAAGAACAGACCACAACTGCTGTGGTGGAAAGTAAAAGAAACTGTCGGAAACAGTTAGAAGACCCACTC
The DNA here is from genome assembly GCA_023969325.1 of Oryzias curvinotus. Classification (NCBI taxonomy): domain Eukaryota; kingdom Metazoa; phylum Chordata; class Actinopteri; order Beloniformes; family Adrianichthyidae; genus Oryzias; species Oryzias curvinotus. The sequence continues at coordinate 23,874,517 of CM043715.1, forward strand.
TGATGAAAATCATGTTTTCTGTGTTTTAACATCTTCTCATAGCATTTTCCCTATTCAAGAACACATACAAAGGAAATTAAGATTTAAGTTGCATTTCTGAGTATTTCTTTGTTCAAATAATTGTGAATCAGAAGCAGACAAAGAAAGACGTTTGGAAAAAGCTCTAAGGGGAGGGATGTCCAGTTTGGCTTAGTCAGTTTGTTTGTTCAATTTAGCATTTTCCTATTGAATTCTATGTATTCATGATCCTTGTGATTTTATGTTTAACTTTTTCAATTACCGTTACAAAACCCATCGGGATGACTGTTGTTGTGAATTTGGGCTATACAAATCAAATTGAATCGAATTGAAATGAATTGAAAAAGCTTGTAGCTGTAATGTAGTTGCTACAGTGCAGAATCCACCTGCAGACAAATAAATCCATGTATGCCTTTGGCTTCCTCGTCTAAGCTGACATCTGGCTCAAAAATCAGCTGGTAGGTTTTAATATTGCTCGCTCTTTTTGTTGGACTGCTAATGCTATAGGTTGGGTTTGTTAGTGGCTGTAAGCTAGTGGGAGAAATGGTAAACAAAGGGATGACTGGAAATGAGGGCCAACTCCCTCTACGCCAACAGTCCTGCACACAACTCAGAGGTGAATTTCTAATGAACTTCTGGCGCTCTGGAGCAAATATGTACTAAAAAAAACAGTTTGTTTTTTGGCTAAAAAGGGCATAATCATAATTAGAGACCCCTGGGAATGCGTCAAAATAATAGGAGTGGGAATTAACTATTGTGCAGGTTTTGAATTTACACTAATGTTTTAGTTGCTGCTCTTTAGTACAATTTTTTTTAACTTGACATATTAGTAATATCAGATCTTTAATGGATGAGTAAAACAATTTTCTGCTCAGTCTTTCTAAACAAGCCAAAAGAGTTAAACATGCCTTTATTAAATTAAAATGCAGTCCATCTCCATTGGGTTGTGTTTTTCAGCTGAATGTAAAGGATTTAAAGACCCGCTACGATCAAAATCATGTATTTGTGGTTTAATGGAGGACAAAAGAAAATTAAACTCAAAAATGCATTTTTGAAAATCATTCATTCAAATGATTGTGAATCAGTAGCAGAAAATTTTCAATTGAGCAACAGAAACTATGTCCTAGAAAACAACACTGGTTTTTTTGTTTTTTATGTTTTGGCCTTAGGGCATAATCATAAGTAAAACATCTCTGGGAAGGCTTTTATGATAGATCAAACATGATCGGAGTGGGATTTTAATTTTTAAATGCCCAGCTAGATAATAGAGTTGTCACAGGTTGAATTATCATTATGTTGTGTAACGATTAAGCCTATCAATAACTTACAATTTTTTGCTATCTTTGTCAGCTAAAAAAAATATTATGTTATTTTAGAAAAAAGCTGCTTGACATCACTGTTTTATAATAATCATCTAAAGGGCTTTTCATACGGCAGAACATTTTTAAGATATTCTGTACACCAATAAACACTTCAAGCAGATTTTTCTTTATAATCCCCCGTGAAGCCTGCAGAAGGTCAGGGCTTCACAGCTAATTCCTTTGCTGTTTAAGTACAGCCAGACCTTTTTCTGGCATTGTTCTTCTGTGGCCTACATAATGGACAGAGTTCTGTTGAGAAAGATCCCGAAGGTGGTGGAGGTGGTGGTATACATGTGTGTGCTTCTTTTTGGGGGTGGGGGAGTGGTTATGCTATTATAACCCAGATAGATAGAGCTGTTACATTTCTTTCTTTAAGCACTCTGTCTTTTTCTGCAGGTAACCCAACATGAGGCATTCACAACATTTCTTCTGCCATGTAAATTTTTATCTTTCACTTGGGAGGAAAAGGCTGGGGATGGGGGGCATATGTTGGGAGGGGGTAAATGTGTGAGCAGCAGCTGAAAGGGTAACAAATCCCAGCTTCTGTGAGAATGGTGTAAATACCACGGCTGCATCTTTTGTCAAATGTTAGCTGATGTGATTTTTCTTTTCTTTCATGCTTTGTGGTAAGAATTATAAAGGCTAAACGAGATTGTGTGTCTGTCTGTGCGCGATCCAGCATGGATCCTCTCTTTGAGATCAAAGGTTTCTCTCTCGAAATATCATATTGATAACAAATGGTTCACTACTGTCAGTGGATGTACTCGTGGCAGGGAAATGGACTGCGAAATGCATTTTGTCTTTGTCACCCTGCAACTGCTAAACCTTTCAATTCTTTGTTTTTCTAAAGGAGGGAAAGAGCTAACGGACAGATAAGGAAAGGTTAAACTGCTTTCCTTGTAAATTGAAATCATTGCTCTGTGGAATATGCCACGAAGTTTATTACTAGACTAAAAAGAGCTGACAGCATCATAATAAAATAATAAAGTTTAGTTTATTCTTTATTTAGCCTTTTAAAAGTCTGCAATAAATGAAAAACTCCTCAGAAACCACAATCAGCCAGTTGCTCTTGTTTTTCCATTTTTCTCTGGGGTTGATTAGATGGCAGCATTGAAGAATACTGCGTTGACCTGAGGTCATGTGTTCCATAGCAGGGAAAGAATATCCATCTCAAATACAGCAGTTTGTAGTTTTGAAAAAAAAAAAAAGGACTTGTTCATGAATTTTAAGCAGCAAAGTCAGGGCAATCTCGCTCTGGAGAATCACTCTTCCACAATCTCCACTCCTCTGACTTTACACAGATGCCTCCATGTCCAACTGCACTCTGGAACAATTTAGATCAATTTTTGTTCTTTTTTTTTCCACACACAAGCTGTTATTCAGTTTGCGTACATGATGTGTGGCATTAAAGTAATAGTGTAAACTGTTGTTTTTCCATGTGGAATCGAAGGTATTGGCCTCACTAAGAGGAAAATTGATCTGCTTTGTCACACAGTGAAATATAAGAACATTTAGGGCTGAATATGGCTTCATTTCTGAATGGAGTATGCTTACATTCCTGGTCCATGCAGATGTCATGATGTCCTACTTCCTTTCAACTGTATGGATTTGTTATTCTAAGTTGGCTTTGAAAGGTCTTGAATGCACCACTATTCTTGTTGTCACCCCAGCAAAAATCTTTGCCCCCCAGTTTTTGATCAGGAAAGTTAACGTATTAAAACTTTACATTTTGATCACCAGTTTTGAACATTGTAAGTTCATTGTTATGGCATTGTTTTAAGAGAATTGTGTTAAGGAACTAAAAGGTTGCTTTTAGGATGATGTCAAAGCAATGACAACCATGTTTGTCCGCGGCTCATCTGTTGCTTCATTTCGACTCTGTTGACGTCAGTAATGGCCGTTTTGGTATAGTTGTTACAGCCTGCAATCACAGATTGCATTCAGACTAAGGAATCTCAGAGGGAACCTAAACTCCGTCCGATTGGAAACAAACCGAGACCACCTCGAAAGATGGGTCTGATAGTGGTTCCTGGTCCCAGACCAGGGTTCGCTTGAAAGTACTAAATTTGATCTGAATTATCGGGGAAAATGTACTCTGGTTCACTTTCAGTGAACCAAATGTGTCCAGCCTGACTACACCCTAAAACATCATCGATACAAGTTTCTTCAAGCATTGCAAAAATAACAAAAGTCATTATTTTTCCACTCTGCTGGTCTCATTTGCCACCCTTCCAAAGTCTTCTGCCCCATGCATGAAATGTTCTAGCTCCGCCACTGGGCCTACCTCACACAAAATGTTCACAAAAGAGTACTACTGGCATCTGCAGGCTGCCACCCTTCCTGTTTGACTGCAACAATCCACTGTTTTCCATCTTCATCCCACTGGAATCTGTAAAATGAGACCAACAGCAACAAATATGTGTACCATGATGAGATTTTACCCATCAGATGTATCAAAACAATGTGCACTTGACTCCCAAAATGGTGAACAATATGTGTGTTACATGTGTGACATCACTGCAAGGGGTCTAAAGCATGCTTAGCTCACAAGAAATTGAAGCCACTTGATATTGTTACCCTTTCTCAACAGTTTTTGATTGCTAATTAAACAATGCTTCTGTATTTGTTCAGACGGTTCTGTCTTGGGACCATCATTATATAATTTATGCATGTACAAATAATCTCCTGGGTACGTCAGGTCCACATAGTGGATTATTTAGATGAATGCAAATGATGATGTTGTTTAGCTCCGCAAACAAACATACACTTTCAGCAGCAACAAGCAATGTGGTGGAAAAATAGCGACTTAAATGTCTGAAAAGTGGGCACACATTCTTTTAAAAAAAGAAGAATCACATCCCTAATTAGATTAGTTTACAGCTAAAAGAGACAAAAACTTAAAATAATTCATAAATTCATAAATGATGGTATTTTTGTTGATTCAAAACTTAGCTTGAATCAACAAAAAAGTAATAGAATAAACAAAATCCAACAAGGAGAAGTTGAAAAATGTACCGTATCCCCAATGCAGGTCTCAAATAATCCAAATGTATGGAGCTGTGACAACCTGATGAAATATGCATGCTTTTGTAAATGATGGAAGGTGACCTGATTAACCTGCAAATTGACATTAAAAACAAGCATCTGCCTACAGTACTTAATGTATATTAGGGTTTAATTTAGCGTTTAATCTATGAAATCAAACGCATGATCCATGTAATAAGACACTGACCAGGAAGAGATTGATTTACCTATAAATAATTAATTCAAATGAAAATTCAAAAATAAATAAATAAACTAGAGGAAAGACTCAAAGAACTGCTTTGCTCCTCAATGCCTGTGAGAAGTGTTTGATTTATTTAGCAAAGTTGTGTTTGTTTTTGCAGCACCCTAACCACTGCTTAACAGATAAAGGTTTTCTTTTCTGTTTCTTCGAGGGAGCAGTGGTTGAAAATGATGAAACTCTGGGGGCTTTTGTCTGGGCTGGCATGACAGATGACTCTGTCGTGAAAATAGGGCATTGTCCCGCACGATCATTTATTATGAGTGTTGGCCAGGTTTGATGGAGGCAGCCCCGCAATTGGGAGAGCAGATCATTCATCCAGAAGGAGGAGCTGTTGGTGATGGAGATCTGCTCCTTCGCCAGTGGAAACGTAGCTCCTGTAAACCTGCTCTGAAGGCGACCCCAGGCAGGGGAGGGGGAGGTGGGGGGGCCAGTCAAAGTGAGGCTTATCTGAACAGACTGTAAGAAACAGGAAGTCATGCTGGACTTCACGGTGGAAAACAATCACAGTGATTATTAACACTACCATCAGCTTATTTTGTGACCAAACGCACAGTCGCTTTCTTATTTATTTGGTGTTACGATGTCAGAAAACATGGCTGTCAGCGCAAAGCAATTAAGTCTTTCACCCCCTTAAGGCAGAAACAGAAAAACATCAACTGCTGATATCTTTTCAGCTAGTGCTTCTGGCTCCAAACTGTGAAAAACTGTAAACTGGAGCTTGGATTTTTAGTAACCTGCACCGCTCTGCTGCAGAGACGTGTGCTAATTGACTAACTTAGTAAAACTTATCCCATATTCTGTCAGATGTGACTTTAGGTTGAACTTTGCTAATATATTCAACTCTCCAATGCAGAATAGTACTCAGTTAGATGAATTCACCTGCTTGAGGCACTGTTTCTGAAGGGGAAATGCTTGGGGCCTCCGCCCCAGTAGGGGGCCCCAAAGAGCTCATTTGTTACATAAATGGCAAAATGGATGGATGGGGGAGGAACAGTGCAGTATTTCCAAGAAAATAAGCTTTCCACTTTGTGAATTAGTGATTTTTCTGGTACCATGAAAACATGCTGCTCATTTGAAAGTAGCGACACCAGAATCTGCTCTAGAACCTCTGATACAATCTGCTGGATGGCAACTTCAATTTGTGAATCCATCAGTCAGAAGCATGATTTGCCCAAAAACACGAGCATCTTCAGTTTGTGGACGGAACAACAACATTGACAAAAGTAAACAAAAGTCCTGAGAAAAATCCTCTATCCTATTCTTTTATGAACATATTATATATATATATATGGGGGGGGGCGGCCGGTCTTCACCCGCCTGGTCCTCTCAGGGCGACCAGGCTTATGGGTATCATGTCGGCTGCGGTGATGGTCGGGCGTACGGCGCTGGGGGTAGGTCGGCGGGGGGGGTTACTGCGTGGCGGCGGGGGGTGGGGAGGTAACCAGATGATTGTGAGTATGTGTGCGTGAGTGCATGGGTGGACGGACCTGGGGGCTGGCTCACTGGAACCCTCTGGGGCTTTCCCTTCCCATCACAGAGAGGGTAGGGCACTTAAAGGGTAAGGGGGGGGGGGGGGGTTGTAGTGGGTAGGGTTATGGGGGGTGGCTGTGGGTGCGTGGCGATCTCTGGGTTGCTCGGGTCGCGTGCCGTGGCTGGCTCACGGACACGGGGCACCGGTCGGGTGGTGGGCGGCTCTTGGGTTCTGCGGCCCTGGCTTCGTCCTTGGCCCTTGTCTCGGCGTCCGGCGCCCGGCGGCCCCCATGGCTGCCGCCTGGTACGGCTAAGCGCTCCTGTCCTGTGGCCTGGGGGCCGGACACCGGGTTCGCTTATGCCTCTGGGCGTTGTGGGGACCCCTGTAGGGGGGCCTTCTCTGCGCCTAGCTGGTCGGGTGGGCGGTCCCCGCCTCCCCCCCTCCCGGGCTGCTTGGGTCCGGTTTAGGGGGGACGCTGGCCTTGGGGGGCCTCTCCTCCCCTTTCCTGGTCTGGCTGCTCTGGCTGGGTAGGATCTGGTTCCCCACAACATAAGGTTCACTTCGGCAGCATGCATGTATCTCCACCCCCACGTGCACGTGCACACTGCCACACTGCTCCCTGTCTGCTTCATCCCTCCTTCTAACCTACAGTGTATTGATGGACAGATATTTTCCACTCATCTTCGTGTCAGATTTTTACCCATGATGGAATATTTGTCTTTCCAGCAGATCTGGTATAATTGTTACTGCTTAAAAGAATAACTGATCCAAATCAGTGCTTGTATCCCCCCTTTTTTCACCTTTCTTCCCTTTACTCTCTTCCACCCCCCCACCCCCCACCCCCACCCCCGACACACATTTTCCCTCTTCCTCCCCACACACACTAAATATAACAAATACAGAAATAAATAATACAACAAAAAGGGGTTAATTCAGATCTACACTCTGGCTTCTAAAGTTCTACAACCTCTTTTTGTGATAGTAAAACCTGTCCAACACAAAAGGCCTGCAGCTGTTTGCTAAGTTGTTGGACAGAACAAGTGAAGAAAAAAATAAATAAATAAAAAAAATAAATAAACTTGGCGAGCCACAAGCTGCCTGCTCTGAGCTCTTAGCAATGGGGAGGGGAAGGGGGGGGGATCTGGTGGTTCCATGCCAATGGTCCTTCCCACAACTTCAAATTTCTAATCAACCACTGCAGAAAGTACGTCCTAGAAAACAACACACTTTTTTATTTTGGCATAATCATAATAAAAAGACCACTGAGAATGCTTTGAAAATAAATTAGAAGATGATCAAAGTGGGTCTTTAATACTTTTTACTTCTCATCTGGGTTTTGGGTTGTCCATATGGGGCCTCTAGTGCTACTGTATGTCCTGTATGAGTATGCCCACTAGTTTACATTTCATATTTCTGGGCATATTAGTTAAAAAAAAAAGTGATGGATGTTCATTGGAGGGGCCCAAAGTAAGATTTTGCCTGAGGCTCGAAGAGACTTAACCAGCACCCTGGAGAAGTGCTAGTGACCAAAATAAGCATCTATAGGTGTCACTGGCACATCAACTCATATATATATATATATTACTTCATTTTTTTAACCAGCTTACAGCGAAGTTTTCAAGTTCTGATACCACAAAAAATGTTAAGGTACAAAGCAAAAAGGAGAAAAAAACACCACCTTTCCATCCCATCTGCACTGCTCCTTAATATTTTATTAGGCTGCATATTTAATGCCTAAATCTAGAAATCTTAGCATTTCTGCCAGTAAAACAATAACTTTGCCATTTGTGAGTACAGTACATGGAGCCACTGTGCTGCCTAAACAATGCAGAAAGTTTCCAAAGCCCTTTTGGAGCTGCTGAGGGAGCACAATCTTGGGTTTGCCGCGGTAACTTCAGAAAGAACTCTGAAAGTGGTAGCAAACAAATAATCTGTAATGATGGATCAGCTGAAAGGCAGCCAATTAAGTGCAATTAGCGCAATCAAAGTTCCCACCGAAAAATACGCATAATGATGTGGTTTGCAGATTCCATCAACGTCTATGATTGTGCACATCTGAACAAGCCCTGCTATTAATGAGAGGTGTTTTCAGCTTTTGTGTGAGTGTGTCTGTGTGTTCATTTGTGCGTGCGTGTGTGTGTGTGTACGAAGGTTGGGCAGTTTAGACCCATTTCCGCACACACACACACACCTATTTTTTTGTACTCTTTTTACAGCACATAGACTATTTCTGCTCATTTACATGCATCTCCTTGCCACAGGAGCTTGTTTGCTTTAATTTAACAATGGTGCAGTAAGCACTTTGTTACCGGCTGTAGTGGTGATGGATAGCTGCAGTGATAGACATTTATTAGCACGGCTTTTAGATAGGCCCAGGAGTGCTGCACTTGACAGAAATAATCCCCATCAATAGGAAAGATGCTGCCCTCTTTTTGCCGACACAATACTGCACTCATACGTCCCGATGATCTTTAAGTCGCTGCGGTGACAGTTTGACTCATCCTTGTTGACTGCCAGACAAAAACAAAGCAACCGAATTGTCGTCAAATTCAGTTTGTGTGCAGTTGGATTATATGCAGATTAGGTGGGTGTTTTTTGAACCACCCCCTGAAAACCTGGTTTTACTGTTTAATAGCCTTCTTTATTATGCCTCAGTAATGAGCTCCCTTAATAATATGTGGTAACACAATGAAAATTAAACATGTAATGTCTTTAATCAGTCTGACATGGCTCAATTAATAACAAAAAAAACAGTTGATCTCTCTTTATCTTTCTCTTTTATTCTCTCCTTTCCTCAACCACACACACACACCTAAAGGCAATTTACTTTGGATCGGCTTCACATGCATGTTGTGGACTTCCTAAAGGGAGCCACCCTACCTGGAGAACCTCCCCTGCATGTTTAAGGAGATTGTGCAGACTCCACACAAAAAGGCCTCATGGGCCCTCAACTCCACCATGGATTTAAGGGTTTACAAGATTATGTGTCAGCTTTGTACAAAAAAGAAGCCATACGTGTTTAGTAGATTAAGTGTTTATTACAACAATGCTTCCTCACAACAACTCACTGCATTAAACGCCTGTTTATTTGCCCTTTAAAGGCTGCTGCTATTGTAAGGATCAGCAGAGTTGAGCATGTGATTTAGACATATAGTAAATTTGCCAAATCTTCTCTGCTTGAGCCTAAAGCCTTTAGCTGTTGCTGCTGACTTGTTTGGAGCATCTCACGCCAGCAAAGTGCAGATCCCACAATTCAAGATTCTACCTATGATACTTGGATCAATAGGTCAACCTGTGCAGGTTGAAAATTCTTCTTGCACAACAAACTCCAGTAATTATTAAAAACCACTCTGATGAAAATTGTGTTTTTGATGTGCTTAACATGTTTTTGTGGCAATATAAGCATAAAATTGTATTTCAAAATATTTCTTAAGACAAATCATTGTGAATCAGGAAACAAGGGAAAGTTGGAAAATGTTTGTCGGTGTGGCGTAGGACCTGAAACGGCGCTATAGTTGGTGCACCATAAGCTCCCTGCTCCACTCCATTCTGATGCATCCGCTTGTAGACGACTAGATCCATGTACGTCTTTGTTTTTCTTGTCTGAGCTGGCGTCTAGCTCAAAAATGAACAAGCTGCAATATTGCGCAGCATTTTTGATGCAGTGCTAATGTGAGGGGCTGTAGTGGGAGAGTGGAAACTAAAGGATGATGGGAAGTGAGGGTAGGCCTTTTCTGCGGCAACAGTCCCACCCACAACTCAAAGGCAAATTTCTACTAGACTCCTGCCGCCCTGCAGAAACTATGACCCAGAAAATGGAATTAAAAATGAAAAGACCACTGAGAACCCTTTACAAAAGATCACCAGATGATCGTAGTGGGACTTTAATGTTTTTATTATCAACAGGTGGTATATGAGCTACACCTGTCATATTAATGGATTTTTTGTTAAAGTGAGAACAAAAGGCACTTTTAAAGTAAAATTTTGAAACTGTACAGCTTTTTTCCTTTTTTAAATTATTAATCATAACCGTGTTTTTCTGTGTTCACTGTGGTTTTTCTGCAGCTGCAGAGCTTCTGCATGTCTGATATTATAGTGAGCAAACCTCATTTCCTCCTCTTTTCAACGAGGCATTTACCACCAGAGAGCTGTCTCTCAATTTCCTATCGATTTATTGACATGCATGTGGGAGAAAGTTAGAGCTCCAAGAGGGAATATTTACATGGATGGCTAGAAGTTGTAACCTCCACACATAAAGGCCCCAGCTGGGATTTGAACCAACCCCTTCTACAACAGTATTAAACAATACAATAACTCTGCCGTGAATTCTACAGGGTTTACGTGGTTACAACAGGTCTTTATGAGTGTCAGAAAGTTCTTCCAGTTTCTTCGGTTTCCTGCCTTTTCTTGTCCAGTGTTTGCAAATGAAAGCCTTATAACTGTACTCTCAGCTTATGGTCAGAGCCCTAGGTGTCGTCTTCTGCTGTGGACTATCTGCATAGCGTGGGCGTAAAGAGTGGAATTGTGAGTAATTGTTGGCTTTCTGTTGTTTCAAACCAGTAGCAATTCTGATCTGACCTAAAGAAAACAGAGCATGTTTTGTTTTTCTTTCAAAGATTTGCCTCTCATTCAGAGAGTTGTCTTACTATCCTCCTCATCTGACCCGGCACCACCCTCAAAGTCACCTGTATCACCTTACTTCTCCGATCTGATGGACTATTTGAACTTCAGCTGGCATTTTGAGCATTGCTACGTGCCTGAACACACCAAGCTGCTGCCTTGCAATCAAACGTTTGCATCAAAGCCTGGTTGAGGTAAATATTGTCGTAGCTGCTGATTGTGACCACGCATACATATGTCTCCTGGATATGCAATGACGACAAGTGGATATTAAGAAGCCCTAAGAACTTAAATCCAGCCCTTTGTTTTGTTTTTCACCTTCAAGTTTGCCAGTCTGTTTTAATATCAATTTCTTTTATCTTTTGAACTCTATAGTAGTTTAGTGATAACCTTGTGCACAACTCATTAGGATTTTCTTAGAACAGAGGCAGATAAGAACATTTTGCATTGGAGGATTATCTCAAAGGTTTGTTCTCTGAAAGACAAGCTTCAGTTGATTTCTTTTAACAAATCAAGTGGGATAGTAAGATCACAATCAATGTTTTCCAGAAAAAAAAGAAAAAGAAAACATTTATTCATCTGATGGAAAGTGCCCTTGAATAGAAGAGATGGTCGGTTTGCTTTACCTACCGTCTATAGTGTCTCCTGAATCTAAAGGAGAAGAGGTGTCACTCGAATGTCAAGTGAACCCGGAACAGCTCTCTGTGTGCCACAAAATATTCATTTCATTGTTGCAAAGCATTGCGGTTGAGTGACAGATGTTTCTATTCATAAAAAACACCCAACTGCTTCTCCGCTATCATCTCTCTTGGTTTCTTCTTGTATTGATCTTTATCTATTTCCTCTGCATATCGCATGAATCTATCTATGAGATTTGAAGAGGAAATAACAGGCCGTTGCTTCATCTTACGTCCAATTAATGTCCCTGTAAAACTAAAGACTAAAAAGGAGTTTTAAGAAGTGCTTTTAGAACACCATTTATTTGTTTTCTATTATTATAATGTTCAAAGCACAATAACTCGAGGAGATCCTGTAAACTTGAGGAATATCAGAAACATACGCAAAAAAATTAAAAACTGTTACTTGCATATCATCCTCCAAAAAATTACTATTGAAAAAAATCTGAATGTTGAAAAAGACAGATATCATTGAAGAGCTCATTGTTTTTTATACATTTAAAAAATAATAATTTTCATCATCATCTTTACTTATAGAGCGCTTCAACATAATTTAAAATTGACACAAAGCGCTGTAAATTAAAGTTATACATTATAAAACACATTGAAACTTAAAATTGTAACATAACAGAGCAAAATCTCATGTGCGACCAAATGCTTGGCTATAACAGTGAGTCTTCAGTTGAGTTTTAAAAATGGATAGTAAAGTCTAATATTTGGTAGCAAAGCGTTCCAAAGCTTCGGAGCACAGGCAACAGACTGCCATCATGCCAATTACATTATTTTTTTGTTTTGTTTTTACCAAAAGATTATAAGTTTGAATAATTTTTATCTATCCAAAAAAAAAAAAAAATATGAAGCCAAGGACATCACTAATTTGTATGCACATCTAAATCACTTCGAAAAGCTTTCATAAAATTTGCAGAGTTTGAAAATACTTATTGGTAATAAAATGTGATTGATTAAAGTCTGTCAGGTGATCAAAAGTCCTAAACAGTAATTATCCAATCTGTAAAACATTATAGATGACATTTAAAATTTACCTTAACGTTATTTAATAGTTTTACAGTATTTCACATACACTTTATATGTTTTAAACCAGGGGATCTGCAACCTGCAACAACAACACATGACTCTTTTATCCTTTCATTGTGGCTCTCTAGTTAAAGAAAAATAAAAAGGTTTTGAAATATAAGCACTGTAACGTGAAAAAAAAGTAAGTGTTTTTTATTTTAAAGCACTGCCAATATTGCTAAATTTGCTGCATTGAGATGATCTTGTGTGACTAAGGGTGACTTTTATTTTGAAAAGAAGTCATATTCACCTTTATCAAAAGTTATGAACTATTCCTTTTTTTTTAAAGGCTGTTTTCTCTTTAGGTTTTATTAATTCCAAAAACAAGAGTTCATCATAACAGTAACGTGAATACAAGTCAGAGTCTTGTTTTCCTAAAGTCTCACTCCAACTAAATTATGATCTATTGTAGTGCTTCCAGTGGTCTTTTAGATATAAATATGATCTTTTTAGTCTAAATCAAAAGACCTGTGTTGCTTATCTAAACATAGTTTCTGCAGTAGTTTTTGCTGCATTACTGTTGTGTGTTTTAGGAATTATTAAAACCAACATCAGTAACAAACATGATCAGCAATACTATGTATTTTGCATGTTGTTATTACTAATAAGATGTTTACATGCTAAAATGAAACCAACAAAGCCTGGGACTCATCCAGGAAAGGTCCAATCTGGAAAATAATCTTACTCTGGCAAATATGATTTCAAAAAAGTTCTATATTGCTGTGACTTATTCAGGATATGAGCTAATTCGAGATTAGATCATCATATTAGCATGCATGTAGCAGTAGTTATTGTTGAGCTTATCTTTTTCCCAAAGTCAGAGAAATATTGCTGCAAATTCTCAAAAAAAAAAAAAACAGATATGTCATATGAGGTTCGTGTTAAATGATAAGAACCCAGACAAAAAATAGAGTAAAAGAGGGTGAAAGTGTATTTAAAATAAATGTACCTTGACAAGAAGCAATTTGAATTTGATTTTGATAAATGAGTAGAGACTGATTCAGGTAATTAGGTAGATATGTTAATTTTCAGTTATCTTCACACCGGCTGAAGGAATCAGTGATTCTCCTGAGTGCTGCCATGGCTGGCGACTGCTGGCCTTGTGTGCTAAGAAAACCTTGTGCAGCTCAAGGAACTGCACACATATTAAGGCAAAAACAATAAATTACACATTCTCCAGCCTTTAGCTATCTCTGCAATTGGTTTTGGATTACTAAAAATCCATGGCAGCCCTGCCAGGGACAAAAAGATTGTGATTGTTGCATTCAGCAGATTCTTAAGGTAAACCTGACTGAGCTGTAGTCACATATTGTTTTCTTTGCACCAGTAAACAATGCAGAATAATGACATCTCAGGGTGACAGGACATTGCTTATGATAATGCATATTTCACTTTTACATTATTTGTTTTTTAATTCATTGATTTGAAATCACAACATTACAGTCACACTGTATTTCCTGTTGAGGGGATGAGATGGAAGTTGCAATCATCCAGGATGCATGGAGTTTATGTCGGCTTTTTCAGGATGTTTCTTGAGAGGAAAAACAAGCTGGGGAAATGACTAAAAAAGTAGACAGCCTGCAGGACAGCCTGCAGGGCAGCTTCAGGAGCGATGGGAGTCCATTATAGAGCCTCTGCACAGCTCTAACAGGTAACACTGCCAGACACATGTCATGTGCTACTGAATCCACATTTTTTGTCTGGATACCCTAATTATAACATTTCTCCTGGCATAAGGGCCACATGCTATTGCCAAGGTGGTGTTACAGAGGCATCACCAAGGTTAAGGCATGCTCAGCTGCTACAGAGGCTTGAAAAGCTCCGGTCCAGGAGCCGTCCAGAGAGGTGCACCCCCTGAATGACATTTCAGCAGGATGCACAATAGATTACATACCAGGGTTTCAATGGCCGGTTGCCTAATAAAGACAGTAAGACGCATACCTGCAGACTTACCGGCTGAAATCTTTATATCCCTATTTATTAGATTTTTTTTCTTTTATCTGCTGTGGATCAGGCAGAGCCCCATCATTTTCAAGCCCCGTCCTTCCTGCTTGCTCAGAATGTCAGGGAACTGTGATTGATGGCGTTTGATGGAGTGTGTGCTAAAAGCAACCCTGCGTGCGTGCATGTGTGTGAGTGCACAACCACTTCTTTGAGCAAAGAGATCCAAGGACAGTTAACTTCACAATCACAGATAAAAGCACAGAAAAGAAACATAAACAATGTGTCACTCTTTAATCCCACTATAGATTTTTGTCTCCTCTGATGTTATTTGATCTGCATGGATGTTTTCTGAACTCTTCTTTCGCCTCAGCAAGATGGATCGCCCTAAAATTTGATACTGATCTCTGCGGTCTTAAAGATGAATGTCAAAGAATTAGGAAAGGTACTTTTGTCGATGTGAGAGCGTTCTTAAAAATGGGAAATACATTTAAATTCTACAAAAAAATAAAAGTGTTGGTATGGATCACAGCAAGGGCAAATTTGCAATGTTTAAACAATTTACCTGGATTTGTAATTGGGTTGAAAATATGATGTTGTTTAAAGGGTAAAACAATATTTGCCCCTTAATAATGCATTACTTTAACTCTCCATTTATTTGTCATGTACGGGGATCTATGTTCTGAGGCTCCAGAGCCACATGCAGCTTTTTTGTCCCTCTTTTGTGGCTCCCTGGTTAAAGAAATTATAATAAATGAAAAAAAAATAAATAAATAAAACGTGTTTTACATGTAAAAAGTAACTGAGTTAAAAGTAAGAAGTATAGTAAATAAAAATAAAAAATTAAAGTAACATATCACTTTTCCAGCTCTTGACTACAGTACCCATAATGCTCCAACAATCCATCCATTTAACAAAGTTGGTCTGAAACCTTTTGACAGATTTTTGAGTTGCTACGTTGAAATGTTTGCTACAAAAACTTAAAAATAAATGTTTCTTATGATTCAAAAAATACAGTATGAGTCACTTAACTAGCCCTGATAAAGTCAGTTAGATTTATGAATTTCTGGCTGAAATGTACCACAAACAGTAAAATGAACTGTTTACGGTATTTATTTACTTATTTTTATTACTGCTAACATTACATTACCTACCACTCCACTTGATGCATTGAGGTGATCCTACGTGACGCAGGGTGTCATTTATTTGTCACAGTGCTACCCTGTTGCTGCCCGTCGTTGCTTGTCACCAGAAAGCAGTGGCAGCAACAGGAAAACGGGGATCCTTCTTCTGCCTGTTTGGGTTTTTTATTTTATTCATTATTCTAGTATCGTCTTCATGTTTTTTTGATGAACATGAACTTATTTACACCTAATAAGAGGGATGTCTGCTGGATTATTTCCCACCACTTCCTATTCCGGTGCATTGTTTTTTTGATCAGCTCTTCTTGCCTGCATGGCGACAAAATATTCAGCAGGACATCACTGTTATAATCTGCTCTTTTTATTATTTATTCAAAAGAGCTATGGTATCAAGATATCTTCCTTGCTAGGATGATCATCAATAACATTCTAAAAAGTTTCTTTCTGTTTTAGTTTACTAAATGAGTCTCAATGCGCATGCTCACTCAGTTGAATCGATGTTTCGGGACTTGATTTATATGCCTGTGACCCCGTGATATATTTTTTACAAAGAAAAGTCAATATTCAAAACAGACATATCATATGTAAAACTAAATGTTGTATTCATAATTTATTAATTTGTGCATACTTGTGTTTTTATGCATAGGTTTCTTATTGACAGTTATCTTACCCCATAATGTAATATCTCCGAGTGATGATGTCTGCTAAAATAATTAGAGACCTTTTGTCATTTAACTTAATAATTTAATTGCAATGGTTTTCTTTCCTGCTTTTTTTGGACTTTGGTATTTCAAAGTCGCCATATTTGCTAAGTAAAAGTGAAAACTGACTGTTAAGATAAACTATCTTCAAAAAACAGAGACATCAGAGGGAACACAATCCAACAAAAGCCGGAGCATCTTTCATCACTGCGATTTGAAGCTGATGTTTGTTCAGTTCTTGGTGTGTTTTTGATGATAGACATTCCTGTTCAGGTTTTTTAGGTTTCTTGAAATGTTTTGACATTTGTCACGGACTGGTGTTTTATTTTATTTTATTTGGCTGGTCATAGCTGGAGGGGTTGTTCTGCCCTTCTCTTCTCTTCAAAAATCCCCCAATGGTGTTTTACTGGATTCAGATCATGTGTCATGTTTTATCTGGTCATGGTTGCTCTTTTTTCTTTTGTAATTTCTGCCGGTGTGCTCCTGGAATATTCTTCTTCTGGAGACAAGTCTTCCTGTCAGCCAGTATTTTCTTTTTTGTAAATCCACAGGTATTTTTTCGTGCCATTTAAAAGCAACATCACTGTCTGCCTTGACTGTGATTAAAAGTTATTTTTGCTGCTGTAGTTCACAAATTTCAGTCCAACGAACAAAGCAAAAGTACATCAGTCTGATCAGACCGAATGAAGAGCTCACACATTTTATCAGACTTCTTTTTCTCTTGTTAGACAGCTTAAGCTTATTTTTTCCATTAATACAGTTTTGTTTTCTAATACAGTCTTTCGTCTGTCTTGTTGAGACCGTCATTATGAAGTACAAGCTGTCGCAGCAGCACTGATTTCCACTGATGAAGCCTGTTTCAAGCTTAAAGCACTTGATGTTTTCCAGAACTAGATTGGGCAAATACTGCACGGCTTATTGCGTCATTTCAGCAGAGCAGCCGCCGCAGCTCTGATTAGTGCCACCATGTCTCACTCTGACTCTTGATTACTTCTTCAACTGGGTTGTTACTAATTTGTTGTTGCTGGTAACAGATCTTCCATTTTGCCATCATTTTTTTTAAACTCACAATCAAACTTTGCAACTTTGTGGCTTTATTCAGAGACTTTCACAATCAACTCTATCCATGAGGAAATCAAAGGTCCTTTCATCTTTTTGTTTTTTAAGCCATTGCATGTTATCCAGCATGTCTGTGATCTCAGCAGCACAGTGTCACCACATCGACATTCTGATTCAGGTTTCTGAGCTTTTTGTTTTACTTTTTTTTTTTTAAGCAAAAAAACTCATTCTAATAATGTAGTATATTTACAGAATGAATACATTGCAGTTCTAACTAATGTGCCTTTTAGTTAACATTACCATAGTGTATCCAGTATAACAGGAACAAATGGGTTCCATCAAGGCTACAAAGCCCTGAAGCTACATTCACGCTTAGCATGTGATGCACATTCAAGAACATGCTGAACATGTGTTCTTGAATGCGCTTTCAGCATGATGTTTACATTGGATGAGCAGGGAGGGGCATCTTCTTTTTCTATTGTTTACTAGCTAACGTCCTCCACCTGCTGTACTAGAGGCTTAGAGCGAAATGTCAAAGCGGTGCAAATTTCCTGAATCTTACTTCAGCCTTTTCCTTTCATAGTTCTATTCTGATGCATGAAAGACTTGGTGACTGTTGTACCAGTTACATTTATGACCAATTTAGGATATGGATATAATCAAGTCCCCCCAGTGGTCATTAAATCACATTTAGGTCCACTTTTTTCCTAATAGAGGGATTTCTATTCCCTAGCATTCATGATTACCTGATGATGTAAATATGCTAGTTGTGGCCATTTTACACTTAACCTGTTTATGTCCTGAGCTATGTGAAAGGCGGTCGCTGTTGTTGTTCTGTGGTTTTTCACCCATCATCGTCCCCTGAACGAGTTTACAACCAGAGCTTCAGATCCAGCGTTAACGTTCCTCCAAGTACCGTAAGTCTTTCAATGTTATATGCAATTAGAGAAATTCCAAAAAAGAAGAAAAGTAGTTTTGCACTGATATGCAACACTTTAGTTGATGGACAGCCTTGAGAATCTGTTGTAATGATGTAAACTGTGTAAACAATTAACATAATTAGTTAATAAGTAGTTATAGTCATTCAAAGAGCGTATGTTATTTCCTGTCTGCGGTGACATCTCCAGTATTAAATGGTTTAAAAAAGCACAACTAGTGTGCTACTACATGTTGCAGTTATGCAATAGCAACTTTTTTTTTGTCAGACCTGGCTGCCATCCCAGGTTTTTGTCATTAAATGCAGGTGTCAGACCCCATTCCACCACAGGGCATCATGTGATGACAAAAGAAAGTGGTTGATGGGAAACGGTAGATGTCTTAGGGTCAATAACCGAAAACAATATTAAGACTATTGAGAGTTCGGTCTAACTGATTAGATCCAAGTGAAAAGGGATGATCTCAAGTAGAATAGGACTCTGGTGATATCAGATTTACAAAAGCATAGATTCCTTTGATGATTGAATGTTAGCGTTAATGAGATGTTGATTAAAGTGAGTCAAATGACTATGTGTAATCTATACACTGAACTCCCAATGGGTTCCCATTTGGTTGCTTTTGTTAGTTCTCTTGAGAAATTAGGAAATGTGTTGGAAAAGGTTTGAAGACGGCCTGTTATCCCTGTTTCTCATGCTGACTTTCCCCACCAGTCAACGTGTTCTTGTTTCTTTCAATATGGTATATGGTATATTGTATTTTTAAAGTTGAAATTGATATTAGGATACATGGTCTAAAGATTTAATCCCACTGCAATTCTTTGGGAGTTTTTTTATTTATTTATTTAAATCCAGTTTGTGTCATTGTTTCCATGTAAACTCACTTTTTGACTTCAAAGGTCTACATGGTGCACATGAACACAACCTGCATAAATCTTCCAGAGGTCAAAGTGGCAGAATGAACTATTGTACCAACAATTTCTCTTAAATAATACATTTTCGAGTATTTTCCAATTCTCCTGGCACCCACCAACTTTTCTGAGCCAAAATGCAATTAACCTTTATAACAGTGGGAGAAACTACACGTTAAAAAAATTAAAAAGTGAGCACTTCAAAAAGACTCAAACAATATATTGCTTAGAAAAAATCCTTTTCATGTCTTATTAACTTAGATGGAGTCAATTAATGATGCATCTGATCTCTTACAAATAAGTCCTTGCAGCCATGTTCGTCTGCATTCCCACTTTCCTATGTGACACGGTGCTTTGAAGCAGTGGGCTGCAAAGCTAGTTTTAATCTCATTAATCTTATTTGGTATTTGAAATGAACCAGTCGATATGGAGGCCCTCATTGACAGACCGTGTATGTCAACATGTTCAAGAGAACCCTTATCTCACTGTGCCCCTCAGGCATGAAAATTCACAGCTACCATCTAAGTTCAAAGCATTAACGCGTGCACCTACACAGGACCGCAGCTTCCATTGCTGAAAATGGAAGGGAAATTATCTCTGAGCCCAGGGAACACAGGGGAACACACAACTCTCCCGTCTCTGTGTGCAGATAACAAAAAACAGTCCACAAGTGTCTGCAATTCACAGCACTCTGATAAGATTTCAGCATGATTACCTCCTATCAGTCACCAATATGTGTTGAATCACATATTGCAATAGCTGAGCCCACTGGTCTCGATGAAGAAACGGCTGCTTCTGCTTTGTTCTGTCGACTTCCTTTAGTGAGCAGAGTCACGTTTGTGTTTCTAATGCAGCGTTTTGTTGCGCTTGGCACGTTAATTTACACATAAATTACCCCGAAGAAATGCTGAACCCTGAAAAGTAACAGACGCAGTTTAAAACTTCGTTTCAATCAATAGTAAAGTAAAATGGTTTTATAACATTATGAAATGCAAATGAGCCCTCACAAACACCAACGCACGGATTGAATTTCTAAGAGCAATCCCATTAAGACAAACATATTTATTTGACCCAGTTTGCCAATGTTCAAACTCTCTTATTGGGGTGATTCTCCAGGGTTCAGCCTTTTTGCTCTTGTTAACCATCAAATGACGGGATGCTCCTTTGATGTGCGAGTATTGATTGTAAATATACAAGCCTCTCAGCTGACCTATTGCATATTGATTACAGGGTGCTGTCTGCCTTCTGCCTCGTCTTCAACTTGATAAAACCGATTTTGAAATGAGCCTGAAAATTATTCTCAGAATTGCATTTGGAGAATAATTACTAGGAACAAATGATGCTACTGTTAACAGATTCATCTGTATTGGCATTGCACGCTGCTTTACCCATTTCTAAAAACCGCAGCCATACTTGAAAAAGTCTGTTTTATATAGTCTGTATGCTGTATTTTTTCCTCCTTCTCATTCAAAGGTCATAGGTCATTTGGCATCAGCAGTTAATGGAGTTGACAGGGTTCATCTGAGCTGAGTTCTTACACCCTGAGGGGCCCTGAATGAGTTTACATTTCCAGCCAACAACAACTACAAATTTCCTTACAGTTTCCTGACTTTGAGATAAGAAGGATGGTTGTGTTTAATGATTTTAATCATTTATGCAAAACTGGGGGGAATATTAGAAGCGTTTACTGAATGTTTTGAAGGCACTAGCATGTGAATAAGGTTACAGAAATGCAACATTTACATGTCCAGTGGAAAATGATGAGGAAAAAATAGGCAAAAATAACACAAAAACATTTTTTTGTAAGTGTAAAAGTAGTTCACTTGGAGGGCTAAACTATGCTTTATTAACCACTACATGGAAAAGAGTGAAAAAAATCATTCTTGGTCTCTTGAGATCTTGTTTAGATAGTGCCCCAGCTCAAAAAGCCAAAGGGGTAAGAATTTGATTTGGAGAAAGTACAGGGTGTAAGTTGGAGAAAAAAAATCCTTCTTTGAAGGTTGTACCAGAGCTGATGAATCTTCTTAATCACAACTTTAAATGCTCAAACCTAAATAGGATCTTACAAGATTATTCTGTGTAAGCATGTTTTGAAAAATCTCCCCAAATTAAGGGTTCTCCCTGCATGTGGAAAATGTATTTTTATCTTATGGAGCTGGTTGGTTTAGGTGGGCAGTGATGAAAAGTCATATTCCCTTTTATCTTTTTCCATTTTTCCCCCCTGAGTGGTTTATTTAGACTGATCAGAAAGAAGAGAGCATGAAGGAGTAAAATCCTGATCAACATTTACAAATAGGTGCTTTCGCAACTTCACTATAATTTTTGTCAACGTTTAAAAAGCCCACTCCAATGAAAGTCGTGTTTCTGGTGTTTTTAACATTTGGTGTTGCATTTTTCTCAAGGACATACATAAAGAAATGTGCAGCGATGTGGAAGCTACAACTGGCGGACCACAAGTTTCCTGCTCTGCTCCGTTCTGATGCAGCCACTTGTAGATGACTTGATACCCCTTGGTTTTCCTCATCTGTCATAACTGCTCACCATTTTTGTTGCATCAGTAATGTTTGGTTGGTGTTGTTAGGGGCCGTAAGCTAGTTGGGGAGAGAGTAAACAGATGAATGACAGGAAAAAGGCACGGGCTTACTCTGTGCCAATGGTTCTGCCTGGTACTTAGAGGTTAATATCTTAGAAATTACTGCTGCTCTTAAGGGTTTATGTCCTAGGAAAGGGGTCAGGTTATTATTATTTTTTTTTATTTGAGCTTAAACAGAAAAAACTCACAATTAAAAGACAAATAAGAATACTTTTAAATTAGATCAAAGATGATAGGAGTGAGACTTTAGCGACTTCTGACTCTTCTGATTTTTGTTTCATTTCAAAATGTACGTTATTTACCTTTTATTTGGTTGCTTTTGTCGTTCGCCCCAGTGTCCATTAGTTGCTGAATTCCATTTGAATTAACTTGAAATTACACAAAATTTCTCCTTTTGAAGCAGATCAGGGTTGGTTTGTTTTTTAGGTTCACACTATAGTACAAACCTTGCTGAAAAGAGCATTATTCAGATAAACCAACCCTGGTGTGACCCAAACAGCTCAGTGTGAATGTATCCTTTTTTTCCCCTTTTAAAGAAATATTTTTGAATAATAAATGGTTTCTTCCGCTCATATCTTTATATAAATATTCATATGAATGATCAACAGACAGCATTACTGTATAAACTCACATTATCAAGTACATATGTGGCAAAACTTAAGGCAATCTTCACAAACTATGTGTATTTGCCCTATTTTATTGACAAAAAAAGTACCGCCGGACTGTATTATGTATGTATCTATCACATTGGGTCGTATTTTGTGGGTCGCCTGGACTGACAGCTCATGTGCTCATGTTGTGTTTTGCTTGTCATCCTGCTTCGGCAGGGCAGCCGCGACACAGCGAGTGCAGAAGGTTGCAGAGTTGATCGAGACCTTGTGTTAACAAATATGGGTTTTTAGATGACAGAGTGCCGTGTTCGGCGGGAAAACTGGGACCCATGCAGGGAAATGCAGTGTTGTTTCCAAAACGAGTTGCCGCCTGTCGTGGCAGCGAAAGGTTAATGGATTGGGGCTCTGCCACTCACGTCTGCGGCCAAGTATAACCCCTGTGTACACCCACAAATGATTAAGAGTACACTGCCATGGGCCAAAAAAAAAGGTGTAGCATTATACAAGCTAGTTAACTAGCTTTGCAAGCTCGTATTTTAGTACAAACAGACTTCCAATGCGCCTGCAACATTTATATTTGCATTTCTACTTCACTCAGTCTAGTATATATGGAAAAAAGCATGTAATCTCCCTGAAAAACAAACATGACTCTTTTAATTTAAATATGACCTTGCTCTGTCTGCTTTATTTTTATCTTAAACAGTGATGACAACAACAATAATAAAGAGTTAAGCGTGCTGCCAACAGTTTCAAGTGGATGGAGCTCAGCAAGGAGTGGGCATTCGCGGTTTAAATTAGAATCTGATGGGCGATTATAATGATGGTGCTCCATGGTTCAGTCCACATGCAGAAGGTCCAAAGATCCAATTAAAACAATTTCTCTCACTCCCTCTTCCTCTCTTTCTCCTGCACTCGGTGAGGTAATTACTGAAAATCCTGTATGTAAATTCGATACAGGAAAAAATACCTCTGCAGAAATTGTTAATAACAACAACCCAAATGTCATTGTTACTCCATGCGTGTCATTCAGATGGATTAAATCCATTATTTCACGGACATTTTCATAGTAAAAATAACCAACTCTCTTTTTTTTAACCATTTATAGAATGAATTTGACTGTTTTTATTAACGCAGCCTAAACAATAATTGTGAAATGATGCTAATCACTCCTTCATCTGCCATTACCACAGATTGTTGTATCAAAACAGGACTGGATCTTCAGCTGACAGACCGGAAAGGGCAGCTGAGCTAAGCTGATTGGTGATACAATAAGAGTGAGAGCTCTACTTTATTTCCTGACCTTTAGCCGCTTGCATCGGCGGCGTCCCTCCTCTGCCAGCATTACCGATCAGCTTCACAGCTGTGCACAGGCCAGGTCCCGCAGCCAGTCCAAATGATCCCACTGTACAATCTGTCTCTATAATATTCTCAACCCCTCGACCCGCCTTTTCATCTTCACAATAAGATAATGCATCGGATGTGGCAGGGCAGCCGAGCGTTGGAAACGTCCTCTCATGAATATTGTAGCGTGCACTTTTCCTGCCGCTCTGCACTTGCTGTTCTGCTGAATGACAAGGAATCCCACAGCCTTAACTTTGGTTTGCTTGAGGTGAAACGATGAATCGATTTATATTTTTAACGATTCAACCAGAACAACCCGTCTGAGGCGAGTTTGCCAATTTAATTGACCTATACCATTGTGAAATTGTTTCAAAATTAAATAAATAATTATATCAATATTGGAAAATACCATTTGGATTGAGGCACGGTAGATTTATTTTCCTATAACGTAAGATGACCAAGTGCATCACAGTGGACAACATACATGTGATGGCAGCAAAAGATGATCAAACCATCATTACAGTCCAAAGTGTTTGAATTTCGCAAAGACATACCATGTGGTAGATTTAATTTGCACTTTACAATCTTGCAAGAAATAGAAGGAATCTGGAAAACGTAAGATGCACTGTTCAGAACCTCTAAATCACAGAGGCAAAAGATGTCCTGGATCGATTTTAGGTCAGTGAATCGGATAGTTCAATGTGAACCAATGTCAATAATGAATTGAATCGGACCACAAAGTATTATATGGGTTGAATCGTTATGATGAACCTTTTACACCCCTGGTGTGCAGCCACATGCACATGTCATTCGCCCCGCACTAATCATTGCACACCTCTCACTCAATCTCTTCAAACAACCTCTCTGTTTAATTGTGTGACCTGAAATAGCTATCCTCGTTGACTGGGTTAAGATCAGTTTAACCTGTGTTTTACAAGGCGTAATTACACCCGACACGGTCCTGTTTGATGATTAGAATGCAAGACTGCGGCACGGTTTTAAATTAAATTGTAAAGCCTTGTTTTAATGATCCACTATGCCTTTAAGATGGATGAAACTATCTCTGAGCAAACTTACAGCTGACACATAAGACGGCCCTGTGAAAAGTAAGAAGCTAAAAAGTCTGTTTTTCCTCACCTTAAAACGGTGGAAAACCACCCACTGAAATGCAATTAACATAACTTTGACACAGTCCAAGACTACAGAGAGATACAAACAAAATAATGTAAATTCAGGGAACCTGCAGGCACTCAGATAAAGCTGGAAACGACACAATTTGCCTGCATATAGAAAAAATATTGATAAAAGACATTTGTGTGTGACTTTTTTTCGCTGCTGTTAGAGGGGTAGAAACTGATCTTTGTTGGAAAATACATTTGAAATCAGACTATAAACTGATTTATTCCCGAGAAACTTTTGGACACTCAGTATATTTCATGCTATGAGAAGAAAAGAAGACCTGCTCAGGATATTTTAGAGGGGCTTCATTATTCAAACACGTAAAAGACATTAATTCCAGAATTTCAGAATCACTTCAACCTCCTGTGCTACATAGCATCTGCAATGACAGCTTTCATTCAGCTAGTGCAATGAATTAGAAAAGGCTGTTTTACTGTATGAAGCCTAACTGGCCAGCTGGACAGTGGAATGGCCTTTCTTTCAAGTCTTGATTGCAGACACACAACCCTCACTGTGTTTTCAACGCGTGCAGCCACTGGCTGAAAATCACAGCACTGATAATAGGGAGCCATTGTGTCCTAGGCGGAAGGTGGGGGTGGATTTAAACCACATTGGAAATTGATTTTAGCGCCGCTTCAGCCTGGTTTGATTGTTGCTGCCAGAGTGGTTGTTGCTGGAAATAAAATGTTAATTGCTGGTTTTCAAGCATGATTTACATTAATTACCAAATCGCAGGTTTTACAATATAGTCATCGCTGTCTGAAGCTACGTTCACACTGTCCTCTGTAAAGTAGGTTCAAGTGGCCATTTCTAATAAAAAGTCAATGTAAACGCGCATATGTGCACGTTTTGGGCTTCCACGCTCAAAACTCTCATGTTTACGAGTAGCTTCACACATTATTAAGAACATTTTCACGTTCTCAAGCAAAACACGTTGAACTGGATCAAACGTCACCAAACTAAATTCACGGAAGTGCCAACCATTTGGCAATTAATCATGAATAAATGAATAATTAAAGTTTGTGCCAGGCTGGAATGATGTGACACCAAGTTTTTCATATATTGGAATAGAGCTGTGAAAGAAAAAGCTTCGCACCACTTCAACTTATAGCACCAAGCCTCTTCTAACTGTAGGTGGCAGACATGTGCTAGTAAACCATAGAAAAAGAAGAAGAAGCCTATGAAATACTAGACTTAATGGATGTTCGAGAACCCACTTCTTTTACCTTTTCTCACCTTCAAAGATAAACAAAACTGATGAATTTAAAAAACGTCTTTGGGATTTACTAAATGATTCATTCACATTGGCTAATTGATTCTCAGTGAATGAAAGGACAAAATCAAGCTATTATCAAATGAAATGCCAAATAACATTGGCTCTTTAGGGAAGCCATCTAAATGTGTTCAGGGCCTCTGTGTCCATTCATTCTCTTTTAAGTGTGTGAAGAAAAGACTAGGGATTAAGTAACCCCCAAGCTCTCTTGTCACAAGAGAAAAATACATTTGTAACACTCCCCAAATAAATTAAAATGTCCAGCTTTACAATTTTAGCTTGGGAGGGAAACCCAACAAAAGGAAGTGATGGTATTATCCTTTGGCCACTCTTCTGGAGCTTTGCAGTCATTTTTAAAAGCACCCTTTCACTTAAATGAAGCACATTCTAGAAAGGTCACTAAATCATAGGGGCATGGCCGTGAGGAGGATGGGTGTTTTTTTCAAATAATATTTACTTTGACAAGTGTTGTTTTCCCACGAGTAACACTTCATGATAAAAGTAACTAAGCAGATCTGCTGTGTGCCTGACTGTCCTGTCCAGCAAGCTGTATGAAAAGTCTGTATGTGGCATGTGCTCCCTGATGGGGCCAAGAGCGACGGCTTTGGATTCACTATAAATTTGTGTTCACACACAGGACCAGTGTCAGGAACACAGCCAGAATCTGAGAGCTGTTACTTTTTGTTATTATTACTGTTTTTTGTTGCTGCTCTCATTTTGGTTTACAGCGTTTTCTGACCAAAAACAAAACATTTTAGTATTTACTGTGTGAAACATTCAGATAATATCAGCTCAGTGAAAAAAAAATCAAAGTCACAATACCTAAATGAATATTGGGCTAAAGGCACAGACTTTACACGTCTGTAAAAGCCTAAACTATCAGAAGAAAGCAGTAGCCCTTTAAAGGGATTTGGATTTATGCTATATACCAAAAGCTGACAGTGCTAAAACTTACATCTGAAGGTAGATGTTCAGTGTTCTGTCTGTGGTGCACCTCTGTTACATTGTAGCGGCACAAAATGATGTAAGGGTTAGTGGCCGACGAAGTGTGCATTATCACTTTTTAATGCACGCCGTGGAAGCCTGAACGGAGGACGGTTGCTTCCGTGAAGTGAGTTAAAAAAGGGATAATGCCGCTTCGAAGGCGATTAAATCGCTTATACTATGGTCACTTACAAAAGCAATAAACCAGTTTTTAGTCCTTAATTCTTGTTTTTTTTCCGATTTAGATCGCTTTTCTCACAAAAAGCGGACTATTTGTTACGTGGTGCACACATAACAAATAGTCCGCGTCGTGCCGCACTACATCAACAGTCAAGATTCGACGATATAAAATTATAAAATAATATATATATGCTGATCTTTCCAATGGGTTGAATAAGTTAATAAGAGAGAAAGTTCACCTCTTACTGCTTGTTTTTGTCCAAATGACAAAGCAAAAGGTTGTTTTAAAGAACCCGGCGCAGTGATACATTTAAGCTAGGTGACCGGAACTTCTTTTCTCACCGTGCGGTTGTCCTGTGGTATTTCACTTTTTAATGCACACCCAGCAGCCAATCAGAATCAAGTATTCACCCGGACCACGGTATAAAAAAAGATTAAACAATCTGAATGTTTACATTACTTTGGTCATGTCTGACGTCTATTCATCCAGAGTGCAAGTGGAAGCGGAAAAACATAAGATTATTTCCGACACGAAACATGTATTTTACAAAGACTCAGCAAGGAAGCAGGGGGCACGAGCCTGAGAAAGGTTTTGGCTGAACAACACGTCACAAGGGTGACAGGAGAAACCACTCCGCCAACAGCCAAGGGGGGACGGACTGGAGATGCAACAGAGGATAACTGATGGGCATAAGACAGAGTACCGCATAACGCAAGAGAGATGCACCGCAGATGGACCGGTGGAAATCCGGCGTGAAGCTTAACTCTTTAATACCGAAGATGTCGTCTGTGACCCCTATGTAACAACCACTCTAAGACACACCAATGCTCTTTGACCGTTCACGCGATCAACATGAATCAGCTGATTCTGACACAGTCAACAGTGGCTCTTCTCATATCCGCTTTGCAGCGTTATGCAACCCATTCTGAACGTAAAAGTTTGCATAACCGCACAAAGCTGCTTTTCTTCATGACAAAATCACTTAATTGACATTGATTGCGTAAAAACTCCCCCACTGTAAAATGTTACATGTCAGCGCCAAGCTGCATTATTCCGCTTCAGAATCCGCTGGAATTACAATCATTACAGTGGGGCAAAGAAGTATTTACTCAGCCACCAGTTGTACAAGTTCTCCCACTTAAAAAGATGAGAGAGGCCTGTAATTTTCATCATAGGTTTAGCTCAACTATAAGAGACAACATGAGAAAATAAAAAATCAAGAATATCACATTGTCTGATTTTGAAAGAATTTATGCAAATATCTCAAAGGAAAAACATGAGCAACTCTTTTAAAAGCTGTAAATTCAGCTGTAAATGCTTGCTTTATTTGAGTATATTTAATTCCTTTTAGGTTACAGACGTGCTTTTATTTAATGTTCGAAACTGCATGTGTAGGTAGATTCAACACAACCAAAATTAGACTTGTGTAAAAACATCAATGTAAGCATCTTTTGTTCACAAAACAGGAAAGTATTTTTATCACCTGGAATTTCTCTTCCGCTGATCTTTGCTCATGGGTCCAAAGCTAAGAGTTTCTGGTGCATGATTTCCTCAGTGCATAATTAAGGCACTTTCAGAAGTGTCTGAAATGCATCAGCAACTGGTATTTTCTAGGGACTCTTTAGTAGATAAAAATAGACAAATCAGACATATCCCTTAACAATGGCCTCCAAGAAAGTGTTTTTTACTTTCATTGATGTTTTCAGAAGTCTTTCCATTGATCATCTACCACTACTGTCCTCTTTGGACTTTCATGTTATAGAGCTCATCAATGGGTTGTTTTCCTCTCAGTATATTCTCAGCCGTTCAGCTTAATCCGTGAAAAGAAAGCAACCGGAATTTTTCACTAGGCAGTTAAAATGTCAGGCGATCTGTTAAATCTGAGCTCCTCATAAAAGTCTATTCCATATTAAAATTAAAAATTCTCAAGAAAAAAACAAGCCATCCTTTAAATTTAAGTGTATGGTCACAATATTGTATATGTGTTATTTAAACAGTGAATATCGCAGTAATAACAATAGAAAAAAAACACATGAAGCCAGATATGTTATTTCACCTAATGAAACTCATGATCTGAAATCTACATCTTTCAAATGCAAATCACTGCGAGTTAACAAATAACAGAAGATAAATGTAATTTATGAGCATAAAATAGTAGCTTCTGACAAACACACACCACCCACACAGTCACTGTCTGATATCAACAGTCGTGTTATAGGAGTCCCCGTTGTCGCGCTCACTGGTACATTAAAGATGTGATTTGAACTCAAGGAGTTTCAAGAGAAGCAGAAAATATCTGTTACAGAAACTAGGATGTTAAGAAAGTTGTTTAATACCACATTTATTTTGAACTCTTCAAGGGTAAAAAAAAGAAAAAAAGTAGTTATAGCTCAAATTTAGTCATGGCAACGCTGACTAACATCAAGATTTTGTTTGGTACATTTTACTTATTTATGCACAGCTGTGTTGTGGGACATTCTTTATTCTTTATTAATGAGGATGTGTAAGAAGGTAAGAGTCAAGGCCATTTTCAGTCTTTAATGCCTCTGTTGAAGCTGTTCCAGCCAGTTGTTCACACATATCCATTATTGCTTCTCATGCTTTCCATTCAGATAAGCGTATGCTATTAGGATTCACGGCCATGTATTAACACATCACGTATACATTCAAGCAGATGTAAAAAAAAATCTGAATGTCTATCTTGAGCACAAACTCAAAGTGAGGTTTTAGGCATGAAAAGTGCAGCAGATCAGAGGAGATCTGCAGCTAAGCAAGTGTATTTCGGGTTAAGCACAAAGTGTGCAGAGACCTCACATCATTTAAAAAACATATCATGTGGCCCACCTGCCAAAATCCTCCCTCAGATCTAAAGCCAAAGTTGCTTGTTGGAGTGAAACGAACACATCCAAAGACAAGCACTGAATGAGTTATACACTGCACAAGCAGCAACAAAAACACAACAAATACAGACAAAGACAGTGATGACTTGTTACAACTGTAACTTAACTACAACTCAGACGTGCCTAAGGTAATTACAGCATGTACGGCCTGATTTATTGTTAAAGATTTTCAATCTTACTGCATGGCTGAGAGTGACAGTTAAGGTGAGTGATCCTGCATTTAACTTTAAACTGTTAAGCTTTTTTTTTGAGCTGAGAAATAACAGAACAGACTTATTATTGGCATACTGGTGGAACTTGTTTGTTTTCAATAGTGCTAAAAAAACTGGTGGAACTTGTTTGTTTTCACTTATGCTGAAATGAAAAAAAAACATCACTCTTTATTTTAAGCTATAGAGGTGTACAAATTTAGATCATTGCATTTTGTAGGCTCACAGTTGAATGATCACAAGTCAATCGAAGAACCACAAACAACACATTTCAGTGTAATTATAAAGTAAATCTTAAAATCTCTTAAATCAAATCTTAAATCATAAAGTTAAAAAAATTTCCCCCATAATAATATTGGATAAGAAATCCAATACCAAATGTGGGGCGGAAAGGGTGTTTTGGTCTGTTTGTTGTGTAGTTTGGTCATTTCACATTGAGGTAAATTGAGACAGGCTAAATTTTGTAAGAATCTACAGTGAGGGACATTGGCTTTTACATTACTTGAGGTTTGAAACCAACCTTAAGGATGGAGTGACAGTTTTGGACCTTGTGCTACGCTCACACCGGGCTCAGAAACACATGTTAAGTGACCACTTCAATGAAGAGTATGTAAATGCACGCAAATGAGTGTTCAAGTTCCACGGTCAATACTGTCATGTTCACACGCAAGTTTTTGGGTCCGTTTTTGGACTCTCCACTCAAAGCGCGCAGGCTTAACAAGCGTCAAGCATGGCTTCAACTTAATAGTGATAAAAAGTTTTTAGTTTAAACGTTTGAAGAAAACAGTTTTTCATCCATTCATGAGCTCATCCATCATACATTAGACTATATAAAGTTATCAAATGTATCTATCCTAATCATTTACTGTATGACAACTGGACTGAGTGACCCTTCAACCCTCTGTTCCTAACAAGAAGTAGGTTCCAAGAAGCCAAAATCCCATAGTCTTCTACTAAGAAATAAACAGCTATTACTCATATATTCTATTTCTCAGAATAAAGATTCTTGCTCTGCTACCTTTGTTAACATGTTCGTGCTTGTCCTTTTTTTAACATATTTTTTACTGTAGAGCATGTTCTTCAAGTTACATACTGTCCAATCAGATGCTTTGATAAAAGTGGTCTAATGTCAAACGTTTGAAATGTTTGATTGAAAGACTCTCCAGAGCCCGCGCTTAAGAGGTAGAGGCGTGGCCTTCCAGCAAGCTCACACTCCTGATTGACAAGAGTGGTTCCCATAGAAATGTTGACTCAACCCAACTCGGACCAATCACAACTTACTGACCCTATCATGAAAAAAATGGCAACTGAACAGACTTCATTTCACTGGAGCCAGGAGTAAGGCATTCTGGATGAGTGACGTCACTCGCTTGGTCCAGTTCTCATTTACAGTCAATGATCTTAAAACTGAAGAAAAACGTTCAGTTTTGACACACACACACACACACAAAAAGAGAGTTGGCCTTTTGATGTTTAATTTCAAAAATCAACATGAATATCTCCTGTATATACATGATTTTGAATGTGTGGTCAAAGCTAATTTCCAAGAAAAAGAGTTGAAAGAAGAACCAGTGGAATCTAAAATGCATAAACTGAAGTAATATGCAAGAACAATCAAGAAGGAGAATGAATAAAATTGGCATTTTGTGTGAATTTTTTTAAAATTAATTCAATAAGTTACCAAAGTCAACCAATAGAAATGCATATTCTCTGTTGTTTTTTTAAAAGGATTTACATAATAGTGATATGAATTTAATGAATGAAACATATTCTCACTTGGCTCCATCTTACAGGCCAATAACATTTAATTTTCAAAGCCAGTTTACTTCAATGCTCAAGATATTTAAAAAAAAAACTACGAAATAATAAAAAAAATATTCAACCTTCAACCAATCTTCAACCACTATTCAACCAAAAATATTAAACCTAGCAGTTTATTACAACCTCACGTAACTTGGAGTTGGTTACTTAAGCTAGAGCTTTACAGGGAAAAGGATTTAATTTAGCTTTTTCTTTTCTCAGATATATTTACTGATATGGACACAATGCATGTTCACATTTGAACAGAAAAATAGGTCACTATGGGAGTTTCAGCCGGCAGAAATGTCTGACTCTTTTCCCTTCAGGCTGCCAGTGGCCACAACAAGCATCATCAATCAGAGTATTAGAGCAGAGTTGAATGTATTATTGCCTGAGAGGCAAAACCCGGGGCATCAAAAACAACTCAAGAACACAAAGATGATCTATTTCTCTGTTTCTTTTTTTTTTTTTGCAACTATGACAGACAGATGGAAAAACGTGAGGAAAAAAAACCCTCTCTATGGGAGAATTTTTCCAACCTTTTGGTATGTGGTTTCTTTTTAAATCATTAAGAAACAGTTTCTCTTTTTAAAAAAATGCACAATCAGTTTGTTTTCAAGGTTTCCCAGCATTTTTAGTTCCCTGTTGAACTTTCAAACAGATTAAAAGAGAAGTGCATGACAACCTTGGTTTTGAAGGACAAAGTGTGTGAAAACCAGTGATCTGGAGGTTCGATGAAGAGTGTGAGCTGCTTTTTGCACCCTTTATTGTTGTGTGCCTGAACTGCTGATGTTATCCAGGCTTGGATGCAGCTGTATGGAAAAAAAAGGAGGGTGACTAAAAGTAGTGGAAGATCAGCAGAAGCAGCAGCACCGAATGAGCAGAGGGGAGCAAGTGACCTGAACTTTAACAGGATGGAGCCAATTCCCCCAGGAGTAAACATTCAGTAAAAGCCGAGCAGCCCATATCTTCGGAGCAAATGGGCAGGAGTGAGCAGCATATTCCTCACTAACAGGGCTAGGGTGTAGTGCCAGGAGATCTGAACTTGTATTTCCTTCTCGCCGATGCGTCAGCCATCAGAGGGACTTGAAACTTCTTGCAAGTAAAGGAGAATTCTGCAGGATTGCGTTTACAAACCAAAGCATACTTCACTGTATCTCAGTATTGATATGAGTATTCCAGCTCTTTTCAAAAAGACTAGTGATGATACTGAAGTCCAAATGTCAGTTTCAGTTCGTACTTCTTGTAAGCTATCGCTGCAGGGAATTAAAGGCTATAAGACGGTTGTTGAAATTCATGTTTGCAGTTTATAATATCAACTTCTGCTTCACCAAAGGCTTAAGATAAACGTTTAACTCAGCAAGTATTTTGTTTGGCGTGTGGGCAAAATCTGTTTTAGCAGGATGCCCAACGTATCGCAAAGTAAATGCCTTGTGCTAATTCATCTAATGAATGCGTACATAAAGCTAGACACCTCTTGATAATTGCAATCTTTTCAGGAAAGTTGCGGGCAGCCATCTGTGAACGGCTGGAGAAAAAAAATGGCATGCTTAAAACCTGCTCCGGGGAACAGAACACTTTCATTTGTGTGAAGTGCCGTGTTGCAAAAACTAAAAAAACAAATCACAGATTTCCATCAAATGTGGCTCTACCAAGTCTGGTTCCAAGGTGAATATTTGTTTTGATTATTAATAGGTTGTCATCTGTTTCTGGGGTTAAACAAGGTGGGTTTGATGCTTTTCTGCGTGCGATTGGGAAACACGGCGTCAGGATGAGGGGCTGCTGCAGAGGGTGGAGAGCTTCCTCCGGCCTCCTACGTGACACTCTGACAGCACCATCCCTCCATTTCTTATCCGTCCTCTGCTCCTTTGGCACCTTACCCTCTTTTTTTCTTTTTTTACACACCTCCTACATCCATCAGCCACGTCAAAACAGGTTCCCGAACCCCTGCCGCGATGGGATTGCTGAATTAAAATGATTCCTTTTTAATTACTTTTAACATTAAGTGGAATATGAAGCGCATGCATTACACAAGTATATTTCATTGCACATAAGGATTAGAAATGTTGAGAGTGAACCTTGCCTGAGGGTGGAATACAAAAACCCAATTAAATTAATTTCCGTGGAAGAAAAAAGTTTATTCCACTGAAGTAGTAGGTACTGTTTGAAAAATAACACAAAAAAAGTTTGGAAAAAGAGAAATGCTGTTTGGGTTATAATTATACAAAAAACAGGCATAAAAATTGTTTTTAATTTACTGATGGTGAACCTTGTTTTTTGCTTTAAATGCACATAGGGGACTATAAACCTGCTGAGAGCAACTATATATGCAGTGGTGTTTCACTGCAGCAGCATATGGAAGCATTAGGCCATCTTGTTTCATATTTCATTTTATGATATATTAGCATGCAGGTCCGTTTTTTTCCCCCTGTTCCCCCCTGAGGAATGAACCAACAGTGATACTTAATCAGATTCACCTATATTTGTTACGCCGTGGAATCAAGCTGATGCCATGTCTTGAATTTCTGAGCTAAATTACTTGTTCTTTATATCCTTAAAGCTCAGATCAATACTATGTCTTTCGCCGCCGAGAGACTGGCCAACAAACAGATAAGAAAGTAAATGGAACAGAGACCAATTACAGCTGGCAGATCTCATGTCTGTTGAGATGTCAGGAAGCTCTCTCCCTCTCTGACACACACACACACGTTTCCAGTCTCGCTCTGCCTCATCACCCCAACTGGAGCTGCACATCCAAAGGTGCTCTACTTGAACTTAAAAATCTGAACTTCACCTCACAGACATCTGTGTCTTTCAAAACTAAAAGGGAAGAAAAGTCGCCCTGCACACGAGATCCTTGATGACCCACGAGGCATAGCATGAGTTTCCCCTCCCTCTTCTGTCATGCTCTGTCTGGAGTGCAAAGACACAAAGACAACCTGATGTGTATGGATTTTCTTTTAACGGTAATAAGGCTGTCAGGGGGGTACTGCTCAAGCTGCATGAGGATTTGGAACCACAGACAGTGGTAATTGAAAATGACAGCAGGTTGAGCACAATGACTCTGCAGATAACAACAATCATAACTGCCATAAAATCCACGGCGGCTCTGCGTGGCTGCAAAGTTCTTAGGTAAACAGAAACATCCAGCCGGCACCTGGTACCACACTTTTTTATGCTTGTTGACTTCTGACTCCTTTTACAAAGATACCCTGCTCTTTTATCTTTTACAGTCAGTGAGCCACCAGCTTTACCCATTATGTCTTGTATTTTTCTGAAAGATCTCAGTAGTGGAGAAGCAGGAGGCACCCCCCACTGAAAAAGACAACAAAATATTGGTCACATTTTAAATTTAAGCAACTGTTTAGACATACTTTGGTTTAAAAGGTTTGATTTCAATTAGTTCTATGTTTATGTATCATGACTTCCATAAAATGATGCACCTCATGCCCTTTGAGAACCATTTTTTACCCTGGTATTTTCATTTTTTTATTGTTTTCCTTTTTTTTCCAATGCATTCTGCAGATGCACAGATGATATGTGTCACTTAATTCAATAACGTTGACCTTCAATTCTTTATCACCAGAGCTTTAGTTTCAGTGTTACAGGGGTCACCAATCCTGTTCTTCGTGGGCTACCATCCTGCTTGTTTTGCAGCCAGCCCTGCTTCAGTAAACGCTGCTCACCTGGGTCAGGTGTGTTCAGTCAATCAGAAACTGGGCTGATTCAATCCAGCTCATCAGCATCTGCTGAAACAGGGTTAACTGCGAAACAAGCAGGGCGGCAGCCCACGAGGAACAGGGTTGGTGATCCCTGAATAAGTCCACATGCTAGAGCTAAGTACACACGGGCGCTTGACACATGTTCTTGACTGCATGTTTAGCCTATGGTGTTCACAGTGGACAAGCAGGGAGGGGCTTCTTTTCTACTACCTAACAGCACATGTCCGCCACTTACTTGATAGAGTGAGGCTTGGTGCAAAATGTCAAAGCGGTGCAAATCTTGCTAAAGACTTTTTCTTTCACAGCTCTATTCCAATTTTTGAAGAACTTGGTGTCATAATTCTGTTGCATGTTACGAATTTGTTAATTTTATCTCCATTTGGCCTTTCGTAAATTAAATGGGACGTCATTCATTTGTTACTAACAAATCAGAGTCCCTGATTGGTCAAAGTTCTACCTGGTTTAACTTGAAACTTTTCACATTTTTTGTATGTAGAGCCCAAAAATGGTTGTAATCAGGTTCATAGCTATGAGTGAAGACACAAGAGTTTTGAACGCAGAAGCCCAAAACAAGGATGTACGCATGTTTTTATAGACTTTTTATTGGAAGTGGCTGCTTGAACTTGTAGAGGACTTTATAAGGCAAAGCAGAGACAAGCAGCTTTGGAACGTTATGCAAACTTATTAACTAATTAGCAAAGGCATAATCAGCGCCAAGGCACTTTTCTCCACATCCGCTGACTCACATTGATCACGTAAACAGTTACAGTTTGTCAAAGAGGGTGTGTTATTACAGTGTTGCCTGCAATATCTAATGTGTTGAAGGGTAAAAGACAAAGGTAAAAGTTTTTAAAAAAATCTTTCAAACTGATAAAGTTAATTTTTTTAATACACAAAGTAAATCTCCAATTGAGGTTCTAAAGGCAAACTAAGGTTTTCTTTACTCAGCATTTACATAATCTGCATCAAACACCAACACTGACTTTATTAAGAAAGAAGACACCAACCATGCTACTCTAAATGCTACGTAAGTGTACAACATTTGTAATAGTCTTTTTAATGATCCAAATGACGTGTTGGCGTCTATGTTTTAATTAGCTTTAGGGCAATGGAAGCATTGCGAAAACATCAATTACAAGTGTCTGGGTCCTTATTGTAGCTACAGCATAATAGATGTAAATTAATCAAGGAGTAGAGTTAGCAAAGACTAACCAAATCTATCACTAATATCCTGCAACAAACATATCAGCCAAACTGATATATCCAAAGTAAACAGCACAGTGTAAAGCGGAGACTTTTTGCACAAAATTAATTAAAGTGCAAGATGCACTGCCTAAAGAAATCCGCCATGCCTGCCAAACATTATGACAAACACAGAGTCCGCTTATGAGAAGAAAACAATCTTTTTTTTTCTTTTTTTTTTCAAAACTTGACTTTCAATTAATTTCTCGTTTTGATGAAGTCAAAACCTAATTGCATGTGACTCGGAGCAAACATCTGTCATCATCATTTTCAATAAGCGCAAGCTGTCAGGCATGTAATCAGAAAATCGTGTGCTGTCAGTCTTACTCCACTGCAGTCAGCTCGGTTTTTGTCACGATGCAGGTTTTTTTGAGCGTTTCATGTGCGCTTCTTAATGCGAGCAGATGGAAAAACTTCCTGGCCTCAATGACTGGTATCAACAGCTGGTAATGTCCTTCTGCTGGATGGCACCATTTTTTATTTTTTTTTATCTTTTTTTTCCCAAATTGCAAGTTTTGCTTTTGGCTTTTTCCATCCAATTCCCAATATAAACGAATTGTAAATTATTTGTGAATATTACTGTGACTGGCAGTGATGTTCAGCAGGAAACAAAGTTAGCCGCCGCAGAGCCTGGTGGTTGATAGATGAAAGAGGAGGTGAAGTGTTATTATGGTTGGAGAGTACTCAAAGGAATGCAATGGATGGCCACTCCATCGGGTCATCTCTGCTCACTCCGCCGTGGGGGAGAAATCTCCAGCTGAAGCATCACCTGCTTTGATATTGGGATGGTTGTCAAGCCTTTGGCTTTTCCTTCACACACACACACACACACACAAACAACTGCACACACCAAATAGATGGCCAGCTGTGCTCAAACACAGTAAACACTGTGCCATGCATCAGCAGTCCTAAAATAACGTGCATGTGTTTAAACAATTTTTTTATAAATACAAAGGCATTCACCAATCTTTTTGACAGACATCTCAGAAATGTGTGTGCGAGGGATTTAATCAACATGATCAAAGCTGTGCAATGCAGGAATGAAATATGGAAAAGGATCATAACTGGCCAGCAAAAAGCGGCGTAAAGAACGCCGTTTTGGCCATCAAAAAGGCCGCTTTTTATGTGCATGTTTAAAGTGGTAATTTACACGACCAAGACGGGCGTTAAAAGCAGTGTTTTGTCATGAACAAACCGCGCGCCCAAAATGGCGTTTTAGTGCATTTAAAAGGATGTTTTGTTGTGTGACATACGAAAACGTTATGATGTTTGAATAAATTGGCTAAGGCCAAAAGTGTTTGTCAGTTGTCTGCGACAGCCTAGTGTTTAAAGCAACTGCACCTTGAGTTTTTTTCTCATAAGGTAATTGTGAGTTAGACTCCAGGGCATACACACAGATATCTTCGTGTTTGTTATCTTTTTCTTTTGCTGAAATTTAAGAACAGTATTATTTTAATTGTATTTAGCATTTCTTGTTGCTTTCCTCTTCTTCTTATTTGTTTGTACAAGTATGTATTACATTAATAAACTATTAAAGACATCACAACAGGCTTTCTTTGTCACAGACAATAAAGAAATCTCTTTTTCTGGTCTATTTTGGTTCACATTACAGATTAACCAAATTTCTCAGTGCTCACTGGTGATGCAGTGGAATAATGCGGGGCTCACAGTGTTTTTCCTTGGAGTTATGAGGGTTTAAAGGCTGTGTCTATCTCTTAACAAAGGCAACCTGCCACATGTTGCTGTACATGTGATTATCACTAAAGATTTGTTCATTCGTGGTTTTATAAATAGTTTTTTCACTATTTTTTTTACAGAAATCAAGTGTTTCTGTTGTATCAGCATAATGGGTTGATAATTTTATGACTACAAATAGAGATTTCTGCATTGTCTGTGACAAAGAAGCCTGTTTTAGTATTTTTAATAGTTCATTAATGTAATACATACTTGTAAAAACAAAAAAGAAGAAGCAGAAGAGCAACAAGAATCACTAACTACAATCCAAATAATACTGTTGCTAAAAGTCAACAAAATTTGAACTCGTAATTCTTGCAGTAGAAGAAATATAAGGTACAGTTGCTTTCTAAGCTATCACAGACAACTGATAATCATGTTCGGTCTTAGCCAATTTATTCAAACATTACGGCGTTTTGCACGCGGTTTGAACGCGCTAACAGCGTTTTAGATGCGCAGTTTGCACGTGATAAAACGCTGCTTTTTACGGCTGTCTTGGGACGACACAAGATGGCGTAAATCACATTCTACTTTGGAAATGCACTTAAAAAGCTGTGTTTTTTATGGCCAAAACTGCATTCTTTATGGCACTTTTCCCGGTGATTTATTATCCTATTCACTTGCCACAGCAGACATGTCTGAGATCATGTGGTGGAATTTTAATTTCTAGTGAAGTTGACCTCATAGTAAGAATAAAGTCCCTCAGTAGTTGACTATGTTACCTCTGTGTTCTGGAAACGTCTTCTGATATCAAAACAGACCCAGACCCCCCCCCCCCTCCCCTCGGTTCTGCCAGGCTCTCATTAGCCTAAGCAGAGGAGTAGACAAATGGGAAGAAATGAAATGGATATGCTTTAAAGTCTTTGTAATGGGTTCATGCTATGCCTTGAACACAGCTAATTAAGGTCATGGGAGTTCTAATAACGTACAGTCCAATGGCTGTGTGGGTTTTTATCAGCTTCACTTGTATTTCAGCAAGATGTGGACAATGGGAAATCTGTAAATATCATTCACTCGCGTTATTATCAGGTTTTCCAACAAGTTTTGCCTTTCGGAATCATCATGAAAACTCCTGTCAAACATGGGTTCTGATGTAAGAATTCTAAACATTTCATACCCTAAACAGCACTAAAGAAGCTTCCAAGTTCATAGTAGTTTGTCAAAAATAAACTTTGGTTGTAATTAGCTGTACAAATGGATCCACTAACAATCTAATGAACTTTAAGTGCATAATAATTCAGGTGATTATGCACACCAGCAAATAGGTTAAACTATTACATCTGCTCACCCTAATCAGATCAGCAGATTAAGAGCTGGAATATTTTTATTTTTTGAAAACGTTTTTTTCTCATTGCCGTTGTTTTATAGATGCGACAAAACGATACTGCAATAAAAACAACCAAGGTTAATGCCACTGCTATAGAGGCTTCAGAGATTTACCTCACTCTAATTACCTAAAGTATTAAAGAATGCATTTCTTACAGCACAAACAGCACAATAAAAATTATAAACAGTCCCTCTTAAAAGTTGCTGCTAATGGTCTTCGTATACAATGTAGTTAGTAAATCACTGCTTGATGTTTTTTTAATGGTCTTGCAGCAAAGCAGCCTTCCAGATGAATAATGCAGCAGTGTTCATAAACAATCAAACAGATGTCAGATCCGCTCACCTCTCCCTCCCACTACCAAGCACCCCTCATTCTCCCAAGCTCACATCCGTCCGTCCATTCGTCCATCTGTCCATGCACCTCTTCTTAGTTTTTTTACAATGTTTATCTTCTCGAGACTAAAAACTAAAAAGAATAAGGAACGCAGAAGTCAGTTTTCGGTGGAATCATATTGCATTTATTTGAACTCCATGAATAAATGTAGCTAAAAGGAAAAGATTTACTTTTAAATGTAGCATAAGTTTATTGCATGTCTGACTGGCATGGCAGATAAATTAAATGTACAATGATGTAGGAATTTTCCTGCACAATCTTTTCCAAAACATTTCCTTTTTAAAGCTTTCATTTGTGACTATTTGTTGTTTTTATTTGAAAAATCTTCTGGTTGTTAGATTCAAACTACAATTGGCGGGCTACAAGCTTCGTGCTTCGCTCCATTCTGATGCATAAGTCGGGCCCTTTTTGTTGAGCCACAAATGCTAGTTTGGTATTGTGAGGGGCTGTAAACTAGCGGGAGAGAGTGTCATTCAGGTTAATCACAAAAAATACAGCTGAGTGAATATGTGAACATACAGTCAGCCATATAACTTCAAATATGATCACAATCAGTGAGTAGTTGCATCAGGAAAGAGTGAAATTTCTCATAAATTCCCATGTGGATCACTCTAAAAATGGGAAACAACTGAAAACTAATGAAAGATAATCAAGACTTTGGGATAATACCCACCATGTTTCTTTAGGGCTTTGTTTGTATGAAAAACTTTCACATCTGTGCAGAGAAAAGCCATTTACCCTGCCTCTTATGAATATTCGGTTTTATTTAAAAATTCAGAGTCACAAACTGTATTTGGGGAGACAAAAACCAGTTTAAGTCACAACATTTAAACAACATTTATTAAAGATGGACATGAACATGGTTCTCTATTAAGCAGATGGTTGACAACAGTGACGTGCGGTGAGGTCAGTGACTGGTGAGGCACTGAATCCTCTGGAGTCAGATTTACAATGAAAGAACTAAATACTTCACTATTCATCCAACAGCAGCTAACAGCTTATAAAATACACACAGGATCATATTTGTCCTACAGA
The DNA here is from genome assembly GCA_023969325.1 of Oryzias curvinotus. Taxonomy (NCBI): domain Eukaryota; kingdom Metazoa; phylum Chordata; class Actinopteri; order Beloniformes; family Adrianichthyidae; genus Oryzias; species Oryzias curvinotus. The sequence continues at coordinate 23,916,234 of CM043715.1, forward strand.
GAATATTTATTTTATAGATGGATAAAACACTCTTCTTGTATAAATTATTCATATATATATATACTGTGAACAAATGAAAGTATACAGATGTGTTCAGCACACATTTGACCCTTAGTAACTATTTCTGGTAATTTTCCAACTTCAAATTCTAATCAGTTAATATCAAATGTTGTCTGAGAATGATCATAAATTAAAATAAATTATTTCACTTAAATTTTTCCACTTGCTCCCAATTTATATTTAAAAAACAAACATTGAAAAATATGTTTGGCCTTACTTTTTGAGTCCATGTGTTGATCCTTCTCCACAAAAAGCTCTATAATCTGTTTCCAAGTCTTCCTTATTTTCCTTTAGTTTATATGAGTTTCTCCCTCTCGTTCTGTTTTTCTACGGCACCAGTATAGCTACAAAGCAGCTGTTAGCTCACGTCTGCCTCCTAGTGAGGCATGCCTCACCTGAAGCCTATTATGCTGGCCTATAGCAGTTTTTTTCAGCACACGTCTGTGTTACTATTGAGTCCTACCGACAGACATGAGGCACAGCGCTCCAGAGCCTCACCCGGAGATTCAGCTCCGTCTGTGATCGCGCAACACTCAAATTCGGCGATTTTAACCTCAGAAATTGTGGAAAACGTGTTCAGTTGACTGAAAAAGTATATTTAACACAGATCAGTGGAAAATAATTTACTTCATTTAACTTTTTCTATTTTATCAAAGTAGAGACTATGCCTCACCTGACTGCGCGTCACTGGTTGACAAACAAAAGACTTGAGGCTAAAGATAAATCATAGATAGCAAGAAAGTCTCCAGGAAAAAAACTTACTGTGTATGCTACTTACAGTGAGGGATATTGTGAAAAACTCAGTGGATGTCATATACACACTGTTTGTTTCACCTCATAGATTTTTGGGATAGGGGGGCAATTGAATTAGGGTGATACACTCACCGTATTTTGAGTTTTCCACATTAAGGTCTCTATATGCAGTGTGTCTTACTTTTACTTATTGGGCCTTACATTCTAAAATAAAAACTTTTCAACGTGGCATCAATGCCAACATTCTGTGGGTGTAAAAAGCTGATTTTGCCAGTAAGTCATTCAAAGCTCATCATTCAAACAGCCATGAACACATGACACCACTGAACGATGAGCACTACCACCTGGCCACACCGCATCTTTCGGTTGGTAATTAGCAGTCAGATGTCGCAGGTAAACTTGTCTTATAAGGAGTCCCAAATTGTTCATAATTAATTAAATAAATATGACCTTGTCTCTCATGAATGTATAAAAAGATAATGAAATTGTGAAAAATCTGCACCCAGATATTGAACTAGCCCTTATATTATTAAATATATTTCATTTTGCTTTAAAAACCTTTTCACTATTTTAAAACAGCATATTAAAATGTTCATTTTTAATAATGTTGAAAAATATCATAATTCTATGGGTTTTTTAGAACCTCAGATTTCAAAATCAATATTTTCCAAAGCTTTGTTTTTATTTCACATTGCTGTTTTTCGGAATGACTTATTTATTTCATGATGAGCTTTTTCAGCAGAATGTCTGTGAATCAGTGGCTGATCCCTTGAAATCGACTTGTATTCCTTGATACCTGCTCTGCGGTGTCCCAGTTAGAAAGATGACATATTTCTGCAACATCTGCACGGCTTTGCTGACATTAGCGGATCAAATAGAGACAAACTATCTGTCGGCTGCAGAAGATGCAAACATCTACGACTCTGTTTTTCTACTTTGAGGGTCGTGTGGACCACAGAGGAGCTTTCTTTAAATGCCGGTCGTCCACATCTTGAATTTCCTATTGACATACTTCCGACTCTCGTTCTCTGTGCAGGATTGCTAGATAGTGTCCCAGTTTTCCAGCCCAAAAGTCATCTGAAAACCGTCCGACCGAACAAAAGAAACGCCCGACCCTTCTTTGACCGCGGACCATGGGGAGTTCTGGAAAATGCACAGGTTTTATCCGCAAAATCCTCCACACAGTTTTCTCCGAGCTCTCCCCTGCTCTGTAGCTGACACAGCTCCGCTGTCTGTGCTCACAGATCCAGTCTGGTGGCCAGAAAGAGACCCGCTGCGGAAAGCGGAACCAGCCTGCTCGTGCCTCCTGAACCTAACGATATTTTTTCATTGTCATGGAGATAATAATTATAAATCAGGTCCTCTGGTTTTATTTTACCCTTTCAGGTTAACGCGGGACAGCAAGCTTTCAAACTCGGTCAGAGAGAGATGGAAAAACTGCTGAAGCGGCCGTCATCAAGGGAGCTGAAGCTGGGACTCTGTCTAGGATGATCCCATGACCTCAAACATGGAAACTGGATTACCAAAATTAATACACCTGATCTCTGAACATTCTCAGTGTCTTCCATGCATTGCAAATGACATAAACACAGACACCGCTCCATGTCGCGACAAGGCTAAAAACATTATCTGATAGCTCTTCCCACATTCGGCCTGGTGCGTTCACGGAGCTCCAGTACATAGAAGCTTAGCGGAAATCCAACAGCAACCCTGCCTAACTTAGACCACTACTATGTGTTCATGAGAAAATAAAAACCGCCGAACTGATTTGTCACAGCTGGACGTCAGGATATGGGAGGTCCTTGTGTGGTTTGGCCAACAATGACCCCTGACCTGAACATCATAGAGCACATATGGGACCAGCTGAAGCAGAGACTATATGATGGTACCCCACCCCCAAGTGACCTGGCAGAACTGTATGTTGCACTTGTGAAAACTGGAACATCTTGCAACATCATGACGGTAGTGAGGAGCTCAAGCCGCAGCTGTCAAGATGTCAAATGATGGAAATACTAAATATTGTCATGATCAATTTTTGTTATTTGTGGCCATCTTTGTTATGGTCTTAATTTTGAGGATAATAAATATCACACTAATGAAAACTGTGTTTCTTCTAATTCATTATTAGTAATATCAAACAGAACTTTTGCATATTTTGTTAGAACTCGGTCCAAACAGGGAAATCACTCGAGTACATAAAAGTATTCCTAACTCATTGTAAGTAGTGTAAATAAATGTAGAAAAAAGTCATTGTATATATATTATATTTAATCCTATTCATTGTGATTTATATTTAAAAATGACTTGGGAGGTTTTTTTTAACAAGTAGTTGTTATTTTGACTTTAAGTCTAAATTTCCACTCATTGCATCATCTGCAACGAGATGTCATGCAATTTTGAAGATGATTCTAAATACTTTCCTCCACATATTAGGTCGGTCTAATGTTGACTCTGGGTCGGCCATGACACAGAGAAAAACCCTTTGTTTATTTTAATACTGCAAAGATTTATTAAACTATTAAAACACAAAGACAGATATAAACAACACTCCCTGTGCCAACCTCTTATCTGATCACACCCTTCACTTCTATTATTACTCGGATCAGTTTAACACGGATTACCTTGGATGCTTGTTTACTTATTTATGTGCTGTTTTATTTGTTTTAAGTCTCTGGGTGATAAGCATCACAGTGACTTATTTTCTTGTCCACGATCAGGGATGGCATTAATGGTTAATCTCACGCTCTAAGAAGCAAAGCTCGATGAAGATCTGGGAGATTTTCTCTTCAAATCAACCATAAAGATCTTTGTCTTTGGTAATCCTTTGAATGTCATTCACTTTTGATTTTTAGTGCCTGACTGTGCACACAGGGACCTCAGCAGGAAGAGCTTGGCTTTGCACTATGCTTAGAGGAATTAATCTATAAGGTGGGAAAAACATGATGCACTTGTACATCCAGCAGTATGGTAGCTGTGATCCATTTACAGCCAAGAAACGTAAAATGATCAGATAAACTGAACCAAATTCACAGCTCTTTACATTCTCTTAATAAAAACAAACTGTCCTGCTTTTATTTAACAAAAATGGGTTAATTCAGATCTAAACTCTGGCTTCTAAAGTTCTATAACCTCTTTTTGTGATAGTAAAACCTGTCCAACACAAAAAGGCCTGCAGCTCTAATCTGTTTGCTAAGTTGTTGGACAGAACAAGTGAAAAAAAAAAAAAAAAAAGTTTTAAATCTGTGATGTAATACTGCATTTGACATGTGAAAATGACAAGGGCTGCCCCTTTAATCAAATGAAGATTAGGATGATGTTCAAGCATATGTGCCTGTCTGCAAAATATCTTTCACTCAACAGCAGCTGACAGCACAACTTTATTGATGATGCGTTGTGTCTCTGCTGATACATATTCACAGTAACGTCCAAAAAGTTTGAAAAACTATTGAATTTAAGTTTCCCTGTCCAAAATATGTCAGTTCAATTGTTCACATTCTTTGTCAAATTGTTGAACCTGTTGCTGACAGCTCTTTATAGTGAACTGTTATTAAGAAATATTTTGAATTCCATCTCTAAAATTGATTGATTTCTAAAGAGCAGGCAGCTGACTCTAAAAAGCAGTTGGGTTACAACAAGTTCAAGTTTAACGACAGTCTTTTGTTGTGGCAAAGTTTAACAGTTTTGAATGTTAAAGGACTCCAATAACAACTTTTTCTTTTGTCATTAAAGACACTTTCATACTACAAAGCTGGTGTGGACAAACCAAGCAAACTCTAAAACATCCAAAAACTGGATCTCAGGTCAGTCTTTGATTTGCAAGTGAACCCTGGTGTATTATAGCCAAAACACCGTCTTTGCTGTATTTGCTCACGGTCAGTATGGAGAACTTACCTCTAATGGCCAGAGTGCGGCATGAGGGGACAGTACACCACCATCACGCGTATGTCACAAGTGTGTGGAACTTACATTATCCTTACAAATACTTCACGATACACTTACCATACACACAAGAATTGTACATCCCATTTTTCATGAAAACCCTTAAAAAATGCCACAAATCCACAAGAAAACTGCAAAACACACCTGCGCTCCATTTGAGATGCGGCTGCTGCTGTCTATGACCCTCTATGAGGCCAAACAACCAAAAATCCCAATGCGCCAATTACGGTCAACCTCTGTATGGGTGCGTGTGACTAAAGCATTAGCAGTCACTGCTAGCTTTGTGACAGGGCAATTTAACCAGTAAATAAACACTGTACACAACCCCTCACCTTCATTAGTAAACATATTTGCATGAAAACCTTTTTTTTTTTGTTTAGATGCAGAATATTATATCTGGCTTGTCATCTACCAAATCCTGAGAAGTTTTACCAGGGTATAATGTTCTGTTGCTTGTTGTTGAACAAACCATACAATTTTTGCCTTTTGTGTAAAAAGCTTTCTGACCAAAAATATATAATTTTTCAAAAACGAGCAAAGTGCTCAAAATAACTTCATGCAAAACTGCAATTTACAGTGCTATCTAATTATTACAATTACCACGTTCTCTATCCATGTTTTGTTGTTTTCATCTTTCATATGAACAGCCATTTAATTTTTAAGCTGTTATCTTTTAGGTGGTTAACTCTGACAGCCCAACCAAGAAAAAAAAAAAATCAATGGAAAAAATGGAAAAATGTTATTTATTTCTACAGCTTATTGCCATGTGTGAGTAATACAATCAATGCTTTCAAAATGGGCTCTACCATGTGGTTGAGCAGGCAGGGAAAGGGTTAATTCAGTCAATTTTATTACATCTTTACCGGTTAAAAAGGCTCATAAACACCTGTGTAAAGTCAATATTTTAAACTATAAACAATGCAGTTGAGAGTCACATGCCTGCATGATCAAACTGCAATAAATAACCCCAATAATTTTGTCAAATAGCAACAGCCTGTCAGTAAAACATGGAACTTACTGAATGTTTTCACTATGGCTTTTCTGTTTGTGCAATTTTCGCTTTGTAGCCGAGTTTTGAAGTCATGTTGACGGTCAATCCTTGAAAAAGGAATTTTGAAAGGTTTGTGACTTGTGTTCTAACTGCACCTACCGTACTCTAAATCCTGTGCGGCACCAACAAAAAGTGTAATTACTAACTGGTATCTTGCAGCTTAAACTGAATAGATAGAGAACCACCCACAGATAACACCAAAATAAACTTCATTGTAATCATTTATAGCAGAAAACTGCCAGAGATGGGCAAAGGCACAGAAATTAAAAAAAAACTAGAAATGTTCTGTTTGAAGGCATCTGTGAAGTGAAGGGAAAAAAAGGGATTTATTAACTGAATACACAGCAAAATGTAACTGTGGTTTGCGCGCTAAGATCAAACAGACCCAGTCACATGTTAAAAAAGCAGCGTTCCGCATTTTTTTTTTTGTTTGCTGCTGCAGGGACGGCGTCAGAACAGAGGCAACTCACTATCTTAAATCCTTCAATGCGAAAGCAATTTGTTCTCAGCGGTAAACCAACATGGCAATTACACACTAAGACGTGGGGCTTGGGCTGTGTGTGCACTGCCCCAGATCACAACATTAATAAATATTCAAAGTAAGTGACTACAGTGCAGGCTGGATTTGTTTTAATGATCCCTTTATGTAAATGACCCATTTAACATTGTTGCATCTCATCCCTTTGTTTCTCAATGCAACCGATGCTCGATGACCATGAGAGTTCCCGCAGTGAGAAAAAATCTGGGCATGTCGGGGACCTCCACTGTCAGTGTTGAAAGGTATCTTACCAGGGGGTCTTTCTAATTAAACTGGTGTCCACAACCAAGGCTGCAAAAGATGGGGCATCTGTGCCGTTGGGTGGCTTAAAAACCTCCAGCTGCCCAACTGCACAACTTCTCATGTGGCCTTCATCAAAGGAGAGGATTTTTCAAAAAACGCCTTTATATTTTGTAATCCTTCCACTCCCTCTCTCATTTTCCAACCTTATCCATATTTCATGAAGAGCTCTGAAGCTATGAAATTGTCTGAAACTAATCCACTACTGGATATTTAGTCACAGATTAAAATCACTCGCTTCACTGCCTCATAATTCTGTTTCTATTGATTGCCTAGGTCCAAATATAAGTCAAGGATGTACTGAACCCTTTTTCCAGAAACTGTCTGAAGTAATACCAGCATGTCTTCTTAGCACTAAAAAACACAGGCAAACGTTGCCATGCAGAACAGACTTGAAGCTTTCACTTGCACTTTGGTTAGGGCTTATGCTAGTTGCAGACACCTGTGTCTGAAAAGTGCCACCTGCTCAACAGCAGCAGATTTTTTTAAAAAAAAAAGAAAGAAGTCAAAAAGACCTGAAAACATTTCCCAGTGATCAAGACAGACAGCCAAAGTCATTTACTGTTTTTTTTAAGAAAGAAAGAAGGCAGTGGGAGTGCTGTGACATGTTGGTGACACTCAGAAGCAGATCAATCCTTTGTTGCCTGAAGGAAAAGTGTGGGTCTCTCTCCACCAGGTTGGAATAAGCCAGTCTGTCAACTTGAAATTACACTCCAGAGGCTACAGATCAGACATGAGCGAAACTAAATCTAGCATAAATATACACCGGAGGTGCTTTAATTCTGGTAGGTAAAATCTTTTTATCTTTTCATTTAATTTTAGTTGTGTGTTTTGACCCAGATGTCCCATAAGGTGACGTATTATGACAGCATCAAGTAGACTTATCAACACAGAAGAAACCAAGATGAAAAAAATACACAAGTTGATGCATGCAAAATGGGTAAAAACAAAAACTCTGTCTGACTTTTTCACCTTTTTGTTAAAAAATGCATTTAAAATCCAAATAGAACATAAAAAAAGCATATTTTGGCTTAATATAGGAGCTTCTCAAAAGCAAAAAAAATAATAATTTGTAATAAGAAATGTAATTACTTCTCACTAATTTGACATAGGGAGGTCAGGCATCCATAGAGGGGGTGTGGTCTAAAAAGACAGTAGCATGTTTAATTATGCTAAAGGTTTTGCAAGAGAATACTTTCACTATTATTATCAAAACTTGATTTTTATGTACCTTTGCACTTTCAAACCAAATGTATTTTTTAAACTAATGCAGTCTTGATTCAGCTTAATTGAAAACAGCAAACAAATCTGAGGTCATTTTTTGAGGCAGAAATCCAGTGTATATTTGCAGTTATCAAACGGATCTCCTGAATTCTTGTTTGCTGGGTTTTTTTCTCTTATTGTTGTGACTAACTTATATTTTCTGTTTTGCCCGTTTTTTGTCTTTCTAACCTCCCCTTAGCAAAAAAAGTAGTCTACTAAAGTGTACAACAAGTATACTTTCTCTACACCAAAATTGAGGCAGTATACTTGAAGTTTACTTTTTACATAATTGTATGTATTTCCTACACTAAACATACATGTCTATTGTATACATGTACTTTGCTATACTTATACACATACTGAAGTATATTTAATATAATAAACTACTTTTTTAAATGTGTTTATTGTACTACTTTTTGCTAAGGGTGTAACATTTGTGTCTTTTGTCCTACAACGATGCTCCAGGGATCCTGTGTTTGACCATGTGATTCCTATTCTCTGAACCTGTTTATTTTTGTCTTACAACAGATGTTACAATGTTTTTTGTGTTTGTCTCATCCCTATTTTTGCACTCAATTGGATTACAGTGTAACACTTCTAATAAATAAAGCTTGTTGTTGTTGTACTTTGAGACAACCTCAGCTGTAAACTGGTGCTTCATAAACAAACTAAATGAAATTGATTGAATTAATTGAGTTGACAGGTCAGAATAAACAAACAATTTGGACAGGCTTTGAATCAAGGACAAAACTGGCGGTCAAAAACAAGACCAAGAGTTGAAGGGTGGCCGCCTTGAGCAGAAGGTGAGACATTCTGGTGATGAATGTTTGGCAGACAGATGAATGTCATGAATGAGAAAGACAGTAACATGACCAAATATGGCAGAGAAACAGAGGAGTGGTCTGTAACATGTGTAGCAGTGAAGGGCATCACAACAACTGCATTCTAGTCCGATTTACAAGCCAATTCTTTATGCTTCATTTTGCATTTGTAGTGTTAAAAAGATCCACTCTTGAAAAAGCAGCTGCTGATTCTGCTTGTAAAGTAAAATAAACCAACTAAAGACTTACTATGGTCTAACACTTCCTTCCAAATGGAGTTGAGCCTGCCAGACTATCCTCATCCCAATGCATCTCTAATCATGTTTTAGTCTGTCTTTTTGACAGTTAAAAACAAAACTAATTTATTTTAATAAATGTATTTAATTTCCAGTTTAACTGTATGCATCTATGGAAACAAGTAAACAGCAATCTTCCGCTTTACTCTGTTTTGATTTTTAGATCTTGCAGTTAAAAATTATGCAGCTTTGCATGCTGTTAGACCAGGGATGAAATTATTTCAGATGAAAAAAAGTCTATATAAAAAAGTGTTTTCTTAGAATTTTTTTTTATTGACAAAATGTTCTGAGCCGTCCAAAAAGCTAATGTAAATTTAGAATGCATTAGTGATACTTGATAAATCCTCTTGCAACAGTGTGAAAGTGGCAAATCACAGAGGTGTGAATAATATGATAATGATGACTTCACTTGGCAGTGTTCGAGTAGTCTATCGTGTAAGAACACTGTTCCTTTTATTGATATTCTTAAGAGGTAGGCATCTGCTTAAAACCCACCGTGTTCGGCGATGTTGGAGACGAGCGGGCTGCATAATAGAGGAGGAGGGTCCGCTCAAGGAGAGCTGCAGGGGCTGCAGTCCCTTCAGATTTGTGTTTTCCCCATAGGGCGCTGTGTAGCACACCCCTTCATGAGGCTCAGCTGTCAGAAAGCTAAAGATGGAGATGTGTTGAAGCTTGCCTGCCAGAAAATCACAGCCCGGCTGTTCGGTGCCAAAAGCAACACAAGCATGGCAGGTGAGACAGTGGATTACACTCTGACATTCTGCAGAACGAGGGGGTAAAAGTGCAACAGGCATTGGTGGAAATGAAGTTTGAATACATTTTGACAGCATTGTGTGACAGACAAAAACAAATAGGGCCAATTAATTTTCTATAAACAGCAACAACAACAAAAAGAACAACAACAAAGAAATGATTATAAGATTATCACAAAACCATGCAGTCAGCTTCAAAATACTTAGCCAAAAAAAACTAAAAGAACTCTTTAATAATTATGATAATTAATGATGTGTTTGATTTCATTAAGTCTTCAGTGCTTTAACCTGATTTCCAGCAGGTGCTTTATGATGCCTGGTGTTTTACAAGCTCCCTCATCTTTACAGAATCAGTTTTTTTTTTTTTTTATCTATGAAGAAGCTGGCAAGGACACAAAAGAACAGGTGGTTGGCTCCAAACAGACAGAGGAATAATACCATCCACATAACTTGGATGCATGCGTGTTTACTGTTCGGAGCTCAAAACCTCTCGACTGTCTGACTGTGAGCACAGACTTAATGGGAGATTTCAGTTAACTTCAAATGCCTCAAAAAACATCACAGGCTGACTTTTAGTTTAACTTTTTATTTTTTTATTTCATTGAACCCCCACTGAGTTTTTTGAATGCTCACTCAGCAGTTTCCTGTTTTTAGAGAGGGGGTAAAACTCTCTTGTGTGAAGCTGCAGTGTGAATGACTGCACACACTGCTCCTTAATCATTTGTTTTTTCAAGTAAAAACTAGACTTCTGTGAAGTAGTTGATTGATAGTATTAAATCACATTATTGACATTTTAAAATTGAGGTATTACGTAGGTATGCGTCTCAAAGTTAAACTATGATAGAAAAACAATATATTGAAACAAGTGTTGCATATAGAAGAACGGCTGTTAATCAGCAGAAGGAGGAATACCAACCTTGGACAATCAACAGAATGTGGACCCCTTTTTATTTCACAGCATTACCTTATTATAACAAAATAAAATATTCATTTTATTAATTCATTCATTTTCTTAACCGTTTTTCCCTTTTGGGGTCACGGGGCTGCTGGAGCCTATCCCGGCCACTTGTGAGCGAAGGCAGGGGACGCCCTGGACAGATCGCTAGTCTGTCGCAGGGTAGAATGTCCACAATCACACATCCATTCACTCTCACAGTCACACCTATGGACAATTTAGAATTGCCAGTTAACCTATGAAGCATGTTTTTGGACGGTGGGAGGAAGCTGGAGATCCCGGGGAAAACCCACGCATGCACAGGGAGAACATGCAAACTCCACACAGAAAGGTCCCCATTGATGTTGTTTTTCACGTCCCCCAGCCAGGACTTGAACCGGAGGCCTTCTTGCTGTGAGGCAAGAGCGCTAACCACTGCGCCACCGTGCAGCCCTAATAATAATAAAATAAAATAAAAAATAAAAAATGCTTAATCAATTATTGAAGATCGTTAAAATGATTGATTTCAAATTATATTACTTCACTTGCTCATCATTCATGATTTTTCCTAATGTAACATTATTTTGCACATATTTTTTACTTTTGATACTTGATCAATTCATGATTTTTGAAACAGTGTTATGTCTATTTTTCTGATATAGTATTTTTCTAATCATTTGGATTATTTTTCTTTCTAATGGACATAATCTGCATATATTTTAGATAACTGATCTGCATTTGCCTCGTTGATTTCTAAAATAGTTATGTCTATTTTTTACATAATATTTAATTCATTCATTTTTGTTATGTGCTTTATTGATACCTAAGGATTCTTCTGTCTGATAAAAGTTAGGAACCGGATAATGATAAATCATGTAATAAAATGGTTACGGTAGAACAGGGGTGGGATTACATAAAGTCGCTTCTTTCCACTTCCTTTCAAGCAAAATTTAATTTTATTTCTAATTATCATAAGTGTAATACGTCATTGTGTGAATGTATAACTGATGATTGCATTGTTTTTGTGTATTATTCTTATTTGATTGCTAGAAATAAACCATTTCAAATCAAAACAAAAAATCTGAAAAAGAAATGAAGTTAGCATAATCTCAACTGCTGTTTTTGTTCTTCGCTCCTGTTATATGGCGATTGAACCACTTGAGTTTTTGTTTAATTTTCAAAGTGTGGCCCACCAAGCATATTTTCTGCATCACAAATTAGCTCTTTTTTCCAATTGCATGTTTTCATCCTGATTTACCATGATTTAAATGGAGAAATACTCATAATTGCTATTTTAAGTGTAATTTTCTTTATAAATGTCCTCCATCATTAGAAAAACGTCACATGAATGTGTTCAAACCACCAAATGGGTCATTAAAGGTAAGTTTAAGTTTGTCTGCATGCTATGAATAGATTTATTAAGTTAAAACTAATGAGGTGAATTTGGAAAACAGGCCCAGTTTTAATCAACTCCTCACAAAAGAAATAAACTAAACGTTTAAAACTAAGTAAAAGCAGTCCTAAGAGTTACTTGACAACTGAGGAACAACATTTGGATGATTTTAATATTGATGTTAGTCCAAAGTAAAGCTCTAGATGACAGACCAAACAAAACATTTTGGAAGAAGAAAGTTAGAAAAACTACTTAAAAACAGAACTAATATATACAATGAACCTCATTACAATTTCATTCATTCTTTCATTATGATATCCATGACATTGAAAGGAATTCAACGAGTTATAAAGATTGATGGATGACTTCATTACTAGGCTTCACTTGTGTTCCACATCATTGTATTTATTGTAGTTTGTGTTATTTATCATCAGTTATTATCTGTTGAGCTATTTGAGCTATAAAAACAAACCAATTTTCCCGTTGTGGGATCAATAAAAGTTCTATTCTGTTCTACTTTATTCTTAATTATCTTCTTGATCCAGCACATCTATCAATTAATACATCTCTAAACCCATCATTTAGGGTTGAGGGTTGCTGGAGCCTATTCTTGCCACTGTTGGATGAAATTGGGGGTACTCCTTGGTCACCAGTCTGTCACAGGGCCAGTAGTGACATTCAAAAAAAGGTCAACTTTGCTTTTTGCCTATTATTTTATTGTTGTTGTTGTTTTTAGCCAACATGTTGTTTTCTGCATTTGTGAAAACATTTTATTCAAAATAGCATCTTTACTTCAACATTCTCATTGTGTTTTATTTAACTTTTAGTCTGGACAGGAAGAAGCGGGGCCCAGACTGCAGGGGGTCATTTTGCAAGAAACGTTAACAACTTTTGCTTTAGGTTGAAGTCTTTAAAAGTAGTGAAAAACACAAAAAATATTCACCAGGATTATCTAAAATAAAATGAGAAAGATTTCAATACAAAATAATTTTAAACTTTTAGAGATCTTATCATTTTATTACATACATTTTTTTAGTATAATACATTTATGTTGTATACGCTACAGATACTTGGAGTTTTTTTCACCTATAATCTTCTACATTCAAAGTAACCTCTAATGCCATTAAAAACAAATGTTGTGTCTGCAAAAACCTTACTTTTAATGATGACATACAAGCAACACAACCGATGTAAACCTCATGTGAGGGAAACTTTTCAGGTCAACCATTTGTATAACTTGTTACATAAATCATCAGAGTCAACATTCATTTTCCTTGTGGGTAAGTTACTACACTTTGAGCCTGTGTGCAATAAATCACAGAAGATCCGATTAGCATATGAAGTATTACAGAGTGTATTTCATGTTATGACGGCTGCGATGTTAAAAAATAAAAATAAAAAACAGTACTCCAAAGGTTCCTGCCGCACACAACAAGGAAATTGGAGAAGAAATTCTCTTAAATAGTTTCTGATAACACAGTTTGCAAACTTTGATTTCTAATTTTTTTCCTCCAAAAACCAATCATTTTCATTTGATTCCAGAAACTCCCAGGTGATCACAGCCTTCCCTGAACCCAAATATATATATATAAAATAAATATATATATATATTACATATATAAAAACATTTCACTTCCTTTGCCACAAGATTTCACGTGAAGGGGGGAGAGGTTTTCAGCTAGAGAATTCCCAGGTGTGATGAGTATGTCATGGAATTCAGCTCTATTGAGTCCTACTTCGAATACACCCCATACCAAGCAAGAACCGGAAATCATTCGCCAAATGATAGAAGCAGCAGCAGTGGGTGCACTTGTACCGCATTTCTATACAAAATCAAACATCAACTAAATACAAAGTCTGACATTCTTATCGTTATCAATCTATATATATATATATATATATATATATATATATATATATATATATATATATATATGTATATATGTGTGTGTGTGTGTGTGTGTGTGTGTGGGTGGGTGGGTGGGTGGTTGTGCGTGCGTGCGTGTGTGTGTGTGTATCAATGGTTTTTTTCTGTAAGTAGTATTGGGATTTCAGTTATTTCTTCATCACCACAACTAAAAGTTAAGGTTGACTGAAGGAGAACAGCCCAGGAGCAGAAATGACTTGGAAAAAATGTTAAATGTTCAAAGATTCAATAGCAAAAAAAAAAAAGGAATGTTAAATTACACTCAAAGGGATTCTTGAAGTTACAGAACATGCTCCTATGGCGATAAAAGAAAAGACACCATAAAAAATGAAACTTAAGATGATTCCAGGCAGCTGTGACCATCTCCAGGAGAGCCCAGAGTTGGCTGGGATTCCAAGAGAAGTCACAGCTAACCTGCAAAACAAATCCAAAAAGTGAATGCAAACAAAACATGAGGCAAATCACACTCATGGGTGTGCTAATTTTTTACTAATTCATATACATGCACAATTTATGAATAGTTACTACATGTTTCTCACATTACAGGTTGTAAAAATATGTTTAAATAGTATGTACTTAAACAGCATAATTTATACCTTTATCGAGAACAAGAGGTCCAAATCATAACAGCAAATAAAAACAAAGATTTTGAAAGACTAAAAATTACATTTTTATTTAAATAATTAATTTAATTGAATTTAATTAACTTCAAAATCTCAAAAGTTTTTCTGTTGACTTCCTGCTTAACGTTAGTAGTAAAAAAAGAAAAATACACAAGCATCACAGTTGCTTTGAAGGATTTCACAAAAACCATGAAATTCTTCCACGTTTTCTGACTAGAGTTAAAATAAAAGATGAGAAGAAGACACGTTTCACTATAGCTTCTCTGTCAGCACAAGAATTTTGCCTTTTTTATCAATTCAAATTCTGTCGACTATATTAAAAACAAAACCAGGACTAATTTCAATAAAGTATACATGAATATGATCTTTTTTCATCTGTATATACTTTTAGTGATAATCGCTTAGTTTATTTACTTAAAATCCACAATTATTCTACATTTTTAAAGGCATAGTAGCATTGGCTGAGGTTTATTTTTACAGTACTATACTTATAAAGATCCTAAATCAGCGATCTCAGACATCAAATTTTTGAACCTGATTTTTCTGGAACAGATCATGGATTACTGAGTATTTAAATACTCATCACAACAACCACACAGAAAGAATTGTCTAGAGATGCTGGCTGAATGTGTGGAGAAAACCTCGTACATTCTTCCTAAACTACAAACATCTTGAGCAGTTGAATCTGAATGTGGTGAAAAAGACATTTAAAATGGAAAACCTCAAACCCACTTATCAACTCCGACTCCCATACTAAAAGAGTGACATGTTCTCTCATTTTATTTATGTTTTAACCTCTGGTTTCAGTTAACGGGCTATTCCTTGTTAAGTCTGGGAGCAGTGAATAGCAGCATCTGTGTCTAATGATCATCCATCAGCAAAGTTGCTGTTTCAGTGTGACAACATTTCTGCTGTGATCTGTTTTTTTCCATTTAACTGCTCCCTGTGTCCCCAGATTACCTCAGTCGAGTCTTTCACCTGATGATTTGGCATTTTTAGTTTGACACCAGATGCTCTTGCTGATGCAACAGACTGTAACTGTGTCCAGGTTTGAACCTTCAACCTGTTGGTGATGACTCCAGTACTCGGCACACTCTACCACATCTCAAGTGACGCCTTTATGAGAACAAGTTCCCAAAAATGTCAAAGATGATCATCTTTTTGTTTTGAAACAATGAAAAAGAAATGTTAATAAAAGAGCACCCTGCTCTTCTGTAATTACTTTCCTCCCAAATCATTTTCATGTGAGGCTTTAAGATCTAATTTGCAGGTCACTTATTTATGAAAAGTAGACTATTTAACTTTTACTCCCAAAAGGGGAGTTTAAATTCTTCCAGAATGAGCTATCTGGTATTTAAAAATCAAATAAAAGAATCAAGATGAGAGACACTGTTAGAAGTGTTTGTGAAACAAAACTGGTAATAGAGAGAGGGGCGGAGTGCAAGACTTAAAAAAAAAATGAAGGAATCCTGTTATTACAGTATTTGCTGTGGGTAACTGTGAACTGGGCTCTTCAGCCTTGGCTCTGCGTACCCATGTGGGGTCCAGCTCTACTTGTAAAATCCTCTTGAAACCACCTCTTAGTGTGCAGTGTTCAGCTCTTTTTATGATCTGCAATAACTTCAAATCTTGCAGGACAATCTGCACCTTACAGCAACATGAAGAAACTGCAGCACCTGTTTGATATTTAGCCATGGAACCAGCTTGGAGTGTTATTTCAGGAAAAAACTCACCACAGATGCAGTTTTTCAGTGTATTTTTGCAAAATTGACCAAACATTCAAAGGTTAAAACTACTTCCAGTTCGTATATCTTGGGTGGATTGACACTTGTGACCTGTAAGGTACAGGCCAAAAAAAACGACAACGAATCCTCTGCCACTCTTCTGGACTGTGCCGCAGCGCATTCAAAAGGCTCAGGATGATCACAGTTGTTTCTAATTAAAGCACCACCGCCTTTGGTCCACGCTGCTGTGCAACCAGAGTGAGAAGGTGTTCAGTGCGGCGGTGCATCAGCGCTGCACGCATCACCGAGTAACTCTGGTAAATTGCTTCGACAGAGAACTTGAACTGAAACTGCTCGATGTTAAAGTGTTTCACTTTCAGATTAAGAATTAACACCTGCAGCTGAAGTTGACATTAACAGCTAAAAGTTGATAACTACCTTCGATTCAAAGCTACCAAAGACAAATAACACCTGGCGCCATTACTACATAAATTCAAAGCGAACCCATCTACTGTAAGACTGAGTAAATTATGGAGTAAATTGTGTTGCATAACTTTAAGTGTTGCACACATTTACACCAAGATTTGAAGGTTTTTAGCTTTAACAGCTCAATTAACAGAATTACTTAGAGACAGCTATACAGCAAGAAAAGATTGCTTTGTTTAATAAATATATATTCAAAGAATTATTGGATTAACTTTTCACATCTGCGAAAGATGAGTAAACATGGCACTGCTGCTCAGGTGAGAATATGGGAGATGGATAAGAAACTATCTATATAATTTTAGCAAAAGTCCTTTTTAATTCAAAGTAAATAGTTTTGTGAAAAAACAGCAGATATATCTACACAACAAATAAACCACGATGTTTTTATTTTATAGGTTAAAAGGTGAAAAGTTTTAAATTGACAAATGACTGTCAACAAAAATAAAAGCAAGAGTCGGGTGTTGAAGTTTGAGAGTACGGCAGAGCAAGTGAGTGTGGTTACCGAGAATAAGTTACAAAGTATATAAAGTGTGTCAAAGTTTTACACTTTGGCACCGTACACTGCATAATGATTTGTCATCATCAAGACAGTAAGAACTAATATAATCAAAATGTAAAATGTATTTCTGCATGACATGAAAAAAGGAACAAACAGTGTAACAGTGCAACAGTGTAAGTTTCTGGGTGGTTTAGGCTGGTAATGGGGATCAGAGCTGGGCTTCCATCTTCCACAAATGGATCTTCAAAAGAGCAAAAACTGAGTTAAGAGCACAGATAATGAATGAGAAGACTTACTGCATTTAAAGGCAGACTCTAAGAGTGTTCAAATAAATAGTGACACATCAAAAAGATTCAAAAGAAGAGGAGCCATCAGAAGGCTAAAACACTAATTTAGCTTAAGAAGATAACCACAAGCCCTTTGCATAAGAGTGGTGGTGAAAGTATAGAGTAGGTCAAAAAAGAATTCAGCAGTCACTGATTCTGCAAGCTGTCTGACAAACAGATGAGAGGTCCATAATATGATTCATATATGCATTTAAACTATGAAAGACAGAACGTAAAAAAGAATCTAGAAGATTACATTGTAGGATTTTTAAATAATTTATTAGTATAATAGTTTAGAAAATGAGTACTTCTGACTAACAAGCAATAATTCTGACCCTCAAAGACCTCTTACTTCTCCTTTAAGAATCTCTTGTATCCTCCTCTTATTACCTGTATTGATGTCACCTGTTTGAACTGGTAATCATTACCCATCCACACCCTTAAACAGTCAGACAGATAAACTCTCCACCATCACCAAGACCAAAGAGCTGTCAAAGAACACCAGAGACAAGAATGTTCATCTGGACAGGAAAAACCAATCTACAATAATGATAATACAATGGGCTTCATGCCGGTAGCCAGCAGCTTGATGAGAAGACATCAACTGTTGGAGAAATTATTAGGAAATGGAAGAAATACAGAGATCACTGACAATCTCCCTCCACCAAGAGCTCCATGCAAGATCTCAACTATTGGGGCTAAAATGATCTTTAGAACAGTGATGAAACTGCCCTGAACTAAACAGGCAAAACTGGTCTATGACCTGAAGAGAGCTGGGACAACAAGAACCAAGGTCTCTATTAGTAACACACTATGTCATCATGGATTCAAGTCTAGCAGTGCTTTAAAAGTGCACATGTCCAGAAAACATCTGGATGATCCAGAGGTTTGAGACAATGGCATTTGGTTGGAATGAAATTCTTTGGTATAACTGTTGTTTGCTGCGTTTGGAACAAATGAGTACACATCCCTAAAACCACTGGCAATCATGCTTTGGGGCAGTTTTTCTGCAAAAAGAAAAGGACGACTGATCTTTATTAAGTAAAGGATAAATGGAGCCATGTATGGTTAAAATCTAGGCCAAAAACCTCCTTCCATCAGTGAAGAACATCCTTCATCCTGAGAGAATGAAGGATGAAACGTAGCTAGTTCTTCCAGCATGACAATGATCCCAAACACATCACCTGGAAAGGCTACGTAAAAAAAAAAACATGTCAAGTTCCTGTGGAAGGAGTTAAAAACCTGTTTCCCAAAAAAAATCACAGCTGTTGAGAAAATCTGCAGGGAAGAACAGACCAAAATGACAATGTGCAAACCTGCTGAAGACCTACAGGACATTTCTGACCTCTGCCACAGCCTGAACTCTTTTCTTTCATAGTGTATTTATGAGTTAAGATATTTACGAGAAAAAAGAAATGTAGGTTTGGGGAATTGAGCACCAATTTACTTTACAGTATAAAAATAGCAAGTTCAAAGCTCAGTGTAATATATCTACTCATTTTCTATACCTGTTCCTACGCTTGTGAGGCTGAAGCTCATCCTAGATACAGAATGATTATTTTTTAATATTAAATATTCAAAAAAGATTAAGTGGTATTATTGGTTCGTGTCACTGTAAAGTTGCCATGGTATTAGCGAGTAGAACAAATCCTTCATTATGAAACATCAGACTGTGAAGCTGAACCCTTGTCGAGGTGAGCATAGCAACCAGCTGACGGATGTCTGCTTTTCCAGATGGCATGAAAAATCCTTCCAGAGTTTGTCCTAATGGCAAAATAGTCTGATGAGTACACGTCCAATGACAGAATGTGTGTGTGAGAGCGAGAAAAAAGGAAGAGCAATCTCATCTCTCATAAGAAATTCTCCTTAGGGAGAGGTTTCAGCAGATTGGGCTGCTGTTAGGGAGAAAACCCACCACATCCAGCTATTTAGTTCAGAGCTTCAATTTCCTCTTGGGGCGTGCTGTCTCGTTTGTTTTCTTAAAAAATGTTTACTTTTGAGCTTGTGTGTGTCTAAAATGTGTTTAGATTCCATTTTAAAATAAAAGTGGATGCCTGCTAGTAATAAAAATTAAATCCCAGTCGACTTTCAAGCCATGAAAAATTGATAAACCACTCGGTGGCTAACTGACAAAGTTTGTGCTTGATCTTTTTCTATCGTGTATTGTTTGCAGTGGATCTTCCAATAGTTTTTACCATAAATAGCACCAGTATGAAGGCAAAAAATCCTATATTATTCACACAAAGCACTGCTCTGGTTGTTCTGTATCACCTTGTTACATCACTTTGCTTAAAGCTGATTAAAATGTTGAAGTATTATTCAAACTCATCATTTAGTCACTTGTGCACAACGTTAAAGATACTCCAGTGTTCGGAAAAAATTGCAAATGCTTTCACTCAACTGCATCATAACCCACTGATTACTCATTCTCACTTTCCCACCTAAAATATGTAGAGATCACTGCCTAAGCCATCACATGAAAAATGCATGATCCAGCAGTCAGTGTCCCTTAAAAAACGCTCCCTATTTTGGTAATTGAGTCTGCCATGACTTTGTCACTGTCAAATAAGAAAAAAGAAAAAAAACTATGTGTTTTTTTTTCTACGCTGAACAAGGCAAAGTTAGGAATAGCAAAAAATAGAGATTTAAACATAGGAACACCCTCAGGCACAACTGTATGCAGCTCTGTTTCGTGAGTTCCATCTCAGTCTTATCCACCTCCTGATGTTACTGTTTGTCGGTCTGCAGGTCCTCATCCACATCAGTTATCTTCTCTCGCAATGCAGCCCAGAAACAATCTTTTAGAATGTCTTATCCGGCCTCTGCAGCTCTCTGCTGTTATATGCATTTTCTCTGTTGTGCTATGCAGTGCTGTGGAACAGTGTGGAGTTTTTTTCTAAATTCAACACATTTGGATTACCTGTTCAGAAATTACAGATGTAGAAGGCTTTAAGGTGATTCGAATCTTATAATGAGACTCCTTACCAAAGAAAAATGTACATCTCCTCCATCTTTATTGATATGTAAAGTGTAGTTTAGTAAAAACTTTTTATTAAAATTCTGTTAAGGGAATTGGAAAGATGGTATCAAATCGGAACCAGATATGAGAGAGGAAAAAAAACAATTAACGTACCATTTCTAAAAAAAAAAGTGGATAAATACCAGGCTAAAATACCACTAAAAAAGGAAGAAGAAAAAAGGTTGATTTCCTTGACTTTCCCTTCACCTGAAACATTTTTTTAACAGTCCTTCACTAAGAATATGTTGTCTCTGTCTTAGGCTTTGCGTCTTGCGCATCAGCTGGAAGTTGATTTGGTTAAAAGCGTCTGTCGAACATTGTAATGTAATTTTCATGGTCACGTGGTCTGTGAAGCAGTTCCAAGCTGGCATCCGTTCCCATTGATTCCCAAATGATGAAAGATGTTTTGTTGGTGGTATCTGTTGAGTCACATGTTAACGTCCTAGAATAAAACTAATGCAGGGACAAACTCTCTGGGTGATGTTCCCATCGGACAATTAAGCGAATATCTAGCTATACATCAATTTTTGATAGTTGCTTTATCTATCCACAGGGCTACTGAAGCATTCATGGGCTTTAAATTTATAGTGTATCTGATTTCTGATGCGGAGACTGCAGAAAATATGTACTGGTGTTAGTCCTGCTTTGATGCAAACTTCATTTGCTGGGGCTTCAGGTAATAGAACAGTCAAATAGTCTTTTGCTTTGGAAGGTTCTTAACTCAGTGAAACGACAATGCCCCTTAGGTAGTTAAGTGGAAGCAGTGATTAGAGCTGGTGGAATTTTCTGAAATGCAAAAGAAGCTTTAATGCTTCCTTTATTATCTCCTTTAGCATAACAAACACTGAACCAGGTTTAATAAAACAAGGAAGGTATTTCTGTCCAACCCTTCCTCGGAGCTGCAAAACTCCTAAGCCACATCCAATTATTTACATAGTCCTACTCATTGGGATTTGTGTAGATAAGAAGGTGTGTGTGAAGAATGTAACATTACATTTTGCCTATCCAGACTTTTCCTCTCTTTTGGAAAAATTAAACCAATACAATAAAGTAATGCTTGAGTGGCCACTGCTATATAGTAGCATTAACTACAAGCATCCAGGAAGGATGGAGCTGTGAAAACTTTTTAACCTCCAACGGTTTAAGTGATTTCCTATTTCAAACATGCAAATTCAAAAACGATAATGAAATATTATGCTTGAAATAAACACATATTTATGCTTTGAAGGAAAAAACCATGTTTGAAAAAATAATGCTACAGCATTACATTGATTTGTCAATGAGTACTCTGCACTGTTCCTGCTGTTTTGTTGATTTGCTTTATTCCTTACTTCGTCTTGGCATGAAGTTTGAAAATAGCTTTAATTTTCTGTTATTTTTTTTTAATCCACTAAATGTTTTTTTTTTATAATACTACTTTTTGGCTTAAAAAAAACAGTTTGGAGAAAGTCATTTCTGTGTTTAGCAGTGAATCCCATGCAAAAATGCCCAGTTGAAGTCCCACTATTTTAAAATCTATCCATCTATTTTAAAAGTGTTCCCAGTGGTCTGCTAATTAGGATTCTGACGTTTTTAGGAAAAATCAGAAACACATGTCTTTTCTAGGACATAGTTTCTGCAGAGCAGCAGTTGCTCATTGGAAATTCACCTCTGAGTTGTGGGCGGGAAAATTGCCGTGGAGTAGGACTTTCCTCACTTCCCATGATCCCTTTGTTCACACTCTCTCCCACGAGCCCCTCACACCCCATCCTAACAAAAATGGTGAGCAATATTGGAGTTATCAAGAACATGCAGTTTTAAACCAGATGCCAGCTCAGATAAGCTTGCATTTAATTTGAATGAGGAAATAATCAGAAAAGCCATTTAATTTACTTCATATGTGTCTTCCATGATGAGAAAAATGCAACAAGAGTATATTAAAAACACCAAAAACGTTATTTTTATTGGAGTGAGTCATTGAGTTAAGAAAAGTTAATGAATATAAAGTTTTTTTGGGAGAAAAGCAAAGACCAAAACTGCAACTTTGCACAAAAAAGTCAAAGACAAATGAAGTCAACAGTGACTGTTCATACATAATGCAAATAAAGTTTTTTGGCTGCAGCGCAAAAACACAGAGAAAATAATTCTTTTGCTCAGCAAACAGTTTGTCCTAGGCGTGTCTTCATTTTGACTTAAAAAAATACAGTTAAAATTTAACAAACTGTTAAGATTTAAACACGTATTGTATAGAGCTATTTATAAATCAGAACCACTTATAAATTTACTGACATTTTCAGAGTCACTGTTAGCATTGGGAGTAAACATTCGTTTCATTTTACATTTTTCACTTGGATTTGATTTGACTGTCTCTGGACTGTGTTCTACAAACCTCTTTCTCTACTCAGCTGTTGACAAATGATACATCAAAGAAAGCTTTTTATTAAAGCTCACACACGATATAAAGACCAGTGAATCAAGACACACTGATAACCACTGGGGTGATGAACATCATCTCTGACTGCAGTGCAGGTTCAGTTCACATGAAAAAGCCTGGAGCTCGTCTATGAAACTGTGTAGATAAAGCTTTGCATATGCACAAAAAAAAAGAAAAGAAATATGCACACAGGCTTTTTTCCTGCTAGAGTTATTGAGCTGTGAGTACGTATAGTTCCCTTTTAATAAATCTGCAAAGCTGTGAAACTGTCTACATATGCATTTTTGGCTTTAAACGGATGAACACTCATACTCGTTAATTTCTATAAGAAATAACATGGCATGGCAATTAAAGGAACAGGAACTGGTACTTTTAGTATCTACTGTACCTACTACTACTACTATCTACATCTCAATAGAGGAGATAGGAAAAAAGTTGGTTTAGGAATAACGATTAAAAAACTTAGACTTCTATAGTTTGCCCCAAAGTATTAAAATAAGCACAATTTCTAAATGCGTTTTCTCTTCTAAAATGCAGCGACAGAGCCATCAATACACTGTAAACAAGTTGACAAGTTATCTCTTTTTGCAGTGTACACCCAAGTGTGGCTGCATCCATTGACATGCTGCATTAACACAGATGCGAGCAATTGCCAAGAGGATATTTTGACTTCTGTCCTATTTGTACGATGTGTGATGCAACATCTTCCTTAATAAATGCATGGTTATTTTGATTTTGTGTGTGTGAATGCTTTTTTCATACATACGGTTCCATTATTGTATACATTTTACACACCTCTTTCTACCATTCAAAGTCAAATATGTCCATTGAAATAATTTTTTATGTCTTACAGACAAATGTGGGTTTTCAATGTTACAGGAAGATGCTGGTATTCCACTATTTGATAGTTGCTTTAATTTTTGATAACAGAAAACATAACTGTATACTCCTACCAATACTCAGTAATGTAATACCATACGATAAGCTAAAATGAATAATGTGTTTTAACTCATTAAAAATAAATTAGAAAAGGTCAGAAGGCCGTTTAAAATTGTTATTCATGTTCTGTTTGTGGTAGTTAGGCGAGTTGCTCCCTGCTCTGTTTATTAAGTTTCCTCTCTTATTTGCTTTTCAAAGAGTAGCATCCCAGCCTGAACCTAATGCAACTTTCTTCTTTGGCCTCATCAGCAAATATGAAAAAGAAGGGGGGGGGATCAACTCCTCTGGGTATGAAGTAGGTCAAACTGTTAGTGGTTAATTTGGGCTTGGCTCAGACAGGCTTGAAACGTACTGAGGCACTTACTTTTCTGTTCACTTAACTCTCTTTTCCCCTGGATAATAGTGGATTCTGTCCAAAAGCCATAACATTATAATGTTGCCACAGTCCAAACTTTCATTTTTGCGAAAACTGCAATTTCATGCTGTTGGATAATTTGAAGAGAAACTATTTGTACTCCGACCTCTGATAAAAAATAAAAAAACAAACAAAAAAAAACATTTCATGTTCTGCACCATTAACTTTAGATGGTACAATCTGGGAAACATAATGACACGTCAAACACCCACAACAACATTATTACCACTTGTGCACTGTAGATGTCTCCAGCCAATCGTGCAGCATGTGAAGTGCGTGTCACTCATTTGTCATAAAATTTCAGACTTCACTCACTTTACCCACAAGGATAGCACACTTACATCCCCTTCTCTGACAGCTTCATTCAGTCTTTGAAACCGAAAATGCACTATATGGAGAAATAAGACCTTTGATTTTTAGGGGCTTCCAGACACCCACCTCACACTCATGCAGCCAACCTCTGTGCCCCACCCACTGACTATTTAATCACTTATTATAGGACACTGGGTTCCATCAATGTGACTGGATGTGCAGTATAGGATAATTATCATTTGCGTGTTCTTTGGGTGAAGCCGGTGTCTTTCATGCCAGTCAAGTGGCAACAACAACATCAATGCTGCAGAGTTTTTCTGAACATTTTACTCCAGCAGACAGAAAGAAGCAAAATCCCTTCAACTGGCAATTAGACTTGAGTGCTAGCTAAAGCTGCTAATGAATGTTTTTACTTAAATTAATGTGAAAGGAGGCACTGTACAGTAAAGAGGCCATATCATAGGATTTTAAGACCATTCAATGAAAAACGTATGGAAGCGTATTGCCTTCAATTAAAAAAGAAGCGTGACCTTCAATATAATTTTTTGCATATTAAAAAATAAATAAAAAAGGGTTCTTTTTTGCTCTAATTGTTTCGTTTTTTGTGCCAAATGTTTTCTGTGTTCTTTACTTTAATTTTTGTTTTGTCTTTTGTGCTAACATATTTCTGTATCTTTCGTGCAATTTTTTTTTCTGAACTACAAAAGCAAAGAACAACAGCAGGCTGGGCACTAACTACATCTGCTCATCAAAACTATTAGATGACCTGCAATTAGGACTGGTCAATATTTAGTACTGAATCAATTTTTTGCTTCTTAATTTTTGTGGATGAAGAACAAAACAGACTGGCAATATTTTGACGAGCAAATAAACAAAAGGAACAGGGATCACGTCTATGACACAGAACATTGTGGATTTTCAACTTTTAATTTCCAGTCATCCTATATTTTTCATGAGCAGATGATGTTACTGTCCACCCTGTTTGTAGTTATTTTACTCTTCAATTTCCAATTAAAAGAGATTCAAACCAATTTACAGGTTTATAAAAAGCCACAGAATAAAAGTATCCAATCAAGCACATCAAGGTTAGAGAGGTGGGGCAAGTCTTCCGAAATTATACTCAAGAGAAGAGATTTTTATCCTTTGATCAATCATATGATGACATCGTAGCAACATGTCTCCTTTAACAATTTGAAATATTAAGAGAGTGTGTAGAATCCCTTAAACCATGATGACCCATTGCACGTAAAAAAGGAAAAAGTATTATTTCTTGCATGATAGAATAAATAAAAGAAACTTGATTTTAGTTTAATACAAACACATTTATCACAGGAGTTGCTTGTTCTTGGAGATGTGAAAATTGAATAAAAAAAAAAGGAAAATGAAATCACACAACTGGGGGAAAGATCTGCTAATTAACAGACTGGCACTCTGTTAAAATCTGATCCTTTGTGAAATTCAACCCTTTTCTGGAGTTATAAATGTTTGATGTACATTCAGCCTTCTGCTTATTGTCTTCAGACCTGTACCTTCAATTTAATTTGTCAATAAGTTAAAACAAATGAAGCCAGGTGGATTAGAAATAGACAGGAGGGTAACTTTGAAAGCTAAATCTCACAGCGTGTTCAAAACAACACACTATGTGTGAGTGCATGTACAAGCATTTAAATAATGATCTGGGGAAAAAATTTCAAATATAGACTTCAATACTGTGATAGGCTCAGTTTGGTGCAAAATATAAAAAATAATACTATTACTAATAAAACTATTTCTTGCTTTCATTTATTTTTAACACATTTTCATTTTGAAATTTGACAAATAAACAAAAAGACAGAGCTCTTGTGTCAGTATATTCAATCACATATAGGACATGAAAAAAATACACACTTAAAAGGTGTTTTTTTTACCCACAACAGTGCAACACACACGACATTCTTGTCCAGCTCATGATTTCTAACAAATGGCAAATCTGTAACTTTTGTCCTGATATGTCATCCTCTCCCATAAATACCCCTTATCCTGTAAAAGGGGTGCAGAGCAAAGGCAAGAGTAAGAAAAATGAACTCCATCAGGAAGCCGGATACAATTTCTCTGATGCACACAGCCTTGGTTGAGTAAGAATATCTCTGTATCCTGCTGACATGTGATCTTCTGAATCTATTTGGGACAGCTTGTCTCACAGAACTCTAAACAAGTCCTTTCAAGCTGCATCATTCATCAATTTCAGCCCTGTTTGTGGGCTACAAATGATACCCCACAAGCTCAATAGCTGGCAGACATTTAACAATATGTCACACAGGCATTTTGAGAGAAACCACACCGTCCGCTTTTACAAATGCTTTGGGTGTTGACAACATGAAACGCTTAAGGCATCGAGCAAAGCTGATTGCATACTACGGTTACCATGACAGCTCTTAATCAACATCCATCACAGGTGAGCTTCGCTGAATTGTCATTACCGTTCCCAGCGAGTGAGCATGTAAGTCCACTGGCAGAGGCAATTTTATTTTTTCCAGCTAAATCTATCTTTGTTTGGGATGATGGTACAGTACCAACAAAGCACTTTCTCCTGATGGAGAGGTTCAGCAGATAAATGATGAAAGGGGTTTTCTGAGAATGCTGTTATGCTTCTTTGAACTATTTTTTTCTGCCTTATTTTCCACGATTGCTGGAAGGTCCAAAACATCTAAGACAACCTGTCTGCAGCGACTTAAAAGTGTGTGCGCTCGCTTAAACTTGGATTTAGTTTTTGCGGTTTGGTGTCAAAATGTAACATCTGAAGTGGTTGTCCTTTGCTTTGGCTTTGGAATTGTTTTGCATGTTTGTTAGATTGAGAAAATGCTATATATGCTCTAAAGAATAACCAAACAAAAAAACTTTCCTTTAAAAAGTTATTTTAATATGGGTTGTGGGTTATCTAAATGAGAAAATTTTATTCTAAGCAGTAATACATAAAACCAAATGTAGGTATGTTGTAATATAATATAATGTAATGTAAGACTTAATATCCATTTATTTATTTATGCGTTTTCTTTGATAACAACAAAGGTAATCCAAGGAAGATTTGCTTCCATTTCTTTTAGTCCAAATATTTGAGGCCATGCAAAAGAACCCTTCTCCATCTCCAGAAGGAGCTGTTGAACTCCCTAACAAGATCATTTCTATCCATTACAGCGACTTGCACAGAACTCTTAGCGTTTAACACTTGAAGAAACTCTCACCTCGAGAGGAGTCTTGAGGATTTCCTTTAATAAATTAAGCCTGAAGCTCTGATGCCTGTTGACCTGGGTCATGTGATTAAGCTCTTCACCTGGGGTTGGTATTTGCAATTGCCATTAATATAAAATATGCAGCTAAAGAGTTGCTAATGCCGAGCTCAGTTTATGATAGCAGGTAAAACTCATTACCACAGGTAGAAATCCAACCGTGTTGAATAAACGGGCAAAGCAGTTGAATCTATACAAGCTGCACAAGTCATTCTTTTGAGAAAACATCTTAGCAACCCAACTGAGAGCTGGGAAATTATAAGGTTTCAATGGTTGTGAGGATTCTGTTGATCCGGTGTGTTTTTGTAAGATAAGTGATGAAGGGAAACTGAGGTGGGCTCTCATCTACCCTTCCCCACTATCCTGCAACAAACTGAAAGTGGTATTTTTGACTGGGCTTCATCAGTAATGCAGCCATCTGTCATTTTGGCAGGTACAGCACACGATACCAGAGCAACACTTGCAAGGAATCCGCGGCTGTGTTGGAAAATATGTCGTGCACAAAGAGTTAATAGCACCTTCATATTATGCCACACTGAATGAAAAAAAAAAAATCTTGTGACCTTGATAAGTTCCTACAAGCTGCCCTGTTCGCAGAGCAACAATGCCATGAAACGGTGTTGATTGTGTGAAAAGAGGAAAAGAAAAGATTCCTTTCCAAAAAAAAAACAATAAAAAAAGATGTATTTAAACTAAAAGAATAAACTTTATATGTAAAATTTGTAATAGTCAAAAGCATGTCTACCTTATGTCAATTTGCAGACTGAAACAAAACTTTCTCTTTTGTGAACACTTTGGTCTCTTTTCTTCATTTTCTTCAAGTGTTTCAGTAGAAGTAAATTTATTATAGTCAATATTTTGGGTTCCTTGTGTGCAGGAACCTTGTTTTCCAGTTGAAAACATGACTTCATACTTTCTCTGTGCCGTCTTTCTTTTACCCAGGGAGGTTATTTGCCGTAAATGTCACCTGGGACGCAGAGTGACAAAATAATGACAACCTTTTTTGAGGCAAAGCAATTTTCCAGAATTGAATGAGCAGGATATGGGAGGAATGAACAATTTGCTTGCTTGCCACCTGATTGGTCTGCGTCGATGCCATTCTGACACCTCTACATGACTGTGTTCAGACAAATAGATTGAATGTTTCACTAAAAGAAGCTAGGAGACAAAAATAAGGACTTAAACACAAATGGGCTTTGTGCTTTGTCCATGGGCTGCCTTCAAACGAATGAATACAGTCAAAGGCAAAATGGATCACATTAAGACAATGTCAGAATGCCTTGAAAAATGCATGCCTTTCAGCAGAAATATACTGTAAATGCAGCATAAATCTAACTGAGAGCTCACTTGTACCTGCACGTTCGGAAAATATCAGTTAATTAAAGTGTCACTGAACCGGCTGGATTGTGTGACAGGAAAATCCATTTGTTCCATTAACGTAGTAACTGTATCTATTTTCATGTCAAATGTCAAAGAGAGTATTGAGCTATGATTTGACAGTATTGTCCTATTTATTTTTTGTTATGTGAGACTTTTATCAGAGGTAAATTATTAGTTGGCTGCTTGTTTCTTTTAAACTGAGAACATTTATAACCACAAATATGACCCCAACCCTCCATTTGAAATACTTCTTTGTACATTTTTGAAGGATGAAAAACGAGTGAAAAACTAGATGTTTATGTTATTTTCTATAATAAGTAAAATAGTGGATTTCAAAATATAGTTCAAGGATGGATTTGGTGACTCTATATCTATGTGGGATTTTTTTTGTTTAAGTCTAAAAATACTGAATATCTTATTTATTAAGTATATTTTACTTTAGTAATAGGGCAACAACAAAAATACTGTTTTAGGGGTATATTGCATATTGCCATTCTTCCATTTTGTTTTATTTTTTACAAAATATTTGTTTTTTCATCAATCAAGACACAAAAATGTATTTTTCAGTATGAAGTCTAATAAAAAATAAAGCAACACACAACCTTTGCTTAACACCTACAAGCATAATTCACTGATAATGATAATAAGAGCTTTTTCTTTATTTCTCCAAAAAACACATTATGTGATGTCAGTATGGAAATACAGAATTTGTATTCATATTCAATGCTAAAGAACCTGAGCTTGTACACAATAAGAGGAAATGGTTACAGTTTCTTTGAAACATTTTTACTAACGTAGTTAGAAAAAAGTATTCAGTCATCTGTTGAACTCAAGTAATCTTTTATATTTTTTTTTTACTCCAGATTGAATCTATCCTTTTTGTGCTACACACTTTAAGTATGAGGTGCCAAGTTGCTTTTAAGGGCCTATACCACGCTATTCTTAACCCTTTTATAGTAAACCATATCCACCTTTGGCACACAAAAGAGCTAATTATTTTATGAAATATTAGTCATTTTCCTAAATTCTTTTCCAACCCAGAAGTAAGACACCTCAATCTCTGAGGCATCGCTTTAACTCCTTGTGGGTGTCGCCCATTACGTCTCACCCACAAAACCAAACAACATCCACATTTTTGTAAAGATGGATGTGCATATTGTGCATATAAAAGAAAAGTGCTTTTGCCGAACACTGCTAGCTCCATGGAGAAAGTGTATGTGGGTTAGCCGGGGGGCGGTGCTCTTCCTGGAAAGGGCTATTCTCTTTTTTTATTTTTTTTGGAAGGGGACTCTTCACACTGGTCTACATCATCTGACCTGCTGGTTTTTCGTGGGTTGAGAGGGGCTGGTGCTCGGAGTGCAGGCTTTTAAAGGAACACCCGCACAGATCAAAACACCGCTTTGGGGTTTCTTTTCTTGAGGAATGAACACTATGAAACACTTGAAAGCTAGAAAAAAAATTCATTTATATATTTATTTAGTATTTATTTATTTATTCAAATTGTGGTGAATCAGGAGCAGATGAAAAAATGCCATATGAAAGAGCTTGTAGTTGTTACATACAGACTACAATCAGCAGGTCACAGGCTCCCCCTTCCGTTCCATTCTTACGAATAGACAAATAGATTCATGTGCGTCTTTGTTTTCCTCGTCACCTGGCTCAAAACTGAACGGCTGGATCTCCAACATTGGCATTTTTGTTGCATCAGTAATGTTAGGATGGGGTGTTAGGAGCTGTAGCTAGCAGGAGGGAGTGTACACAAAGGGATGAGGGGAAATTAGCGCAGGTAACTCTGCAGAAACTATATACTAGAAAACGACAGGGTTCAATCCTAAGACCACGGAGAGCGCTTTTAAAATAGATCAAAAGATGATCGGAGTGGGACTTTATTTTTGTTTGTATTGAAAACCAAACTTTGTCTTTGGCACACAATTGATTTCTTTAATTAAAGAAACTTTCTCAGATTTATATTTCTGAAAATGAAGCTCAAGTGTGAAATATCTGACGCCGGTGGGTTTTGCTCCTAAGCACAGTGTTTCAGTGCATGAGGTTCTCACGCAGCGTCAGTCTCAGGGCAGCTGTGTGGACGACTGAAACAAAAGCAGGGAGCAATAAAACATTCAACATCATTCAAAGTCTCCTCTCACATCAAGGTTCAGGCGATGCCACATTCAACGCAACAATACGATGTTTGTCCAGGAAGCAAGAATCAGGAAGGCTTTTTTTTAATTATTTTTTTTAGATGATGACGAAAACCTTTTGCAGGAGAAAAATAGTTCAGTTTGACACTTTTCACTGTCACATATTGTTTGGTAAAAAGCTCACCTTGAACTCCTACTGTTTTTTTTTTTCTTTCTCACTGGAGCTTTAATGAATCCGCACCCCTTTTTAGGTGGAAAAAGTCTGCACACTCCCCTTCTGTTTGATCCTTCTCAACAAATCACACCTCATTTAGATATAATTACACACCTCAAGAACTCGGTTTTTCCTTATTTGAACTAGTGATAATCCATTTCTTGTGTGCAAATGTTCGCATTCGCGATGAGGCTGATTGAAAATCTGCGAAGGAAGGCGTTAATTTCTTCTAGTAGTTTGTAGGATTTTGGCATCTCTGGAATGTAAGGGCACCTTTTCCCCTGCCCTGCTCCTTACAGCATCCACCTGTACAGCAGCTCTGCTGAAAGGAAGAGAAGGTTACCATATGCTCTAGTGTTTAGAGGCTTAATAGAGAGCTTGATGACTTACAAGTTGATCTATTTTTGCTTGACGGAATGCAAATTAAATTGTGACCTTGAGAATAAGAAACTATGAAACTGTCACATATTTCCAAACACTCCCACAGTGTTTGAGATTTAGTGAAGAAGAAAATCTATAAATACATCGAGTTCTCTTTGGAAATAGGTCTAACATTCCTATGCTCCTTTTAAACATTTGAGCTGGGAAAAAGAACGTGAAGACCCTTCATGAAAGCAAATCTTAATCTCAAAGACACACTTGATTCTTGTGAGTCGGGAAACTGATACTTTCAATCAAAAACAGAATCATCTTTAATTTTTGGAGTGTCTGCTTTTGATTTATAGTCATGGATTAAAATGCACCGCCATTTCATATGATTTGGTGGTTATCCCATTTTACATTTTTATCAAATCTCATTCTCGGGCCATATCTGTAAAATTGAGAAATCATCAGAGCTGAAGTGGTGGGATATTGGAAGTTCGGCTTCATCAGCAGTCTGTGCTGCTGAAATGAGAGACCTTCAGAGGGCTCCTTCACCCCCCCCCCCCCCCCCTTCCATTCGCCTCACATCCTTTTACTTTCTTCTTCTCTGGTTTTTAAACTCTCCATCTCTCATTTGTTTCTGCTCAACGCTCAAAGACGTGCTGGGATCTCTCGGCTGCTATTTTATCTGAACTTGTGTGAAATCGTTTAATTAAACAAAGTAATAGCTACGCATTGCATTTCCAGATCGTAACATTTTTATGGGGTAATAAGAGCTGCGACTACAATAACCGGTGGTTGTGTGACCAGTGTAGTAATAAAGACGGCTTTTATTGTACTCATGTATAAAATGTGGTTTAAGAGAGAATGTTGTCACCTAAAAGTGTTAAATCTACTTAGCATCTGGAGGATCCATTAAAGATGGTAAAGTAATGCATACTCTCCCAATATCATCCAAACTTGTTTGGCCTCTAATTAATTTTGTAACCCCATGTCAATAGTGTTTTATTAAACGGATACACTATTGATTATCATATGGTTATTTTGTACGTAATTAATGGCTAAAATGCTGTGGCACGCAAATCTGAGCCTCATACTCGCTGGACTGCATCCTCATAAGTGCTTTGCAATGTAATATGCAATCCGCTGATGGCTTATTAAGATCTTTACAGTCATTTAATCTAAGACTGTGGTCAATTATATGTCTCTGGAGTAGCATTGCTGTTTAATTTGATATAAACAAAACAATAGGCTGTGAAGCTGTGGTCATGCTGGAAGCTGATCTCCACAGGCTCATACTGGAGCGGAGAGCGGGGCTGCAACCCCCCACCATCAAGGAACATTCTGCTTTGTTTGTAAACAATAAATAATATTAATTTCATGCAGAACACCTCTTTGAATCGATATGTATCGACCGAGTGAATCAGTTGTCTTTACTGGCTGTTCGCATTTGGAGTGCAATTACGCGGTTTATGGAAGGACGCGAATAACACAAAACAGACAGACGGGTCGGGTGTTTTTCTAACACTTGTCAGGTCATTGAACACGGTCTGTTTGGATCATCGCCGCCATGACTCATTCAAGATGCTGTACTGCGACTGATGGTTGTGTCTAAGTTATTTATTTATTTTTTTTTGACTGATTGCAGAGGAACAAGCTGCTTCAAGTCTCAGGATATTGTAACTCAAGCCAATGACGGCGAGAAAATTAATTACAACACCACAGATCGATGAACAGATGAACGTGTCAACTCCCAATGTAGCTGTGATTGTTTACTGTAGCCTGATTGAGAAAGCAGATGACGACATAACAGAAGGATTCGGGCGGAGGTTTTGCTCTGCTTTTATTTAAAAAAACATATACACAGAAAATCTACTGTCTATGATGTACATAACTCACAGTGCAAATGTACATTTCTAAGACCCTCATTTGAAATGCATGTAGTTCTGGTCCTCTTTCTGAGCAAAATGCTCATGCAGCGACACTCTCCAGCTTGCACTGCCTGATAGGACTCGGAGCAGATTATTAGAATGAGAGAGATCATTACGAGCAACCTCACAAGTTACCAGGGCTGAGTCATTCTTTTCTATTTGGCTGCTTTGAATCCGCCTCCCTTACTCCTTCACGCCGTCACTGCCTGTGAGGATTTGATTGTGAGTAGTATGGCTGCAGGATGTGGATTTCTGCATGTGCACCAACGCATCGGCGCTTTGTACTGCCACCCTGATTGCTGCTTTGACCTTTAGAAGGGAATGCTGGACAGGGAGAGGCCTTAATGAGTTTGTAGGCTGTAATAACTCGGCTCTATCTAAGGAATCATCCATCTACATGAGCTCCATAATTAGCTGGTAAAGCCGCGGTCCAGCTCTGTGCTTCGATCTATTCATCTATGTGGGAGTGGAGATGGATAAACACAGAAAACACCCCCCAACAATTTTGAATAATAAAGTGTATCAATAATCGGCACGGCAGAACATTCTGGTAATCACTCCAGAAAACGACGAAAAAGCTTTCTTGGAGTGTAACTCACACACAGACACACACACACACACACACGTTTGAGTTTGTTGACAGGTGTTCTCCCTCACGGGAGCACTAATCTCCTGGCTTCCTCTTCTTCTTCCTTTGTGTTTGTCCATCACTGATGTGGCTAGCTGCAGCAGGCATGCACAGACTCTCAAGACGAACCAGAGGCATGTTTATGCGAAACTCAATGACATGCAGAGGCGATCAGTGAGAATTTGTATGCAAAGCGCTGATGTGATTCCCATCATGCAGGGTTGAATGACATATCCATCATTTTCATGTAAGGTAGAGGATATGGAAAGCGTACTTTGCAGGGGATAGGGGAGAAAACATACTCTGTGCATTGGCAGTGTGTGGTTAGTTCAGTTTGTTGATGATATGGAAATGTTTCTCTGTGAAACAATACAGCATCCAATCCGGAATCCGCTCCTGGTTTTTCCTGCCTGCTCATCGCAGCGTATACCTTCCCCGACTCTCAGCACTCCAGCATTGCTGTGCAAGCAGATGTTCCGTCCTGCGCTGCCAATTCTTACCATTTTCGCATTTTGGAGAAGGTACTCTTCTGCGCGAGCGCTGCAAAAGTGACCAAAACGAAAAAAAGAGAGAGAAAACCCCTCCTTCCCCGCGACAGAAGCTGCCTCCCTCTTCAGTGCAGTTGGCAGGCGGGGAGGACTTGTGAGCGGAATTGGGATAAATACACTACAGGGCTACAGTAAAAGACCCGCGGCAGTTTCCTCCACCACACCTGTGATGCGTTGTTCCGAGCAACGAAGGCGCGCGACTGGGATGCTGATGGCACGGCGCGAGGCGTGCTGAAGAAGGAAAAACTTGTGAATTGAGGTGTCACAGAGGACACTCTACGGACGTGGAAAGAAGAAAGAAAAGAAAAAAAAATATCACGCGCGTGCCACTGTGTCGGCTCTCCGTTTCGAAACTTAAGTGATTAAACCCACGAAGATGCCCTTACCTCCGGGCCCCTTTGTCCGCTGCAGGTGGAGCGCCGCCGTCCTCGTGCTCTGGCTTGTTGGCTTCACGTGCGCCGCCGGTGAGTTAAACACTTCATTAAAGCCGCTTTGGTTCATTTATGTTGTAGTTTGTTCGACAAAACTACACAAAGTAAGACGACTGTGTTTACTTTACAAGTTACCCCCCCCCCCCCCCCCCCATCACCTCGTCTGAATAGAGGCGCGCGTGACGGAGCGCGTGACAGAGCAGTTGTTGGCATTGTTCTGTAAATTGCTAGCCCATCAATTAGCCTACACCTGCAAGGTTACGCGGCGCTTCAGTCAAGGTTAAAACGCGGGGCAAAACGTCAATCTCCTGATATGTATCACAGATTTGACGCAGCAGCAGCAGAAAGTTACGGCTTTATTATTATTATTATTATTAATATTTTAATAATTTATTAGTAATAATAATACAGTTCAGACTACATAGAAACAGTAGGAACAATAAAGCTGCTCCTCCCTTTTCACAGTGCTGTCTGCATCCTGAAGTTAGAGCAGCACACCTCCATTCATCTAACTAGTTTCTCTGCTAACAGGATCCTTTAACTGCCCGGCCTCGACTCTCATTCCTGCTGCATCTGCAGGATGCTGACAGCTTTACTGACTTGCTACTGATGAGTTTGGATTTTTTTTTTTTCTATGATGTAGCCGGACTCTGCAGATGCAAATGTGCTTTCATATACAAAACCATCACACAGACAGAGAGAAGTTGCACCACGTGGCCACACAAAACGGGGGGTGGGGGTGGGAGGGCAAGCATTCCTCCAGACATTTAACACGGTTATCTATATCTAAAAGGACTGACCAATTCTTAGTTGACCTATCCTAGGCATTAGCTGGAGGCCTCTGGGTTACATGAGTAGGTGGGAGCTCCACACATCATCTGCCTGCTGTTGTCTCTGACTTGTTCACCTTGCTCAGGACATAAGCAAAACATGTTAAGATGGTGTAATTGCTCCTCCTGCTTCAGGACACAAAGATGACGAACTGGTGGTGGCGGTGGTGGGGTGGGGGGTCTTTCTCTTGAATTAATTAGTGTGTAATTATGAATATATTACATTGAAATAAACAGTCGGATGGATTTTTGTGTGTGTGTGTGTGTGATACACGCAAGAAGTTCTTGTGTTCTGCTGGTTGACACGGGTGGCGGCATGCTTCACTGGGTTTCTGTTGTTGCCTCACAGACAGATTACTCCTCTGTTTGAAGACCGCGTTGCGCACTCGTTTGGGTTTTTTTCTTTTTACAGGAGGGCTTTAGACCTGCAGGGATGAGGGGAATTTTTAGGACTATAAACTCCCTAAGATAAGATGCTGCCGTTTAATATTTCACAGGCTCTATGCAGGGTGTTACCCTGACTGTCATTCATTGCCTGCTGAAATAGGTGTCTAACCCCACCGTGACCTCACATAGAAATACTAGATAATGAGTAGGATGAAGACTGGGTTAACTATTAAACTTCTGTTAGAATTTCCTGCTATTTTCTGTCTCAGATTTGTTCCCCGATGCTTTTTTTCTTTTTCTTTTTTTTCTCTGGCTTCGTCAAAAGCTCCTTTCACAGTTTAGAGACAGCTTTCATTGGACAAAGTGAGTTCCAGAAACGGATCAGAGTTGGGGCCAAATTACCCAATTCTCCCTGCATCACAATCAGGACCGTCTCAGCTCAGATCAGTCAAGCCATCCTCTGTGCAGAGTCAAGCTGCTGAGTTGGCGTTTGTCTGGATCAAAGCTTGCATTTTTTTTGGCAAAGAAACCAAACTCAGCCGGTAATAAAGGTGGGGCTGTCAATCCAGTGAGCTGGCGGAGCACTTTCCATTCCAGCGTGCAGCGAGTGATCTGAAGGGTCGGACGCAGGGGTCCGCTTTCAGCTTTTTGGAACAAAGAAATGTTCTGCTTTGCTGGTGTACGCGCTCTGCTTAATGCTTTTTGCATGCAAAGTATGTGTCTGGGTGTGTGTTAGGGAGAAACGTGGCGCTTCATGATGCGCACTTGTGCATTATCCCAACACCGGTTTCTTCTGTTGTCTCCCATTTGTTGTAACTTCTATTTTTATTTTTCATTGCTTCTTTTAAAATCAAAAGTCTCTTGCTACATATATCTGAAAACATCATCAAAACGGAGTTATCCAGGTGGAGTAAATAAAAATATCTTTTTTTTTTCTTTCCGCCCGCTGAGAGCGTTGCCAAGCAATTGTTGTTTGGTTCCAAGTGGGAACATGGGATTTGAAATCAGGCAGCTTTTTACTTGTGTGAGCAATTTCCACGGGGTGTAAATCTTGTGATGATGCAAGGGGTTGGCCATCTAATGACAAGAAGCAGAAATCTATTGCATAATACAGTAGTTTGTGAGTTTCCATTTTACATTACAGTGATTGAAAACCAGCTTTTCCCTCCGATGGGATTATTTTTGCCTCTATGTTGATTTCTCTCTAACTTTAATGAGCATTATTCTTTGGGATAAATGGCCTTTCGGTGAAAAGAATTTAAAATCTCTTAACTTTTTATCCTATTGCCAATCCATGACAGAGAGGTGTAATGTATATTTTAGGATATTAAACTTTTTGACCTTGCAAAAGCTTTTGTTTTCCCCATTCATTCTAGATTGGCTAAAATTAGACATGCACCCTTTGCTAAAATCGTTTTTCTTTCAAGTGCTGACATTTAAACTGTAAAATATAATGAACATGGATGTTGTGTAAGACATTAGAGATGGCAAAATATTCAAACAATTTAATCTATTGAGTCTGTGGCTATTTTTTGAATGGAAATGGAAAATTGGCATCATTATCACAACAGAGTTGAGTTGCATATTAAGAGGGACATAATCAAATGTGGCATTTTCATGTGCTAGCAAGAAAAATCACAAAGGAAATGAACCTTTTTTCTTCTTCCAAGACTTGAAAAGTAATTTCCGTTGTTTGAGTTGCGGTGATTAATGAGGGAAGAGATAATAGTTCAATAAAAAACAAATAAAAGTTAAGCAGCGCATGTCAGCAAGGGTCAGCTTTAAACGGTAAGGAAACAAGCTCCATTTGGAAACAAATACCCAGGTGCCTTATCTTTTTGAAGGCTATGTCTGTGCACTTATCATTTGCAAATGGCCATCTTGGAAGGCGAGGAAAGGACACAGGCTTTGGCGAGGACACGGCCATGATGAACCTCGCAGGTGGGAGGAGTTTGTTTTTTTATTTTCTGCAGGCAGTGCAGAGGTTCCACGAAGGCACTACATCTCTGTCAAACTCTGCCCTTTTGTTTCAATTACCCCATTTCTATGATTCAGGTCCACGTGAAAGCGCTTACGGGCTGGAGTGAGGCTCTTTCTCGCCTCATGTGCCGCGCGCCATAGCAACAAATTGCACTTTTTCATCAAGGTAGGATAAAACTGACATCTGATGTGAGATGAGATTATGTCTCACATCATGAAAGGTCACAGTCACAGGGAGAGTGGACTCAGTCTCTGCTGTTGTGTTTTCATCGCTGCCAACTACCTTGTACAAGCAACCGGTGACGATATCTAAAGGCAGCCGGTTAGAAGTTGGGATGAACTTGTTGAGCTCAGTCCCAAGTGTTTTCCTGGAGGGTTTAATCGAATGCTGTGCTCTCCTGGTCCTTTTTCTCGCTTTTACTTGGGGGGAAAAAAGCCATGCATTGCTGACATTCAACCTTGGATGCCAGCGTTCTCTTCCAGAGAGGGAGAAAAAAAAAATCAGTTCAGCGAAAACACTGGACATGTGAAGGTTGCTGCTGAACCTGGGAGGTCAGTCCCTGTATAAAATACTGATTCTGCCAAAAGGCTCCGTTTTGAGGTTTTTCCTGTCTCTTTTAGCCTTGATGCTGCAGACTATTGTTAAGCAGTAAAACGATAAAATGGATGGTTAGGGCTTTGATGCCAATATTAAGATCCACATAAAACAAGGACATTACCAGTGGAAAAAGTAGCTGCAGTTTTAACCAATTTTTCATCCAGAACAAGTCTGACTTTGACTTGTATTTGGATTAGCGGACAAAATGTCTAATTCAGAAAACAAAAATTGTTGTTTTGCGTCTCGCAGCAGCTAAGACCAAACCGTTTTTATGTGAACAAAACCTTCATATCCCACTCGAATCATCTTTTGATACATCTTAGAAGCGTTCCCAGTGGTCTCCTAAATATGATTATGCTATTTTTAATAATATAAATAAAAAATGTGTTGTGTTCTATGTCAGTGCTTTTCAACCGCAAATCTCCCTCTTTCACTGATCTAAAAACATTTCCCATCTCCATCTCAGCTCTGTGTTCATCCAAACAGGCCCTGATAAAACACCGAGTAGTTAGGAATATAAAAGATCGTAAAATACTTTTTTCTTTGTGTTTATTTGATTCTATTAAAGACATTTTGATAAGAAAGACGGTACCGCAATTTAGCTGCAGCTATAAATGTTTTCTGAAAAGTCCCGCCCCTTTAACTGTCTCCACCAATCATTCTTGGAAGCTTAATCACACGTCATCAGTCTGACCAATCAGAAGTGGTTAAAGTCTTCGCTTCCTTGTTCCGATTCTGCTCACAAAGTCACTCAGTTCCAACAAAAATACCAGCTAAAGCTCGTCTTTAGCGGTGTAGCTTTCCGCTGGATCCGGTATCAGACCGTGGAACAAGTGAACAAAACAATAAAGCTCAGAGAAGCAAGTCTGTCTGCGTTCGGCTGCTGTTTGCACTACATCTCCCATGATGCATTGGGTTAAAGTGACAGCGTCTCAGCGCACAAGGAGTCATTCCTGTTAAATGTCTTGAAACCACAACGAATGCTGAGTAAACCTGCCCTGACGTACCATCATCCCTAACATTAGCGGTGCAACAAAAACGGCGAGCAATATGGGGCTTATCCTGCTGATCCAGATACCTGCTCAGATGAGGAAAACAAAGACGTACGGGAATCTATTTGTCTGCAAGAATGGAGCGGAGCAGGGAGCTTGTGGCCCACTGACTGGAGCAGCTATGTCAATGCTAAAAGCTTTTTCAATTGCATTTTTTCATCTGCTCCTGATTCACAATATTTGAATAAATATATTTATATTTTAGCTTAATTTTTTTTTTATATATGTCCTTCATCTTGAGAAAAATGCCACAAGAACATACGAAAAACACAAAAAACAAGATTTTTATTAGAGTGGGCCTTCAAGAGCCTTTATTATGACAACATTCAGTTCACATCTTATGGTGTAAATGGGAAAATTTTTGCATTAAACAAAAAAGTCTATATGTGTATATTATGACCTAACCTTAATCATAAACATCATAGAGACTAGATATAATGGGGCCGTGGTCTTAAAAAACCTGTACTAAATAGCTATTGCGACATATCTGAAGTCAATAGTAAGCAGCAATTTTTGCTTCAGTTTATTTTAAATGTAAAGGATCATCTGTCCGCCTGCTCCCATAGCAAGAGTAGTGTCTGCAAGGAGATGTTTCAGGTCTCTCCTGCTCTCTAAGTGATCAATACTCTTCTCCAACTGTTAATTGGCTATCAGTCACTGTCAAAGGAAGTGCTTAGAAACCCAGAGATATCCATGCAGCTCATAATAAAAGCTTGTCCAGTCCTTTGGGCCTCGCTGTGGCCTTTACTCCAGGCCATGAGGTGGCTGGGGAAGGCAGATCTGAATGCAATATGGAGAGCTATAGATTAATAGTTCCTTAGTGAGGCCACCAGGGAGCGATGTGAAAGCCATTTCCACTTCATCATACAGTGGACTGGACGAAAAGTGTGAGGAGCATGCAATGAGAAGGGAGATTTGAGATGCCTGATCAGTTTTCAAACCTTTTTTTTTTTAACCATTAATCTGTGTTGGTTAAAGATACAGTTACTTGTGAAAGTCTACATTCTGCAAGTTGGAACTTTCCTTCCCAACATGAGCAAAAAAAAATATCATATGAAAGAGAAAAGAAAGAGGATATGTTTGTGTCTACACAATGTTTGGACTTGCAGGTGAAATTATAGAATTTAATAACATTTTAACTTCTATTTTGTCCCGGTTTATTGAGAATGTCAATAAGACTGCACGACTATGAAATGAGATGTAAAAACTGAAGACGTTGCTGAAATAGTAAAATAGAAGTGTTTGTTTATGTTTCGATGTTCTATGTTGGACTTGCAATCCTTTCAGGGTATACACTGTCTTTACCCAACAGTAGCTGGTATAGGCTCCAGCATCCCTCTGTGACCCAGAAGGAAAATGGATAGATGGGTGTTCCGTATTTATATTTTGAATTTTATTGCACTTGGGTAAAAGGTAAAGCCCGATGCCCTGTAAATGTTCATATAAAACATGTTATAAATAAAGCCGGTTGGTTGATTTTTAAGGAGTAAGTCGTTACATGTCCCCACAACCATCTTTTTTCTATACCTCTCTGGAGCTACACACCTCTACTTAAATGATGTATTATTTTTGCACTCATCACTATTTATGCAAATAGCATAATTAGAACTCACCTAAGGCTAAACAGACTTGCTGGATCTTGATTGGCAAGGGTATTTGAGGGAGGTCTGGCCTAGGCTGAGCCAGAATTTGTCATCTTGAAGTGATTTTGTTGACAAGACAGGAGGCACAGTGACCTTCTCTAATTATATGTATGTGTCCAGGCACCAGCGCCTTAGGCAAGCAATTCAACTGAGTCAACAGAGCTCTGACTTTTGGAGCACATTCAAGCCAAGGCGGTCTGTTGTGTTTTGTTAGCCGTTGGGTTGTCAGAATGGTTGGTTTCACAGCTAAAGTTAGTAATGATTCAGTGTTGATGCAACATTTCTAATGTGTTGTGTGTATGTGACCTTTCTGTTCGCTTATAAGGAACACCCTGGAGACCCAAAGGATAGGGTCAGGGGGGGCATCTTCTTGCACTTTTACTGGAAATTGTTTGCAGAAGTCAATCTGTTACACCGTCCAAGTTAACAGTGAGCAAAAAATAAGCATTTTTTTGCTCACTGTGAATGTGTAGAAACAAGGGAAGTGCATTTCTGATCCATGCAGGTTCCCTTTATGTTTTTCTTTTTTTAACAGACCATTTCCCACACAAAATACGGTCTGAACATTACAGATTCTGAGCTTAAAGCTAAAGCACACATTTTCTTGGCAAGGCCATCAGGAACACAAAGCTAGCAGAAAACACATTGAAGGCTCTACTCCCATAGAATTAATCATGACAAACCTACCACTGAGGCTATGAGCAGCCTTTTACAGTTTGCTTTGCACTTGATTATGGTTTCCATGGATTTAAATGTCCGCTGACAAGGCATTCATGTTGAATCAAAGAGTGTTTTCATACCTGCAGATGTGTTGTCACCAAAGCTTGAATTTCAAAAGATAAATGCAGAGCGGCTCCACAGTGCTACTCTTTTTGTTATTTACCTGCTGGTCCTATGTGCATTTAGAGTTCATATTAAATATGATCTTTGAAGAATAAACAATGTCATGAAAGTGATGTAAGGTATCTGCACTAAGGAGGTCTAGAATTGAGTTTGTTGTACAGTTTCCTATACGTCTGCAAACACTGCTATTTTGGTCCATTCTTCCATGCAGGTTCTCTCAGGAGCTGAAATGTTTAGGAGCTGTCGCTATGCAACACAGACTTTCAACTCCTTTCAAAAATGTTTTATTAGTTCGAGGTAAAAAGACTAGCTGGGCCACTCCAGAACCTTAAAAATTCTTTTTACATAGCAGCGTCTTTATCGCGTGGGTGATGTGTTTGGGATCATTGTCAGGCTGGAAGATCCAGCCACATTTCATCCTCAATGCTCTCACTGAATGGATGGAGGTTCCGGCCAAAAAATCTCTCTCCCACAGTCTCCCAAACCTCTTCTGGATTATCCAGAGGATTTCTGGAAAACCTAGGACGGGCCTGCACATCTGGTGGTTTAAACAGGGGAACCTATGGAGAACTGCAGGATTTGAAACTGTAATGAAATAGAGTGTTACTATAGTCAGTTTTGTTCCTGTGGTCCCAGCTTTCTTCAGGTCATTGACCAGTTCTGTACTGATTTCTCACGGTTTTCAAGATCATTGGAATCCTCAGCAGGTGGGATCTTGCATGCAACTCCAGGTGGGGGAGATTGTCAGTAATTTTGTATTTCTCCCATTTTCTAATGTCTTCAACAGTTGATCTCTTCTCATCAATCTGCTTAATTTTTGTAGATTGGTTCTTCATGGTTTTGTTCAACAATCTCATCTTTCCTAGTCTTAGTGTCCTTTGACAGCTCTTCGGTCTTGTTAACGGTGGAGAGGTTGCAGTTGGACCATTTCAGGGTGTAGACAAGTGGCTTTATAGCTTTATTAGTGGAGGGAAGCCCCAAAGCAACTTGATAGCAATTTTTGATTTGAAAAAATGTCAGAAACTTTATAACTCCAGAGCTTTCACGTACAGCTGCAACAACAGTCTGAAGCTGCTAATGTTTTCAATGTTGAGGAAATTATGCATTAAAATATTCATCAAATTCTACTAAACAGCCTTAAATTTGATGTGAAGCAACTTAAATAAAACTAACGCAAAACAAATAAAACATTATTTAAAGAAATAGCAATAACTACATTAACATAATATCAGTGATCAAACGCATCATTCATATTTATGTAACCCCTTTTAGTTTCAGTGCTCAATCATGGGAAAAGTTAAATTCCAAACCAGTTTTCTGTAGCATAAAAAAGTAAATTATTACAAAAATAACATGTTTTGACATTCTTTGCTTTTAGTCACGTTCCATATTGTTTGTTCACCTTGCCATGTACATTTAGACACTTAGCAGAAGCTTTTATCCAAAGAACTTTACAAAAGAGGGCTGAAAGAAAGCTCATGGAAAGAAGTGCAGGAGACTTACAGAAATCAATATCAAGCAGTAAAAGAAGTCAAAAACCTTGGAATATAAGTCCAAGGAAAAAGTGGTTTGATGAATTAAAGGTTAAAGTACAAGTGTGTAGTATGTGTGAGGTTACGGCAGTTGTGTTAGTGTTGTTAGTTATTGAATCAGCCCATGTAGCATTTCTGAGATCTTTCAGAAGACAAAGTTTTTGTTTTGTTTGTGACCCTATGCTTGTGTTTATTAACAGAGTTGATTACCTTTTCATAAACCATGTAAGCAGTTCTTTGAACAAGCATAAGGCTGG
Source organism: Oryzias curvinotus (assembly GCA_023969325.1). Classification (NCBI taxonomy): domain Eukaryota; kingdom Metazoa; phylum Chordata; class Actinopteri; order Beloniformes; family Adrianichthyidae; genus Oryzias; species Oryzias curvinotus. The sequence continues at coordinate 23,961,041 of CM043715.1, forward strand.
CACTCGTCTAGTGGCTCCCATTGCCGCACAAACAAAAGAAAAATAATGCACATATTCAGACACTAAACCACCCATAGAGCAACGTTGTAGCTAAATGTAATTATTATTGTTCAAGGCAAAAACCAGAGATTTAAAGTTTGCACATAAAGAGGATATTTGGAGTTAACAGAAATCTTTACATCTTTCAAATTCTTACATCTAAATTCACATTTTTGTCCATTTTTTTCTCAAAATTCCGCTTTCAAGTGCTTGAAAACTGTGCATCACAGGTGGATAATGTGCGCAAACATTTTTACCTCCACACATACGAACAATTAAGCTTGACATTATTAAAATAAATGTTGAGGATTGACTTGTATTTATAAGTTGTTTATTTAAATTTGGTATGTATCGTGAAAAAAGGTACTGTCATTATGTTTTTAAACAAATATTCAAAGATTGTAGCTAAAACGAGTCTATGCCATATATAACTTCTCTTTAATCATTTCTTCAGGCCTGTATGCAACAAGGTACATTTTTTATGCAGTGCATAGATCACTGGTTAAGGAAAGAGTGCATTCTGCTTAAAAGACATTTTACTGATGACAGCCTGAATTTCTTTTTTTGTGTGGGTGGAGAAGAGACATTGCAGCTGCTACTCCAGCTTTCTCTGTCAAAAGGACCGCCTCCTCTCTAACCTAACAGATGCTACTTTAGCTTAATTGGAAACTGAATAATGCACATTTTCTGGTGTTCTGTTCATAGGCTTGAAAGTGCTTTTACAGATTGATTTTAATGTTTTCGATTGCCTCATTTTGGAGTTGGTTTTGTGCAACCAGCTTAATAAAAGCAACATATCTTATTTGAGTTTGTTCAGGTAATTAGTTTGCTTAACACTGCATATGGGTGGGCAGGTATCTGGTAAACAAGAACATGGGAGGTATTTATTCAACGTGGCTGTCATTTTAATATTTGTTGGTCTTTTTTACTGTCAATCATGGCCAGTTTACCGGCCATTTACAGGGCTCCAGACTGCGACCAAATGGTCGCATTTTGCGACCAAAATTTGAGAGTGTGCGACTGAATTTTACATCCAGTCGCACATGCGCGACCAGTAAATTTGCCTCCCCCACCCTACATATTTTTTTATACATTAAACGTGGAAGGGGCACGTCAATGATCAATTAAATAATCAATGAGACGCGAGCGCACACGCACGCAGGCAGACACACACACTCGCGCACATGCTAATAAAACGCGAGCACACACTCGCGTGATGCCCGTCTGTGAGGCGTTCACTGCGTGTGAGAAGAATAGGGAAAGCCGCTGTAAGTGGCTAAAATGCGTGGAGGGGGAGGGGCCTAGAGATAATCGAGCGCGCGTTAACATCTGTGGGAAGGAAACGGAGACAAATATCATCACAACCTGACATGTGCGTCTGAGCTATGAGTAAGTGAACTATTGATTCATTCTTCCAACCTGCGGCTAGTGTACCAGTGACAGAACTACAGCAGGGGTCTCAAACTCGCGGCCTGCGGGCTATTTGCAGCCCCCAAGATGATATTTTGCGGCCCCCGCCTTAATATGAAAGTTTAATGTTACTGCAGCCCGTCAGTTTTAATGAATGACACTTTTTCATTGATGTGCACGGAGCTGACCAACCAATCACAGTGGGGTATATGACTCTTGGGGGCGGGACAATGACAGGGCTTGAAAGCAGGACACCTGACAGCCCCCCCCCCCCCCCCCCCCGGACCACATTAAGGAGTTCCTTACTTTCCTTTTTAGAACGTATTTATTCGCTCGTAATTTTCTAAATATATGCATTCCGTGCTGAGCTTTTCTCTGGGTCACACAGAACCGGAGGAAGGTTAAGTTTTGGTTACGGTTACGGCGGCGCATCAAACGGTTTATGCACGACTGTTACGGCAGTCCACCGCTCCCGCGGGAGTCGGGTCAGCTGAGGAGAATAAATGTCCCACACCTACATGCGTGACAGCTAAGGGAGCTTGGACATTAAACACACTCGAGCAAAAACAACAGTAGTCTTAGACACACTGAAAATACAGGGGGAAAATGCAACGATAGACGTGCTTGAGATGAACCGGCACCTCGCCTGGATCGTTGGTGGAGACCAGGCGGGGGGGGGGGGGGGGGGGGGGGATCTGCAGCGAGACTAAAGGACAACAGGAAGTTGGAGTTGTCCTTAACATTCAATTTAGTTTTAATATTCCTCTCCCCCTTAGTGTGATCTGTGTTTTTATATATTTTATGATTATTTTAATGTTTTGTAATGTATGTAGCCTTTTTTTAATGAATTGGTATTTTTAATAATTTAAATTAATCACTCAACTACAAAAACCATCAGGACACATGTCCCATAATGCATTGTTTTGCAGTTTGTAGGGCAGCTTTCAGTCAGTTCAGTACTAAATTTCCAGCTGTGTTCGGGTAGGTTTGCCCCTTGCTCCCACCCCTTTCTCGCGATATTTTTGTGATGATTGACAGGTGATGTTTGAGCAAAAACAAAAATATATGTAACACACCAGGTGATCTGTGCAGCGTTGAGTTCACCTGGGTGATCTCAAACACGCTTATTGTGCATCTTGGCTGCACTTATTTGGTGTCACAAAGATAAATTTCCATCCGTTTTCTTTACTATTTGTACTGTCATGACAGTGATGGTGCTGTCAGTTTATCTTGTTGTTGCATCTTCAAAAGTGCAGAATAAAATGTCACACTGAATTTGAAACAGCACATTGTAATTTCTGCATCTATTATTAAAGTATTTATTAGTAATACAGTGGAAATTAGTGGATTTGGTTAGCATGTTGATTTACGGTATGCGCCCCTAAATTTTCTGGTTGTGCCCCTAAAATTTTCAGCTAGGGGCCACTGTGCTCCTGGTGAAAACAGTTAGTCTGGAGCCCTGATTTAGACTTCTTCTGTCCTTTAGCTCGGCTTTTATTCAATTCAATTCAGTTTTATCTATACTGACCAATATTACAACACAGTTGTCTCAACGGACTTCGCTAATTGTACAAAACAAAAAATTTGATATAAAATATAAAAGCTGATTGCTAAACTAAACAGACTAAACTAAAGTTTGCAGGGGAGTCTTTGGATTTGTCATTTAAAAGATAGCGTTCTCAGTTCCCTTTCTTATATTTATTATTGGTATCAAGTTAATAAATATCCATAAAATCTAGTTATGGTTTCATGGTAAAGGTGAAAAGCTATTTTTACTTCAGCAGACTCCATTCTTTTTTAGTTTTCTGCTAGTATTTAGAACTTGTGTACTTAATTAGCCCTGTTGGCAAGTGGCTGCAACTCTTAAATGTCACAGATGAGTTTCCAGTTTCTGTGGGTGAGCATGCACTCGCTCAGGCACAGCAAGTGTATTTATACATATATAGGGAGCAGAGAGGACTGCAAACAAGCCTGTGACCCCCCAGTGATGCAGCTAAACATGTTTTACTGAAGAAAGAATGAGGCAAACTGTTCAGTTGACAGACTATATATGATCCAACTGTGATCAAAAAGGCCAATTTTGTTTTTTATTATTTTTTAATGGCATGTCAAATAGTGTAAGATACAGAAAATCCGAAATTTGTGACAAAACTGTAAAATGTGGTATTCCAGCTTACTTGATGGTGGGTTTTCTTGGTTTATAGATTTTTGTCTATGATAAAAATAAAGTGTTTATTGATGGCATTCATAAGGAAATTACAAAAAGGAAGATTCTTGAATTAGTGTTGTACATATAAATATTTATTTTGACTTCTAAACATCCTGCTTCTACACTGCCTTCCACATACCGGTTTTCAATTCAATTCAGTTTATTTATAAAGCATTTTGTTCACAAAAGGCCAAAAGAAAAAAAAAATTCTTACAATTGCGATTGTTATAATCCAATAAATCTGGATGTTAGATTAAACTGATTTCCTGCTGACATTGTTCTCAAATTATCGGCTCAATGTAACTTGTCGGGGTCAAACAGTTAGAAAAATAAAAAAATATTTACTTGCAAATGTTTTGGAAAAATATGTGGTGGTCCCTAAACAAAAGCACAAGTAAATGTCTTTGTTATGCCATTAGCTGCTGCTGAAGTTCAGAGTTACTTTTCTGCAGTTGACGGACAGCTGTGGACTGACTTGAACAGCAAGCGCTCAGTAAGAAAGAATGCACAAACCCAAAGGAATACACAATATAAAAGTGGATAGGTTGATCATGAAAACAGCACACAGGTTAATTTCAGAATAGGATAAACTTTACATCGCGTTTGGTGTGAACGCAGCTTAACCCTCACTTAAGACTCCCTCTGGGTCTGTGCGGCCAAGAAAATTCATGAAAAGTTCAGCACTTATTATTATCAGTGCTGCAATAGTGCTTATTTCGAAAATTACGTGCGAATAGTGACTTTCTTTAGGGCATTTCATTTTATTTACTGTGCCATCTGCATGTGCTAGAGATAAACTTTAGAGAATAGAGACTGTCATTCTGTGTCATTTGTGCCCCCCCCCCCCACCTTGTGTCAAGCTCTTCACTTGTGAAAGATGCAGCTTGCAGAAAGGGGGATCGAGGGCGGGGCTACTCAGCTCGGCACCAACAGCCACGCCCATGTAGAGGAGATTTTTCAAAGATAAAAATGTAATATTGCTTTTTAAGACATTTAAGAGGTGGGATTTTGGATTCAAGCTTCATAATCGAACTTAAAACACCACCTGGAATGTTTGTGTTAAACAATTTATCATAGGGGGACTTTAATATCTGACCACATCTGTTAAAAGAACACTATGAAACTGAATTTAGTATTTCAAACTGCTGGGGGTAGTGGGAATACCAGAGTGGAACACATGTATTTATTATAACTTATTACACTTATTATATCTTATTATACTATTTATTACATATAAGTAAAAATACTAAGTAAGTGCCAGTAATTTACATGAATAAAACAATGTAAACTATGGGAACTTTCTTTGTTTTTACAAAAAATATCTCAAATTCTGAGGGAAAAAAACAACAGCATGAAAACAGTAATGTTACTCCAAGAGTTGGTGGACTTTAGTCGTACAAGATCTACCAATGTAATATGGTGGAGTTTGTACAACCTGCTACAATTTAAAGGTAAATAGAAAAGATAAAAAGTGATATTTTCAGCAGAAGTCCCTGCTCTCTGCCCGAGTTGAGGGTTTCACTGAAAGGCCATCAGACAGGCCACTTTTTCCCATTCGGCTCTGTGTACTGTGCAGTGAATTGGCCATTAGACTACAACTAAATTATATTTCTGGCTTTCAAATTATACAACTGAAAATTTCAGTGGATGGGTTTCATGCTACACCATTTATAAGCCAAATGCAATTTGGCTTTTTTTGGTCTGTAATATAGAAAGCATTAGTGTATTTGTGTTCCAGTGCAGTGATTGAAAACTAACTTTTCTATCTTAGCTGGGGTAGATTATTTGAGTTTTAAAACTTTGCTTTTCTCTCTGAAATTGTGGAATCATTAGCTTTTGCTCAAAACAACAGAATAACCAGGTAGAAAATGAACCATTTCGAGAAAATGTTCATTTCTTTAGGCAGTTTGCTGCAGAAATTTGTCTTATGAAGCAATGATCACAATAGTTTCTTACACTCATTACAAGTAAGAAGAATAAGGTAGTAGAATATTTGTAAGCTTTGGCCCATCAATAATAAATGGAAAATTGTTCATGTTCATTTAAACAAATGTTTTTTACCAAATTTTATTACCACAGCTGCTTAGTTTCAGCGCAAACTGTGAGACGTGAGGAGCTGCAGCCCTCAAAGTCTCAGCGGGACGAAGACGGAAGAGGATAGACTATTTATTGGTTTTTCTTTTTAATGTATCAGTATATTTTTTCCTGACTCTTTGTCTTTGAAAATCACAGTTATTTGGTCATTTTTGTATGTCATAGTGTTATTTATTTTATTTAAAGGATCATGAATTAATAAAACTGTATTATAGGGCTTTACAATAAAATAAATATAAAATAATTCATTCATTCATTCATTCATAATTCATAAAATAAGTTTAAAGAAAAAGAGTTATAGTGGCTCTCACAAGAAAAAGTTTGGGGTCCCGCTCTAGCATCCATGTGGTGTTGGAAGATTTGTTGTTTTTCATTCTTCCTATCATTCAAACACCACATGAACGCAGCATTTCTCTAAGTTTTGCATGAGGTACTTTAAGCCATTGGTGCAATTGGCTCTAAAATGAGAACACAATTTTTAACCCAAAAACTCTAAAATGCTCCGTTATAAAATATAATTTTCAATTCAAATGTTTTAATCCAGATTCCATGTTATTTCTTTCGCATCTGCTCCTTCTATCCAATTTTAGAACCCTATTCGGCCTGCCAGTCAAAAATAATTGCCCCCCCTGGGCTTCATCCAGCGTGGTCCTCAAGCAAGACCCCTTGCGCTACTGCCTAACTATGTAGCCACAAGGGGGCCCAATTCTGGGTCTCCCTGTGCAAGTCCTCAGCCCCGATAAAAAACAGAGTTGGGTCAGGAAGGGCATCCGGCGTGAAAACGCTGCCAAACCACCTGTGTGAATGAGTGAAAGCTGATTCTTTGTTGTGACCGCTGTAGGGATATCCCGAAAGGTGAACAACAACACAGAGCATTATAAAAATACATTCAGGATCATTTGGTCAAACGTGATACTGACAATAGTAAATGGGTTGTCAAGAGTTGAATGCCTTTAGGTGACAACATTTGCAAAGAAGAATAGAAAAACTTGCACACTGGAGTTAGTAAATAAATTAGCGTTGAACTATGTCAGTAATACTATTAGAGTAGAGAAAGAGCATTTCATTTGGATGTAATATCAGCAGCAATTTATTTTTGGCCACTTCGGCATGATTCTTTCTCTCAGTGAATTCCTCCGTCCCTTCTTCAGCATATGATGCCTCACTATAAAAATGACTTAAATCGCCAGAAGGTGTTTGATATGTGCTGAATTATCAGCTCCAAACAGACCATGTAGTTTGTCTCTTATCAACTTGCCCAGCCGCTTGCAGAAATTCTGCGTGTTTTTGAGCTCAGCCGTAAATGTGATGACAATAGTCATAAAGGGAACACAAAGACAAAAACTGCAGCTTGCAGCTAAATGAAAGCCTCAGTTATCGTTCTGCCTTTTTTTTGCTTTGTTTTTTTGGTTTTTTTTGGTTTTTACATAGTGCTTGACAAGATGGCCTGGCAGTGTTGTGCAGTGGCACATCTTGGCATGTCGTGGGTGTTGCCCACTCTGACCTCTGTCATACAATTAGCTTCCTCCTTTTTAGATCGCTGGAACAAAGGTGAGCCCGAGAACCGAGGCTGGGTTCAGTCACTGAAGAAATGTGGGAGACATCGATGACTTCCGGGCGCTCTGTTGACCAGAAAAGCCATTTGCTGTCACTAAACATCACTATCTTACTCACCACTAATGCCACCTCCAGATTGCGCTATAAAAATAGGGGAAAAAAAGCTTGCTTTATGAGATACTAAGCAGGAAAATGGAGCTATACCTATTAGAGCTGCAGAATGTGGGTTTTGACGGCGGCTGAAGACTGATGGACGTGTCAAGACTGATGAACCAAGGAACAATTACAGGTTGTCATGCTTGAAGCTGAGCTGGAATGCCCTTCAAAAAGAAACAACTAACAATACTGAAATAATAAAGAGGAAAAACCACTAGAACGATAATTTCTTAACATACATGGCACACAAAAATTGAAACCAAATTAAGGCGAAGATGCTTGCTTATGTCTTTGGCTAAATATAACTTCACCAAACAATATGGAGAATAACAATAAAATGAAATGTCACATCTCCTCTGGCTATGGAATTTAATTCGACTTAGTGAGCAGAATATGTTTCCTATAATGACCTACTCTAAATTAATTTGGGTTCTATGCAAATGTGTGTTATCCTTCCAATAATCAAAATAAAATGCAAATTGTTTTTAATTGTTAAATTGAGCTTCATTTGACCTTAGTTTCTGTAAAACCGTCACTCTTTTTCTGATTTTGACAGGTGTTATCCTGTTATAGGCTGCATTTAAAAATGAACAAATATATGATTCAGTTACAGAAAACGTGTTATCTGTAACTGTTTTGCGGCTCTTTGTTGGCATTGTTCTATAAAGTCCAATACAGAGCCAAAGACAAACTACTGTCAGAAGTGTTGGGCTGAGGCTGCTGGTCTCTGTAGAACACACTGGATATCACACTGCCTTAGGAACACTGTCACCATTTTCCTTTAAAGCAGACTCAATGAACTAAATATGTTATTTTTTTAAGCCCTCCAAAAGTACAGTTTGCTTGCAACATTTTTTTTCCACCTTGTCAGGTCCTAGGATGTAGAAGGACACCAGAGAGTGCTATATGTGCCATGGCTCTGCAATGCATGGCACAAAGACATCACTTTGCATCAGTGGTGTCGCTCTAAATTACTATCTGCGTGACACATGGAGTCAAAACATGAGCTCTGAAGTGCGACGGTCCCAGTGTCGTGATATGCACTGCTTTTATTCCGCTTATAGATTTGACAGAGTTAAAATGACTATCTTTACCTGAATTTCCACAACACTTCACAGGTCTTTCATCATTTTCGCCCCTAACTGGTTGAACTGTAGTAAGTAATCAACCTTCCCATTTGATAGGCCACAGCATGGATTCTACTCTGTGTGTTTGACTTTCCCAATGGATGCTCCGGTGTCCCACTGGCTTAGAAATAATATCCTTGTTAATTACCTGGCTTGTTGTCTTATAGCTGCTGTGCCAGACGCAACTCAAAATCTGCTTTTTTTTGGTGATGAATACCATCGTATAGCTTTGTGTTAAAGTTTTTCGGAGCCACAAGAAGATCATGTTGGGGTTTTTACCATTTCCCTTTCACTGGAGTATGTGTGCCTTTTTAGAATTGTTCTTTAGTCAGTTTCATCCTTGAAGTGCTTGCTCGCATGAAAACTTTGTTAGTCTCTCAGTTACTGTCACATCAGATTTGCCATATAAACGGAACTTTTCATACAGTACTCTCCCACGCATTTTATTATTCACCATTAACCATTGGATGCACAGTGGTGCCGCTCTTTTATAATCTACTTTCCAAAAAAGCTTCTGATTCATCCTTCATGTAAAATGTGTTGGTTATGAAAATAGAGACTGTTTTCACATTTTTTAATTTATAATTTTCTTTCTGGTCCAGTACTTCTTATCCTTTTTTTAATGAATACTTAATCTACTTGTGCTCAGTGATGGTAAAACAAGTGTGACTGCCTTACAAAAAATCCTTTTCTGTCTAATGTAAAATGTATTTTGGTTTGGTTTATTGATTTAGTTCAAGCAAGAAAAAAGGAAAAGACAGAAAAAATGACAGTAAAAATACAGATATATCAAACATTAATAAGATATTGTTGGTTCATTAATTGAATATCTCTTCCCAATAGTAAATGCTTGTAAGGGAGCTAGGAGAGGCAAACTCATGTAATCCCACTCACATTTTATTGTGATATAGAATGCTTTAAAGTCCCACTCCTATCATATCTTGATCTATTTTGAAACTGTGGTCTCTTAATTATGATCATGTTATGCCGATTCTCCAAAAATGTGTGTCGTTTTCTAGGATATAGTTTCTGCAGAGAATCAGGACGTCATTAAATGCTATTTTAATCTTAATTATTTTGTTTATAGATGTCCTCAATCATTAGAAAAATGATACTAGACCATGAAAAACAAAAAACTATTTTTATTGGAGTGGGTCTTTAACTTTTGCTAAGTTTACAGGTGTCACAATATCCTAAAACATTTCATTCCAAAGGTTTAATTGAAGGGACCTTTCCAAACAGCACAGTAGATATTGAACAACAAATCCAGCCTCTGGATATAAACAGTACTTAATGATTATACAAGGGTGCAGGCATTGGTGATATGACTTCAATAAATAAACCCTTGACCCCAGAGATGCCTGGTTGATTTATTTCCTGTTTGTCGCTTTACTTCAGCAGTGGAAGGAGATCCCATGCAGAGATTGCAGTTGTACTATCTCCTTATCTTTAATTTAGAAATGCAGGAAGACTGCACGTGGCTAAGATGGTTATCCACACTGTCTGTCTTGTTTTTTTATCATGCATGTTAGCTCTTCAAAAGCCTCCTTTGGGACCACATAACAGTCTGTGTGATTGTACTTAAAGTGGCTGTCTTTGTCTCTTTTACCCCCTGTGACTGCTTGGCGGGGGTGATGGAGTCAAAAATGTAAAAGAAATTTTTGATGTTTCAGAGGCCTCTGAGATCGCGCTCCAAAGTGCTAGCTAAATGTACTGACATGAGCAGAGGAACTTCAATGTGTCCTTTCATTGCTTTTTCCTATGAGACATGAGTGGTTCCACTGCAACAAAGGGGTTAGGACACGGGGGCAGCGAGCAGCAGCTTCTGCATACAAACATTTTACAGGCGACATAAAGAAAAAGCAGACGCAATGTTTAAAAACAGAAAACACTCCTATAAAAAGAAGTTGGCATATTCAAAATGAATCAGCGTAGGAGTCTTAATCAATGTTGATATCACAGAAATAACATGTTGGACCACATTTCAAAATAAAAGCATGGCGGTGGAACGAAGCCCATTAGTTTGGCTGTGTTGGGCTTTGATATTTGAGAATGGAAGTGTTTTAGTTTTATGCACAGCTATTGGTGACACTTAAAGAGCTTTCTATATTTGGAGCTTTGTTTCAGCTTCTCGTCTTCACAAAATGTTAGACACAACCACCTTCATATTGTTTGAACCCTCAAATATAAGCTTAATAGACCCCCCCCACACACACACACACATACACACATTACCCTCTGAATCATATTACAGTCACAATGTTAATGCCTGAACATTTCCACCTCTACAGAACTCAGTCATTTGTGCTGCGTGCTTCAGAGGATGATAAGTGTAACTAAAACGTGTCTGAGGTCTGCCTGTCACGAAGGAGCACTGATGATGATGATGATGTCCTGAGGGGATTTCATCTCTGCTCCTCACATTTGCCTTTCAGACACTGAAAGTCTGAGAAAACAGTGCAATTTGTCTGAAAGAAAGCAACTTGGATCGATAGGATTTTCATTACAGTTATGTTTTCATACCGCGCCAAAGGAAGAGTGCCGACCTCTGATGAATGAAACATTAACGTTTAGGCCCTTTCTCCCCTCCCTCTCTAACTTTGACGTACAAGCCCTGTCACTGTGATGATCTGGGAGCGCCGGGATAAGTTTGAGCACTGGGACCTGATGCACAAATGTAACCTCCTGAGTGCTGCGTCCCCAGTCAACAGCTGTCCGTTTTGTCATTATAGATTTCAAGCACTGTCTTGAGTTTGCGAGTCGGGAGGGGCAGAAGCAACATTCACTCTCAGAGCTGCACTTTATTAAATTATCCCTCACTAGTTCTACGTTAAGATGGGTTAAGCAGCTTACTGGTAACTCTTGTGATATGACGCATGGTCAAGCCTAGAGTAAACCTCCAATTCTCATACTGCAGCATTTGCAGGACTTTTTCAACTTTCTACAAAAAGAAGCGGGGCATCACTGTCTTCATATTTTTTTAGAGGTTGCTTCATTTACCCAGAGTCTTTGCCTAAGGACAGTTCTAATTTTAGTAAATGAGAGCACATGCAGGTGAGAATAGAGTGTTGGTGACACCATCTCTGTAACTGAAGTCTAACACTGTCATGCCAATGTCATGGTGAAAGTGGACTGAACAGAGGGCTTTACTTTGGATGAGACTGGCAAATTCTTGGATATTTCAGGTAATCATGAGAGGCGTGCACATGAGCCATCATGCACCAGGCCCAAGTATCAGACTGTACAAGTTCTACAGTTGGACACTATAAAAAATGGAGAAATAAGTTGGGTTCTTTAGTGGTAAACTGGTTCTACTTCCCTGCTTGATGTGCCCACTATGATTGGATTAATATGCATAGCCCACAATGTATTAGGTGAAAGCTAAAGGCAGCCTAAAACAAGGATTTCATGCCAAAAAAGGAATTATTTTGTGATGAATGTAGATCATCTACAAGAAGTCCAACCTTCATTAAGTGATGTGTAAAATGTGCAAAAATATGTATGATTGCTGAGGGTTGAAATACTTAGAGGCTGGAACAAAAACAGTGCAGAATGTGGAGGACATTTGGAAAGAGGCATGCAGATGGTAAGCATAAAATTCTTAAACCCCTCATTGCTCAAAATCTTCACTACTTGCACTTAAAATGGCATGTATAATAAAAACCATATGAAGATGTGTAAGCTCTTTGGTTGTTGTTCAGTTAAATATATGACCCCAAACCAAAAAAAATGAGCTCAGCCATTTATGACATGTTTTTCTCTGTCCTACAATGCATAAAACATGGCACAGCTACACTGCTGTCAGTGGCGATCTCAAACGCAACCACATAAGGCTGAACCACAAACTAGACCTGATTATGCATCATATTGACTGGAAACCGTAGAGCTAGTGGTATAGAATTATATTGGGCTATAATATAATCACAGAGAAAAAAACACTACAAGCTGAAAGAAGTTTCTTTAGATGTAGTATCAAAACAATACAAAAAAGGGAATGTTACAATTAGAGAGGAAAATGTAAGCGTTCTCAATAAATTACTTTGGTTTTTATGAAATGGATAAAAATTAGATCCTTTTTACATTTTATCTGTGATAAGTGCATAGGAATCTACAGAATTGTCATCAAGGTCAGTCTTCTGCATTAGTTTTGATTATTCAGAATGAGGCAGCTGTTCCTGCAGATTTAGGTAGGTAATTTCACCGCTGTAGGATTACAGAGTTTAGCTGTGATCTTTTGCTGCATAATTCAGGGACTACCAGTTTGTTGGCTGAGTGCAGTGTGTGGGAGGGGTTATGTACCTGGATAAAGGATTTCGGGTCGGAAGGGGATGTCGAGTCGGTCATTCTGTGGGCCAGTGTCAGGGCTTTGAATCCGGTTTGGGTAGCCACAGAAAGCCACTGCAGAGATCTGAAGAGTGGTAGGAAACGTCCACTAGGTCTGATGAAAAATGAGACAAGCAGGATCGGGTTTTTTTTTTTTTTTGGTCTCTTTTTAAAAAAAAAAAATGATTCAGCAACCAAAAGAAATCTGCATAGCCTGAGCTGTCTTAGCAAACTGGCTTTAAAAGGAAACGCAGGAGAGGACACGGTGGTAACCTACACTGCATGCAGGAAATGCTGACCAGCGCCCATTACAGGAGAAGGTGAAGGCGTAAACTGCGACAGCAAGCTTTTTGAATCTAATAAACCTCTGTGTGAAATAGCTATGCCAGGTCAGCCAGATAAAGCAGGACAGAGGGCGAACCGAATCGAGCTCATTCACTCAGGGCTCTTGTCGCTCATTAAGTCCTTTGCAAACACAAAACAAATGACAACTATGACTAAAGGCCCACAGATGGAGGCGATTCACTCTCTTGGCATACACTCATCAGTCATCACATGCGGTGTGGCAGCCTAATTTATTGGTCAGTGTTTATCTTGTGTGGAAGTATGCACATTTCAAACACGGGGAGGCTGCACTCACTCTCTGCATAATGGACGACAACATCAGCAATGCTGCTGTCAGTGGAAGGAGCTGTAATGACCTGTGCAACACCCAGTTTGTAGCATCTACAAGTATACTGTCCATTTCTGCATTATTTATTTGTGTTTTCTATGTTTTTTTGTATACCACTAGCATCTGTAATGTATATTGTTTAGGTTTGACCCATACAGTTTGTCCAAATAGAGAGTTTCTGATGTCATAAAGGTTGATAAATGTCTGCCAAAATGGAGGCAATTGTCAACAAATGTGTAAGATCACATCAGTTACAAAAAAACGAAAACTCTCATTAAAGCAGTTAGACAGGAACGCACGTGCCTGTAGGTTATTGCAAAAATCGAATGTCAAAGTAAAAGAAATTCAAAATTGTCAAATCATTCAGGAAACATTTAGGAAGTAAAGCCCAAACCAAATAATAAAGACTTCAAAAAGTAAAAACAGGAAGTTAAAAGCTAAACTAACATAATCAAACAAAATACAGAACCGGAACCCAATTAAATATCAAATAAAAGCATTCTGGGATAATACGGGAGAACAAATCGGGAGCAAGACACAAATGTCACAGACCGTGACCGTCGTCTTGTTTTCTGGCAGAACACAGGAAATATCTCAGTTAATGCAGCAGCCTTTGGTAATGTAGCCTCACTGCAACAGCAGCTCCTGTAAATAGCAGGCACACACTGAGGTACAGCAACACATTTTCTGCAACTTTAATGGCGTGGATGGGGAAACTGTTGCCCACAGAAAGAGAAATAGGGATGTGTTGAGCTGGAAGTTCAGACTGCAGCTCAGACTCGGCCCATTTTTATAGCTTTAACAACAAAGCCTTAGCTCCTTCTGACTACTATAACTCTTAAACAGTGATAGTAATGGCAATCAATGTAATTCCATCAGATTCTTAAGATTCTGAAGCAGAGAAAAGCGGTTTTGCACCATTGTAGAACATTTTATGCAACACTTTGCACATTGGTGCAAAGCCGCTATAGAAAGCCTCTTCTCTTCACATCAGAATCAGTGGATTGAAATTGATCACTCAAACAGTCAAAAAGTTACTGTAGGTCTAGTAGTTTGTGTTATTTAGGTGTTGCTGGCGACATCTCTGGTGTTAAAGGGTTAATTAAATTAACCTCAGCTGCTCAGAAACACATTTTATTTCTGAAAATAAATTTTCAAATTCTAATAACCGTCTTGTAAAAATTACAGTATTTTACAGCATGATCTGTTATTTTACTGCTGTTATCTCTTTAATAAAGTATGTAAGTGTCTAAGTAAGTATCTAAAATTTAGATAAACATTATATTGGGTCAGGGTTATGAATACGACATATGGTGGGGGAAAAATAATTAATCTTTTTTATAGACTCCAGTTTTATTAAAGATAACTACCTAAAACCCAAACCAGTAGAAACTTTTGTCCGTCCAATTTGGATTAAAGAACCTTCACATTTGAAAAGTCTTACTGCTTGAGGGCGTGGCTTTGATTTTTAAATTGTTGTCACTGTTCACACTGGATAAAGATTCTGAGTGGTTTTCTGCCTTACGGGGGATTTTTTTTTCTTACCCTGAGTATCTTATTGTTTTGTGACCTACCTTAATTTTTTATATGATTCTTATTTTACATTGCATTTAATGGACAAGAAGTAATATTGTGAGGTACCTTTCCTCCCTTTTTTTTCTTTTAACAATAACTCAGCCAGTTTTCATCTTCAGTGACTGATCAAAAATGAAGAACTATCTTGAGCAAGTGTTGTGATCCACATTTATCTTCTGAGGAATCCTGCTCTGATGGGTTGTAGTTCATAAGTGAAAGACAGCTCTGTCGCAGCCATCCTTCACTTCTTTCTTCATGGGAGGACAGCTGAAGCAGTGAGCTGATGGAAAGGCGGTTTTTTTTTTTTCTTTTCTTTATATTACGCTTTCATTTTTGCCTCCTTTTGTGCTGCGCCTTATTGCTGCTAGCTCATAAACTCAACATCTACAAGTTCTTAGACATTTACCTTCTACACCATTGGCATTTTCCCCTCCAGCTTTCATCATTTATCTAACAGTTTGTGGTGTCTCAATGTTGAAAACGAAGGCATCCTTGGATACTTGAAGGTGATTCCTTTATGCTTCTACAGCAAACTCCCATAATCTCACAGATAAGTCTGGAGAGGAACCTGTGGAGATTATCTCAAAGCATTGTATGCTAACATTTAATCTGGAATGATTTATGGCTCCTTTTTAATATTTATATTGAGGTCCAGTTTTCTTATCATGGGTCAAATGGATGAGAAGTTGTGTGTTGATAGACTTTTCTCCTTCATTCCTCACTTGAATATTTATTTTTGCGAAGAGGTTATTCCGTAGTGGAAGTAAGTGGCAATAACAGACCTAATTACATCTTCGAGGATCCTAAGCACAATTCTCATTTAGAAAGGGTTACAGACTTGTATTTTTTGCTTTTCCACCGCAGTGTTATGACCGACTGTGCCTGTTTTCTCTTTTGACCTTATTTGAAATCCGAGATAAGCATCCCTCAGGCAAAATTGGACAAAATTAGCCTTTTATCTGGTGTGTTTGGAGGGACTATTCTGTCACCAATTTAGTCAGCTGAATTCAAGCTCATTCAATGCATATGCTCAGCTGCTTGCCTGTCTGATTTGCCCAAATTTGTTTTAGTGGCTGTCGGCGCATATTCAGGTCATCCAGGAGGACTGACGACAGTGTGAGTGCCTTTAATGCTGAATCAGATCGAGCAGAGAAACGCCAACAAATCTGTTTTGGTTGAATGGAATTCATATTACTCATGCACTATGACACAAAACAGTAGAATTTGTGTAAAAGCTTAGAACATTTAGGAATGACTAAACCTTTTTTTAATCACTGAGAAAAAAATTTGGACTACACAAAATATTTACTGACATTTAGTATGCTGCTGTTCCAAGTTATTTCTAAGTAGAGCTGAACTTTATTTTCAGTTTGACGCTCCTTTAAATGTATGAAGCATTTTTAATAGAAAGGATTTCCTATCTCACAGTTTCAGTGTTGAATACTAGATGTGTTCTGCCCCAAAGCCTTTAGATTTTATAACTATATCTAAACAGATTTTTATCAAACCAGAGTTTATTTTTTAATTTTATTTTTTAGTTACTTAGAGGCAAAAAAAGACTCAGCTGGTCATGATTAGCTTTAGTCTTTAGAATTCTTTTATTTTTTTTACAGTTAAATAAAATCCATAGAAAAGTATGAAGATTTTTGTATGGATTTCTATGGATTCATACAGTAGTAGAATAGTAATTCAGCCTAAAATGTGGCAATATTCCTGCATAAAATTCAGTAGTTTCTCACCTAGAGGCAAACGGATCCTAAAGCTGGAAGTGTTGTTGGGAAACAGTTATTATTAGGCATTTGTGTCGATCGTTCTGGGGATCTTCACCCAGAACGACTGCCTTCATACAGACTAACAGAGTGACTGACATTGGCACATGCTCTCTAGTCAGGCTTTAGAAATGATTTCAATAATTGAGAGAAAGTCAAAATTCTGATAAAAATAGTCTTAGCCTAATTGTGTTAATTACTGTTGAACGTTGTTGAGTATTTTGCAAAACTGGCCTTTGTGTTTAGTGTTAGTTCTAGGTGAAAAATAATTAAGTAAATAAGTGAATAAATAACAAGAAATATAACTCTAAAACCTAAAAATGGAAACACTGTTGATTGTGTTTATTTAGACATTGGTCAATTTTCTATGGCTCCTATAGTTAGGAGAGGACAATTGTTTCTATATACTATACCGGAATAAGTTTTAAATAATTGATAATTAAATGCACCAAACTGTAAATTGCTGTGAAAGTAAGAACTTTCCACCGTTGCCTATTATTCAAGGTTTATATTGTGTTTATACTGATGTGTTCCTGTTGTCATGGCAATTAGTCAAAGCAGAATATTATCAGTCACAGAATTTATTATATTAGGAAACGAGCATTGTGCATCTCTACTTGTTATTAGATCCATACCTGTCAAAAGTGGCATTCATCTGCCTGTTTGTAATAAGAGTATCTGTGACGGTTGGAGAAGAACCCATCACAAACTGAGAAATCCAGAATTTGATTGGTTGTTCAGATTGGTTGCAAGAAAAACCATGGCAACATGATAGAAAATGGATAATGTTTTGTGGAGTCTGTCACAGCGGGTAAACTGAATTATTTTTAAAAACATGCCTGTTAAAAAGTAGAGGGCAGTCTTATGCTTGAGTAGAGGTGGATCTACAGGGGGGCAAGCTGTCCCCTTCCTACACCTTGTGTTATACAATTTTACCTGCTAACAACAAATTGTTGTTAGATCAACACACTTTTCAAAGCAATAGGAGAAACATTCAAATGATTCAAAGTTGATACTTTTTAATCCTATTTCAGAGACCTCAAGTTCGTAGCTCAAGCTAATGCAGTAAATGCATCCAACTGTGTTGATCCGTCAGGTGTGTCTGCATGTGCCAAAAAAACATTTAACTAGCTTGTTATAGCTCCATTACTGACGTTTTCCTTCCAACCACAACTGTTTTTGTTCCAATCAAGCTGTCAATTGTTAAAAGTCAGACACGTTTGGTCTGATTTACCAGGATTCCAATAAAAAACACACACAATTTCCCTGGACTCACACATTAATTGCACATATTGTGGATTTTAGGTTGATTTACTAAAGCCAATTGTGCAAGTGATAACAGGTGCAAACAGCCGTATATAAATAAAGATATTCACATCAAATCAATGCAGCGGCACTTAAAAAGTTGGACTCGTCGTGGACAAAGGAAACAGTCTGCAGCCCTTGAAGATGGTCTGAAAACTATCCTGAAATGTTTTCTGTGACACAAGGTTTAAAGTGGGACATTCAGATCTTTGCACTTCACAGTCGACCTTGTATCTGCACTGATGGCGGCCAATAATGCCGTTGCAAGAAAGATCAAAGTTTGAAAACAGGCAGTGGTCAGCGCTCTTGTCAGAAGAGAGAACTTCGCTTAAGAAAAAATCTAAAAAAATATGACTTTAGAGAGAAAAAGAAAATGGAAAGACACAGTTAATGTCAGCTTTAATTATCTTGACTACTTTCATATGTTCTTTTAAATTACCCAAAAGCACAAATATTAGTATAGTCTATCTCTTCATAATTTTCTATGTCTGATTCTAAAAAATTTACATGAACAGAGTAGGTGTGTTCTCCTAGTCACCTTTCCTTGTATCTATATCATCCTTGAATCAATGGCTGCTGCTATTTGTGCATGAAGCTGTGCCACCTGAATTTCAATCCTGCAAAATGTAAACACAAAATAGCACTTACCATCCTGGTTCACATTTGAGTGTGCAAAATTGATCTGTTTGCATCTGCTTCTCCTAGTTTTTTTGCGCATCTTAACAAAATTGCTTGTAATACATACACATCAATGGTCAATATGTGCACTATTTGCCTTAAGTGCACAGTGTTTTTGCGTAGGATTTATAATTTGCACATTTCTGCACACACAAATCTTTGGTAAATTGGACCAAGTGGGTTCGACACTTCTAGAACGGTGCTGCAAGCTCTCAGCTCACTTCAAGAAGGCCCTGGTTAAAATCCCAACTGGGACCAAGTTTGGAGTTTGCATGCTTTCTCTAGACACCCCTACCACAGTCTAAAAATGTGCTACTTATGTTTACTGGTGACTGAGTGTTGATGCGTGTATGTTTAGTTGTGCATCTCTGTGTTTTCCAGTGATGCACAGGCAACTCATCCAAGAGGTTTTCCCGCCTGCGCACTATTGCAGCTAGTATAGGCTCCAGCAACTCTGTGATCCGAAAGCAGTTTTAGAGCATAAATGGATGGATAGACCCCTTGAATGTGTTGGTTCAGATTTAAATTAAAATGTTTTAAAATTGTATTCTTTTTTACAATCATTAGTTGCATCCATGTTTGTAAGGTCCCCTTATTTCACATTACTTAGACCCCCTACCCCTTTTGACATACCAGGTAAAACTTCTAAGATCAATCACAGGGGGCCAGATGAGGTTGTACTATTACTTATGTGAGACTTAATTCCACAGTGAAAATAGTGACAAATTAATGACAAAGAGTTCTCATCGTGAAACATAAAAAAACAAACCTATTTTAGATTTGTGTGCAACAGGCTGGAAACAGAAGAGTGAAAGCCTGAGGCGGCTAGTTACCTCGTACCAGGCACTTTGCGAGTTATCTGATACTGAGGGTTGGAATGAGCTGATAAAACAATTCTAAAGGGGAAATGATTTTACCCATAATCAGATTTATTTACGCAGTCTACCGAGGAAGATTGATGTCTAATCTATAGCTGTGGATTTCAATTCTCCGTGCTACAATGCAGATAAACAATCAGTCCTGTCTCCGGAGTTTTTTTTAATTGTCTGTGTGCGCATTCCTTATGATTGTCATGTTTCTCTGCATGTTTTTCACAACTGAGATGCTGCT
The DNA here is from genome assembly GCA_023969325.1 of Oryzias curvinotus. Classification (NCBI taxonomy): domain Eukaryota; kingdom Metazoa; phylum Chordata; class Actinopteri; order Beloniformes; family Adrianichthyidae; genus Oryzias; species Oryzias curvinotus. The sequence continues at coordinate 23,981,066 of CM043715.1, forward strand.
ATTGAATGTTACTCCTGGATGTTTGAAGCTTGTCCTTAAACCTGTGCGGATGCTTCTTCCTTGTCGACATACTTGTTTTCTTCTTTCTCCAGATCATTAATGAGATTACACAGCCATTTCAACTCCAAAAACGAAATGTCAAAACCCCTTTTGTGCTTTTCTTTACAGTTGTCTTATTAGCTTCCAAGCGGTACAGCTCTTTGTTAGTACAAAATATTAGCCTCCCTCCTAAGTACATGCAGAGATGAAGTGATCTGCTAATACAGTTTGTCAGTGAACAATGTTGGAGTACAGTCCATCTGTTTACAAAGATAAAGGAAAATGATTCCTTGATTCTAAGACTGTTGTATAAATTCAGGGTAATGGTAATGATGAAGGGTGTCACTGTTTCAGAGCGTCTCTGTGTTTGTACCATCATCTGGTTATAAAGCATATGACTGCTGAAGTTGGTGTAGTTTCCATGGTAGCCTCTTTATTTGATGGCAGTGACTGCAGACTGTGGCACTGGGATTTACTGTGCTGTAGAGGGGATTGGGAGGGGAAAGCTCTCCACATCTTAAATTAGGCCAGCCGCGGAAGGTGTGAAGGCAGAAGCTTTGCATTACCTGCATTACTGTTGTGTAGCTGTTAATAGATACCCTTTTTTTTCCTCCTTCCCATCGTTCTCTCTTTCTGCTAAAGTGCTGATAGAACGCTTTCAAATATTCTGAGAATGAAAGATTTGGCGAGGCGCTACAATGCCAAATCCTCATCCCTAAGGAATGACTGACGATGGAGGGCTAAGCATGATTTGAAAGACATCAAACCCTCAGCCCACTCTACCAACATACACAGCCTGTCTTATTATCTTTTGCAATGGCAAGGTACTACTACCTACAGGTGCAGATGAAGGTCTTTAAACCAACAAACCTTAAACCTCATCAGACTTAGCAAGGAATAAACTTTTTCTTATTATACAAGTTTTTGTAATTTAACTGAGCTACGTAGGAAGAGAAATGAGAGAATGTTGGGGTATATTAGATGTGTTTAATGGACCTGGAGAAGTACTGGGGAATAACAACCTTGGTTACTTCTAGCATTAACATAAAATTTATAAGCAGGGTTTAGGCTGATCTCCAGTTGAGCCTTGAGAAGACGTTGCTTTGTCAGTCAGCACATTTAGCATAAATCTTTTACTTCTTTTGTCTGTAGGTTTATGACTTTACGAGTCTATCAGTTTTCTTCTAAAAGCAGAAATGTGTGTTTTAGACTATTCTTTGTGAGAATGTAAAAACAATTGAGATTTTTCCAATTCAAGAATGTGCCTTTTTTTCAAAAACGTCTAAGGACTTTTGTTCTCACTAATTGTAGCCTTCATTATTTACTTTGTGTTTGTTTCATTATTTTCCCTTTTAGCAATCAAAACATATCAGAAGTTGGGTGTGCTGATTCTTCCCTATTTGGAGTTGTATACAGGTGAGAATAAATTAAACGTCTCTCCAGGGCACAATAGTTCCCTGCGAACAGAGGAGACCTTTTTACTTGATGAGCCATCTGTCTTAACATGAATACAAGTGTTTTCTTGATTCTTCTTACATGGTGAACAGTACATTTCAGAGTGTTAAGTGTTAGTAGCATCTCTCTTTTGAAGTTGTCATGGTGAATCTTTACAAAAATGCAGGGAAAACAAATTAGCGTTGTGTCCTTCACACTTTGTTTTTGTTTTTTTTTTAAAGGAAATGGGTGAAAATATAAAATACTACATGACAGAGTTCAGATATTACAGGCTCAGGTGGTTGAGCAGGTCGGTCAGTGATCGAAGGGTCGGCGGTTCGATTCCCACTCCCCCCAGTCAACTGTTGTTGTGCCTCAAGACACTTCACCCCCCCTGCCTCCAGTGTGGCCCCACTGGTGTGTGAATGCGTATGATTGCTCCCGGTGATGGTCAGAGGGGCTGTAGGCGCGTACTGGCACCCACGCCTCTGTCAGTCTGCCCCAGGGCAGCTGTGGCTACATCAGTAGCTTACCATCACCAAGAATGAATGAGGAGTGAATCAATAATGGACATACGTTGTACGCGCTTCAAGCGTCTGGAAAGCGCGGATAAATCCAATCCATTATTTTGGGAATCATTGAAGCTACCATTTTTTTTAAATACAGTACACGTTACATATGTATTGGCTTCTTTAAATATAATATATGAAGTAGCCATCAGAATCAACAGAAGGAAAATGCAGATAGTTGCTCATTTGATACACAATTAAGGCAGTAGAATTACAACAGCCCAGCCAAACAAGAGTTCAGACTTGTTTAACTGCCTATTATTCCTCACAGTCGGCTTGTCAGGCTGTAAAAATGTCATCATAAACAGCAGAAACCCTTGTGCACTCCTGTAGGTGCACTGTACTGTTGTTAATATTGAGAAAAAGGAGAAAGCTGCACCTCATCCCAATATGGTGGGTGGTGTTAACTTTCTTTGTTGGAAAGAAGAGGGAGTGTGTTTGAATCATCCTGAACTCACCGTGTTATTTCAAATGATATCAAATCTTGCTGCGATGGAGGAATGCGTCCTTCTGTTGAACTCGGGGTAGATTGATGCGGGTAGAATATAGATATTAGGCTTGCTTCGGTCGTCTTTGTTCCCAAACGACAAAAATACAGTCAAATAAAAAGGTAGATACCAATGTTAAAGCTGGTAGGTTGCATTCTCTCTGAAAAGTTTTAGCTAATGGGAATGCATCCTTCCAACATCTACAGCAATAGGAAGATGATTGAAGAGTTTATGAATAACTTCAATCACTCCAATCATCTTTTGATCTATTGTCAAAGCGTTTCCAGTGGTCTTTTTGTAATGATTATACCATTTTAAGCAAAAATAGTAAGCCTGTCCCAATTTCCCATCATCCACCTGTTTACACTCTCTCCTGCTAGCTTACAACCCCTCACAACCCCATCCTATTATTACCAGTGCAACAAAAATGGTAAGCAATGTTGGAGATATGCAGTTGTACGGTTTTGAGGGAGATGCCATCTTGGACAAGGAGAAGGAAGTTGTGCATCTATTTGCCTGCAAGTCAGAATAGAGCAGAGCAGGGAGCTTGTAGCTTGCCATTGTAACTTTTACATCACACTTGCAAGCTTTTTCCAACAGATTATTTTGTATATTTAAAATGATTTGAATAAAGAAAATAACCAGAAAGAAATTATTAAGATAAATATTCTTTATAAATGTCCTCCTTTATAAGACAAAATGCCTAAAGAACATTTTAAGAACTCCTGAAGCACAATTTTTATTTTTATTTTTATCAGAGTGGGTCTTTCAGTTGCATTAATTTAAGTTTCTTGGCCATGTTTGATTACCAATTTTCTGTAATTCAGATTTTTTAGAAATTTAAATGATAACATTCTCCAACATACATTTGTATTTTCTTTAAAGAAAATCTGTTGCTACCATAAAAGACCACACAGTTTTAAAATGTAGAGCACTGCTTAAAAGTGTATTAGAAACTAGAGGAAGTAAATAAAAATGAATGGAAAAAAGTCCAAAAAAGCAATGGTCTGTTGGAACCAGCAATTTTTCAGCCAGCACATTTAATTGTTATAACTTATATCTGCTGATTTCTCTTCTCCAACAATATGGATGTTTGTCAAGTAACTTGAATAACAGCGGTACATTCTTCCATTTACATTGGAGTCAGGATCAGTCCACTGTGAAATTGTGTATGCTCATTTTAATGCCGTTATTAGTTTATAGCAAAGCCTTTTTTTATGTATCAATAAATCTGCACGTGGAGTGGTAAACATCTGCTGTGAGGCTGGTGTGTGCACACGGATCGAGCCAAACTGTGCTGTGAGGGCAGGACGCTGGACCAGAATGCACCACTGCTATGAGCAAAGAGTAAAAGAATACATTCTTCTAGTCACTCACTGTCTCCAAAGTCAGTAAAGTCCCACCTCAATCATCTTTTCATCAATTGTAAAAGCGTTCCCAGTGGTCTTTCAATTATGATTATGCAGTTTTTAGGCAAAATCAAATCCTTTTTTTAGGACTTAGTTTGTGCAGAGTGGCTGGAGTTTCTTTAGAAATTCACCTCTGAGTTGTGGAGGAGGGGCCATTGGTGTGGAGTAGACTTCCCATCATCCTTTTGTGTATACTCTCTCCCACTACCTTATAGCCCTCAAAACCCCAAACTAACATTAGGGGTGCAACAAAAATGATGAGCAGTATTAGAGCTATCCAGTTGTACTGTTTGAATCCAGATGCAAGGTGAGACGAAAAATAAAAAAGATGTACATGGATCTATTGGCCTGCAAGTGTATGCATTGGAATGGAGCTTGTAGCCTACTGATTGTATTTTGCACGTAACATCTCTCTGTCTACCCCGGACTCACCACAATCTGAATGAAGAAATGCTTAGAAACACAGTTTTATTCTTAATTTTGTTGATATACGTCCATCAGATAAATGCAACAGCAAAAACATCATTTTCATTGGAGTGGATCTAAATTTGGTCTAAATATAGTTTCTGATTTTATACATGATTACTGCAAGTTTTTTCTTTTTAGCTAATAGGTCTGAAAAATCATTTAATATATTATTAGCCACAAACAATATGTGACTTTACTTTCAAACAAAACTGTTTATTTTAAAACAAATTCATAAAAAAAACCCTGCTAGTAAAGTTAGGTAGAGAAAAATGGCGATGCTCTCCAATGAAATATTCTGTTCATCATTTTGTTTATATGGAATTAATTGCAATTTTGAATTGATTTATTTCAAGTAATAAAATACAAATACTTATTCATAAAATGGCACATTTGTGCTTCTACATACAACCCATGACGCTTTGGATCCAACTAATGGGACGTTTGTAAGAAACAGTTTCATTAAAAACAAGTTGCAGGAATCAAACTTATATATTACCAGCCCTACTGTTCTAAACGTATTGATTAATTACTGTATTTATGTAATTCTATCACAGATATGTAACTGAACTGAAAAATTAAACTTGTTAATAATCCAGCATGTTCTCGGAAAGAATTAGTTAGCCCAGAGCTTTTGTTAAGAAACACTCTAGAGACCTTCAGTAAAATGAAAAATGTTCCAAATACATCTAGCAGCAGTAAAACAAAGGTTATTTAACAAAACAGTGCAGCTTACTGATGGGTAGAAAAAACATTTTCACTCAAGATGTGTGTTCTTATTATCGTCCAAACTTTCAATCCTTTTAATTGCAAATGCTTTTCTAAAAAATGCTAACATTTGTCAGAAAACGGGTGATGATAAAAGAAAAATGCCAAAACTGTTCTTCCTTCTTTTCCTCTCCCTCAAGGTGAGATCGCTCATTTTGCATAAACCTTTGACTTGTCATGTTAAAATGTGTCAGTAATGCAGTTAACACGCTAAAACAATGCGATTCAGCTGATTAGAGGGATTCTTCTTAATCACACGTGTTACCGCCAACTAAAAATACTACAAATTGAAACGATTAAGCTTTTGGTAGTAAATGATTTTCTATTCTACCATGGACTATGGAAAATACATTAGCAGAATAGTTCTTGAAATACGTATTGATGCACTGAGTCATGCTCACAGAGACGTTCCTCCTGTGGGTTTATGAAAGGCCAAATCAGAGGGGCATCATTGATAATAGTGTAGCTAATAAAACACTGCAAGTGTTTTCAGCCGCGTGACTCATTTATATCTAATGTTTGTGTGTTTGGTAAGCACCTTTTCTCCTTGGTTGTCACAAATTTCCTCCACTGCTCACCTTGACTCCATTATTTTGTGTTTGCTGGAACACAAAATGGCTGCTTTAGTGAGGCTTTGTTTGCATGCTGCATGCGCTGTAACGGCACTCAATAGGGAGTAAATGCAACATCGTAAATCAGAGAGCCCCTCCGCAGTTATGAAAATGACCCGAGTCGGCCTCTGTGCACAAACATTTACCCACATCGTGCGTACGGTGATGCTCCTGTCCCACAGAGACAAACAGGATCAGGACTCACAGTGGGGAAGCTCCCAGCTGCTGGAGCTTCTTCAAGCATTCCGGCTGAAAGTTGTTTTTAATGCCAGTTTGGCTGTTTGTACTAAAATCATGCTATCTATGCATTTGACATTTATACCCCAGAAACAAAAAGGCATCAAAAAAGTCTCCTTTTTGTGCCGTAATCCTCAACTGGCTCTATTTTCTGGTATAAAAACTTCATATTGAGAAATTCTTCCTATTTATCTCATATCTATTAGTTTGTATATAATACTTACTAATTTTTTAGATGATCTGCTGTCTTTCAGAAAAAAATAAACAGTGTAAAATAGATACAAAGTTAATTGCTTCAGACTAAAGCAAAGTCTTTTAATTAACCTCTCGATGAAGGCAGCTGCATCAAAGATGAGGGTGGAAGATGTCAAACAGTCAGCTTTCCAACAAATCCAAAACAAATTATTAGATCACTTTGCTGTTTGAAAAACATTCAGTCGTGCCTCTTTAATGGTGCTATTTATCCTGGGAGGCCAGACAGTCTGTGGGAAATGCAGCCATTATTAATTTAAATCTGGGAGAGATGTAAAGAACCAACAAACACTCAGCAGGAGCACACCTTTCCCACTCAGTAATTGTTTCCTAATGTCTCTTAATGCACATACAGCAGGTCAACCATACAAAAGAAAATATCATAAATCTAAATTGCCCCGTATCGCTTTTATTCAGGAAGTGCATCTGTTTTTCTCAGTTTCACCTGGAGTCGCCTTTTGGCTTCAATTTCCTGATTTATAGCACCGGAAAACAGATATGACTTTAGTTTTAATGGTAGTAGTGATACAGTGAGCGGTTTGCAGAGAGGATGGTCTGATCAGGGATGAATACATAATGTGTCACATCATGGTATTATTTAAATTTGCTCTCATTATTTATAATTATGAAACATTTCAACTCTATCCTGGGTAATAATGTGGAGCTTGTGTTCTTGATGAAATAAGTCGATTGCTAAAAGGTCAGAAATCCTAATGGTAGCAGATTCTCACAGCCTGACAGAATGTTATCTGATTGGAGATCAGTGTCAGCCCACTAATTGATTAATAGACTAATTCTCTTTAAAAGCTTGCTTGTTTTTTTCTATCAGATGGAGGTTAATTCTTCACAGATTAATGAGAATACCTTTAAAATTGGGGAAAACCAAAAAAATTCGACATATTTATGTTAGCGTCTCTGAGTAATTATGCCTGTAGATGTTTCTACATTTGCAGATGGTTTCTACTAGTAACCACATGAATGAAACCTCAAAAGGTACATGGATCTAACCTTTCAAGCATCTTCTCAAGTCAGCCGTGAGAAAAACTCACTGTCTTTAAACTAAACGTGACAAATTCACGTGCTGTTTCTAATACCACTGTACCAGTTTGTTCCCATCCCGGTCATTGGGTTGCTGGAGCCTTCCAAGCTACTGTACGGTGAAGGCAGGGCTACACCCTCGACATTTTGCCAGTCCATCACAGGGCTGACACTTCCATTTTTTTGTAATTCAGAATGAAGAGTTTTTATTGATTCACATGTGTGAAATAACACGCACTTTAAAGGACCTACTCCGATCATCTTTTGATTCATTTCAACAGCATTCCCAGGGGTCTTTTAATTATAATTATTATGCTGTTTTTAGCCAGAAATAAAAAAAAAAAACATGTCATTTTCTAGGACATTTTCTGCAGAGTGGCAGGAGATCATTTTTAGAAATTTGGTTCCAAATTGTGGGCGGGACCATTTCCCCATTCCCCTCCTCGTTGCTGTTTAGTGCAATGAGCTTGTGGCCTGCCCACTGTATTTTCTACAACATAAATACGCTCTTTTTTAAACTGTATTTTTGTCTGCCCCAGATTTAAAATGACCCGAATAAAGAAATACTCAGAAATGCAATTTTGAGCTTAACTGTCTTAGTATATATCCTCCATCATCAAAATAATAATGGATTTGATTTATCTGCACTTTTCCAGACGCTCAAAGAGCTTTCAATGTGTCCATTATTCATTCACACTTGGTGATGTTGACTTGGAGCTGCCCTGGGGCAGACTGACAGAGGCGTGGCTGCCAGTTTGCACCTACAGCCCCTCTGACCATCATGCGCATTCACACACCAGTGGAGCCACACTGGAGGCAGGGAGGGTGAAGTGTCTTGCCCAATGACACAACAACAGCTGACTGGGGGGAGCGAGGATCAAACCGTCGACCCTTTGATCATTGGACAACCTGCTCAACCACCTGAGCCACTGCCACCCCCCAAGACCATGTCAAGAACACCAAAAACAAAAACACAATTTTCATTGGAGTGGGTCTTTGAACGTGTGATTAAAATTTGTGTAAATACTTTTTTCATCAGTATTTTAGTAACAGCCAACAAGGTATCTGAAAAATCCCAATGATTAAGGTTGAGATCTGCACAGACTACTTTTGAAACTCATTAAAGAAAACACTTTAACTTCTAAAGGCTACCTTCTCCACATAGCAGTGTGCTGATTACAAAGTAGAAATATCCCTGGGAGCTTTATGTTTGAAAAAATATGCAAATACAGAAATTTTAAAAATGAATATTGGCAAAACTGCACATGTAACAACTCAGACACTGTCAGTTTTGGATGACCCAGTACAACTGTTTATTTTTTTTCGATTTTGCATAATCCCCTGACAAAATGTATTGTTTAGACTGAGCAAACAAACTTCTCATTATGAGATCAACTTCAAATATGCAATGCAAAGATACTGAAGCACTGTGGAGGACTGGACCTAAAACAAACACATTTTACGCTTTAATACGTCCTACGGGTGCAAAACCCAGGAGGTATGTTGGCTTTGTTCAGTCCATCTTGTCTAGTCTCTCTCGCTGGACCCAATCTGTCTACTACAGATGGCTTGGCAGAGGTTTTCCTGGGTGAATGAGTCCGCAAGGTAGGTGGATTTAATCGAGCCATCTAATGGAATGTAAATCTGAAAGGCGCTGTGACCCAGGGATGACATACTGCATTCACTCATGCCCCTTTGCAGGGTTGCAAAGTGCAGGTGCGAGTCAGGTGAAACCCAAGTGACAAAAGGGGAAAGGAGTGATCTTCTTTGGGATCATTAGATTGTTTGCCCTGGTGCATGGAAGAAAAGACTCTTCCGAAGTCTAGAGACTGCGGTGGACTTGAGTTTTAATGTTACCGGATATCTTTGTCAATTTCTTCTGCAGAGGGTTCGTGTTTGTTTATCCTGCAGTCCTGCTATGACAGAGATGATGGATGCATGGATGATAAATAAAATAAAGCGTTTTTTGAGATCTCTGCATTTAAGAAGGTGCATCTGTGCTGCAGAGTACCTAATGTGGCTTGCTTGGTGTGCTTAGCTGCATAGCTGAACACACATCGAGTGAGTAAGAAGCAGAAGCTGAGCCTGCAAGACATTTACAAGATAAATATTACATTCTAGACAAGAACTCTGTATTCCTCCGACGTAGGCGGCACAGAGTGTTTTCATCGAGGCATTTCTGTCAGAAGAATGCTGGAGTTGTTATGCATCTCTGCAGCTACAGTGACAGGAGTCATCCTGTTTCTCAAAGAGGAGGATCCGCTTTATGGGAGATCTTTTAGTTCTGACTAACTCTGAGGAGCAGCGAAGTGATAGAGGCATGGTTATCCAATGACATGTCTCTGTGAAGTTTTTTTTGCCTTCCCTCCAGTCGCATATAGCATTTTCCCTCACAAATGTCTTTGAGATCCAGCACATGCCGACCTACAGTATTGAAACTCAAGTTGCACAGGCATCAATATTAAACTATTAAACACTTTAGATGAAACAGCGTGAAAGTAAAATGTTTTAAAGTGACTCTGTTTAGGAGTTAAGTCTTAGTGTTCCTTTTGTGTGTAGTTTAATAAAAAATATGTCATTTTGAGTGATTTATTAATACGTAATCTAGGCCTGCACAATATACCGCAAATTTATCGTTATCGCAATATCCAAAACTGCAATATGCATATCGCAAAAGACAGCAAAAATCTCAATAAATCGTAAACCTTAAATGTGTTAAAACAATCTTATGGCAGCTTGAAGCATTGAAGGAATCAAATAAATCCCTTTATGCATTTGACCAATTGGATGAAGGCCTTCAGGTTGTTGACCAATCAGATGGAGGCCTATTATGTTAGATGTTTGTCACCTCTGTCGACGAGGATCATTTGGAGTATAACTTTTAACTGTTGCAATGAAATGGGAATGATGTTTTTGGTTATTTTGCTGTTTGTTTATATACCGCAAATGATATCGTTATCGCAATATTAATCTCTAATATCGCATATCGCAAGTTTTCCTCATATCGTGCAGCCCGAACGTAATCTAATAATTCTACCAGAATAACATGGGAATTTTGACTTTCATCTTTGATACTCGTGTATTGGTTTTTTTTTTTATTATTAATTTGTAGTATTGTTACAATGCTCTTTTAAAATAATCTGTAATGGATTAGCAATCATCCAGTCTCACACTGTAGTGTTATGGTCCCAGCTGATATGAGTAATCCTGAAAAGAGTTTGTTAGTAAATGAGAATCGATTCTTCTTGTTTATGGAAAGACCCAAAAAGTGTGATTTTAAAAAATGGATCTTTGACTTTGTCAGTATTTTAGCAAAAGCCAAAAGGCTATCTGAAATCCTAAAGAGTAAGGTTGAGATCTGAACAGACTACTTTTGAAACTCATTAAAGAGGAAGAAGAAATCTAACCCCTTTGCTCTGCCTTTCATTTTGTTCAGTTTGAAGTAGGTCCAGACAGTTTACATGGAGCAGAAAGGCTCAGAGGCTGTAAAGAAATGGACTTTATGTTGTCTTTCCTTAGCTTTTTTAAAGACATAAGTGTTGCTATACTTTCAAGGAACATTGGTGTATTTGCATCTTGTTTCTTTGCATTATCTTTCTTTAAGTGTCTTATGCTTCCTGATAAACTCTGCTTAAGGAGGAACCACCTTCATGACCTTTAGACATCGGTTTTCTCTACAAGTACTGTATTTTTGGCACTGTAAAGCCTTAATTTAAAAGAAAAAAACTGCACTTTATAATCCAGTGTGCCCTATAGAACTGAAAATACAGTAATGGTTACAATATCAAGTTATAGACCAGGACTGTGCAACTTTCCTACAAACATTTTTACTTTTTATTTACTAACTAACCCTTTCCTGGACGGTAAAGTTTAAATCAAATAAAATGAAATCACACTTTATTTGTATAGCACTTTTCCAACAAATGTGGCTTAAAGTGTTTTACAGAAAAACATTTTCCAATTAAAAAAATAAAAAAAGAAAGACAAAAGACACAAATATAAAATGCATACAATGCCCAGAACACCCCCTACATATACACACACACACAAACACACACACACACACGCACGCCTGTGTTATATTTTGAAGACCTGGCCACATCAGTGTCACATCATGCTCACAGAGGATGCTACCACAGGATCCCCCAGGTCAAAGCAGGGAGATCCCACTACAGCGACCCTGTTAGCCGAGAATCAATCAGGCTCAAGGCACAATGAAAGAGAAATTGGATTTGATTAAGCTAATGACATTCTTGTAACATTACCAGTTGTTGATGTTTTTTTATTGACTGTTGCACCCTAAAGATGGAAAACCTTTAGATTGTACTTCACCATCTAAAGTTTCTAAATGACCTTTGTCCTCGTCATGCCTGTACCTTCACTTTGTTGTTTGAGTAAAAGCAGGCACAGCGGCAGGTAGACCATTCTCAATTCACGCACTGAAGGACAGCAAGCTGCCAAGAGCCTATGCTAATGTCCATATGTTCACAGCTGCACTGTGCTCTGGATCCCCGGGATACCTAGTTGCTACTCAGTCACATGTCATTCAGCAGCCATCAAAAGTTAACAAGCCCCACTGAGACTAAGACAGCACCCTGCAGGATATGGCTGTGCCCTTAAATGATACTTAGACACATGTTCAGCCTTAAAATGTGAAGGTTTATTATAAACCAGGCTGGTTTGTGCGTTCTTTTACAGTGACTGAGCCCTCGGAAGTACTTTTTGTTTTACTCACAAACTCCCATTTTTTTCTGTGCTCACTGTCCGGAACTCATCAGGCCCCCATTTTCTACTTAAGAAGCTAATTTTAGCAAAGATAATTGCACGAGTGTCGCAGTCAGATGCAGTCAGAGGACTGAGAAAGCTGCGGTTCAAATTGAAAGTGCTCGGTTAAATTGGCAGTTTATTTACTGTGTCATTAAAAAGCACGAGCATCTAACGCACGAGTGTCAAGTCTCACCCTTCCTACAGTCACTCTGATTATCAGTTAGTTTCCATACATTTTGTACGCTTTTTCTTAATATATATGTCATGTTGTTGTTTTCCTGAATTCTACCAATTGAAAGAGGCTGAGTTTTAATCCAGACTTTGATGTCGGTGTTAACACTCCAATCCAACTGCAGGCAAGCCTTTAAGGTGGATTAATTGCCCTTTAGACGGGTTTCTGAGCTATGATTTTGTATATTTCAGTGCTCTGCATTTGCAGTGATTTAAGCAAATGTTTCCGTATAGTGTCTGGACAACTGTGATGCAGAATTTATGACGAGCCTGCCAGAGCCAAAAAAAAAAACAACAACAACAAAAAAAAACCTGAATACACTTTGAGCTGCAGAAAAGCGCTGTGCTTTGTGATTCAGCGCTGCAGGTAATTACTCATAAAACCTTTTCGATTATCATAGTGCTCGGAACTGTGGGCTTCTTCCACTTGTGATGTTTTGTGTGCCGCGAGATCTGCAGCCTGCCACAGGTTTGGTGTTGGTGAATAGTCCTCCAGGGGAAGATTTTCATTTCTTGAGGAAAGAGCCACATTGCTTCCCCCACATATGGCTTCCCTGTATTTATTGCTCTCAGTGGCCCAATCTAAGTTTCAGCTTTCAGACAGTCTAAGAATCTTGAGGTTGTTTATAAACCTTGTATTGATATTGAGTTGTTTTTTTCCCCACACATTTATTCCCACAGTTGCAAACTGGCTACCTTAAAAAATCTCATAAAAAAACTCAGTGCCTTATCTTTTTCCGAAATCCTGTTTGATCCTATCACACTGTAATTCTTGCAGCTGGCTATTTCCTCCTCTTCTTACATTAGTGGCCATCCTCAGTGTCATGGTTCAACGTGACAGACCTACCCGCCATCCCTCCAGGACAATCATGACATCTCCTAACTGCAGGAATAGGCTTCCTCTCTTTCTAAGGACAGATGTTGTCCATCTGTGCACTCAGGTCTGCAGCAGTAATGGTAGGCTAATCTGCTGCACACTGCTATTATTTAATGCACCTTTGGCTCTCATTTTATTCTGCCAATGCCCCGAGCCCCATGAAAAACAATTATACTACCTTTCAAGTGCTTTATAAACACAGAGCACTTTACGTTTCTCAGAAAACAATTCTTTTGACCCGAGTGCCGTGTGATGTAAAATTCCTGTCATCGGATGATGCAGAGGGAGGGCATTTTTCGGTTGGAAAAAAATGTTTTCACGGGGAGTCACAACAGAATCGTAGTGTAATAAAACAGTCAGTGTTCTCCTTATTTCTTTCTGAAATTAAAGTAGATTTTGCTCCGTGGTACTTGATGGCTCTGTTCTGAGAAGTCCGGACACAGTAGCTTTTATCACTTGATGTCTTTAAAGGATCCATCCAAGTTGTGCTTTCCTTCCTGACTATATTAGAGCCCCTCCTTACAAACAGCACTCTGCTGAGGTAAATCAATAAAGGAGCCAGCAAGCTGTCAGTCAGAAGACAATATCACTTGTGATGCATTAGCTGGTGTCAGCTCCCTCATTGGTTATCAACTTCATATTGACAAATTACATCTGAAAAGACAATGGTGAATGTCAAATCAGCAAAAATTTCGAGTCACGGCAGCTGGTTTAGTATGTAGCTCATTCCACAGTGACGTTACTTAGGTAACAGCGATTGCGAGGCAATTTTTACCTTCTTTTGTAAGCCAACGCTTTTTCAACCATTTTTGGGGGACATCTTGTAGCTGTGTTTCCATAGGACAAGTATCTATAGTGTGCAGCAGAAACTCCAGGCCTCCTAATTGCTTACAGGGCTTGTGCATGGCTCATCAGAGAAGAGCTTAATTGGCCATCACTGCGCAGGCAAGCATGAGGCTAAGGCTAGCCGTGTTCTCACTGCTCTCTTTTTACTAAGATGCACACAGAATAAGTAAGCAGCTCCATTCATTCTGCGCCGCTGCCACTAATGAGCTCTGTTTAGCCCGGAGGTCTTGATCATTGTGTCTCACTCCATCTTGGTCTTAGTGGGTTTGTAACTGCAGTTTGCTGGTGTTGTTTCTGTGTTTGGTCTTTTTGCTTACTGTTAAGCATCCACATAATGAAGTACTTCCTGGTTTTGTATTGGTGTCTTTAATGCAAATCTTAGTCACTGGCGAGATGAGTGTCTTCAGCTGCTGGCAATCAATTTATTTGCCCTTCAATGTTGTTTATGTGTGAAATGAACGCTGAAGGATGTGTGCCGTCGATCTGCACGCCCGTTTTTACTGAGAAATAGACCTTTCAGGAGAACTAGATACGTTTCCATGGCCCATTACACAATGCTGAATAATACAATCACACACATTTGCTGCCCCATTTGAATAGCTGCTTGATTAATGTCGAAACCTCAACTAAATATAGTTTTTGTTTATTTCCACACTCACAAATGAGTGCTATTCGTATGTTAGTTCTTTTTTAGCAGGCCAGGTGATGTGCCCTGCAGGAAAGTGTGACTTTGAGCGTTTTAGTGTGATTGTAAAGGTGATAGACATTCCTGAGGATAAATGGATAAGTTCCCTAAAGCCTGAAAGAAAAAAGACACCCTCACATAATGCACTATTGATTGCTACTTAAATCAGTTTTATAACAGCTTTGTCAAATCAGTTCTTTTAACAATCAGATTAGAGCTTTTAGTACAATCGATTGGGAAGGGATTTCAAATCTGCAAGATGACAGTTACAGAGACGCACACTGACCCCCCCCCCATGAAAAGGATCTAGGCTTACATCCACAACACACAATCGCTTTTTTTTTCCTAATACAGGGCTGCTGCCATGCAGATAGAGCATCTAAAAGCTAAAGCTGTAGCGAGGAATGATAAGCAGCCTTGCAGCTTTACTTAGCGGACAACAAAAGCTGCTGTGACAAACTACTGACACTGGCTCCCTGTCACACATGTTGGATGCATCTACATATTGCAGAGATCAGCTCATAAGTTCTCAATGAGAAAATATTGATCAGAGCTTTGAAGATTCTTTTCAACAAAGATTTGATTCATAACATAATTTGTGGTTGATGATACAATTCATAGTCATTTTTGGTTCATTTTGAATGATCCAATTCGCTGACCTAAATTCGATCCAGGTCATCTGTAGCCAAAAATGCAACCAGTGTGACTCAGAGATAAATACCTGGTGCTGAACAGTGCAGGTAAAGTTTTCCAGATTCCTTGTATTTCTTGCAAGATAATCAAATGTAAATTAAATATGCATACAAACAAACAAACAAACAAACAAACAAGTAAACAAGAATTAATGGCAAATCCATTTACATTTTAGTTTCCTAAAGTTTAGCCCACTGTTGTTTTCCCACATCAAAATAATACAAAAGGAACATTTTTAGAACATTACACTACATCACAAGTCTTTGCTGAGTTCAAAGTCTTTCCACACACTGGACCTGCAATAATGGCTTGATCATTTTTTTTGCCGCCATCACATGCGTGTTGTCCGTTGTGATGTCACTTGGTCGATTATACGTTATAGTAAAATAAGCCTATGGTACCTCAATTCTAATGGTATTTTCCAAGGTCAATTATTATCGATTTATTTCATTTTGAAACGATTCTATAATGGTATAGGTTGATTAGATCAGCAACTTGCCTCAGACAGAGCGATCTGATTGGATCGTAGGAATAAAAATCGATTCATTGATTAGGTCGAGTATTTGTTACACTCCTAATAAATGCTGTTAAATTTGAATTAACGTCATGTAGTGGGACATGTTTAAGGAGCACAAATGCTGTCAGTCCTGCTTTAGTAATCCACTGATGACCAAAAAAACAACCTGGTTTGAATTGCTTTATGTATCATTTCAAATATGCTGATGCTAATTCCCTGAATCTTTTTGAAGATTTATCAGTTACTTTATGACGTGAAAAAAAGCCAAAAAGTTAAGGCATTGAATGCTAATTGCTGGTATTCTCTATATTTGATGTTGAAGGGTACTATCTTGAGCCATAATTCTGGTTGCCAAGTCAGCGAGAGGAGACTGTGAGACTGCACTGCCATCTCTCTTGGGCTTCCTAATTGGCTTTGTTATTGCAGACCTGTGCAGTGCAAAGACAGCAGAGAGAAACTCTGAGCTTTGGTGGAGAAGACACAGAGCTTTGGACTGTGACCCTCCTCCCAGGGGCACAGTGCACACAGCTGCTCTCTGGAGAAGGTGACCTGCCTTTGGATCCCTTTGAGATTTCCCCCAAAGGATCCCAACTTCCAAACCCACCCACCCAACCCAATGTTTCTCCCATCCCTAATGCCAGCTCTGCTCCTCCGCAAGGGTGTTTTCTTCCCCATCGTGGAGCTTTTTCGCTTCCCACCCCCTTTTCTTTTCATCCATCAGCTTGGCCCAGCGGGGAGTTGGTTATGTGTTCCGCTCAGCAGATTTACACACTTTTCCGACACAAGATTCCAACACCTCCTCTGTGGCACAACCACCTAACCCAGCATCACGCAGACACACAAATGTGTATGTTAGAATCGGAATCCTCTTTGAAAATGCTTACAACAGATTTTTTTTTATTATTTTTGGAAACTGTAAAAAATAAGGTACCATTTATTTAATGTATGTGTTTGTGTGTTGCTGAGTAAAAATAGAATACCGACTCGTTCAAGGTATTAGTGCAATGAAACAACATCCACGGTCTACTCCCCAATGCTGGTTCTTGTCCCATTTCCTATTACAGCTTGTTATCATTAGCAGCCATGAGGCTTTGATTCTATGTTTGTGCCTCTGTGCTTCCTCCTTAATTACAAATACAGCATATGTGTGCACCCAAAAGAAAAAAAGCACACACACATGCACAGAGAAGGTTTTTTTTGTAAAATACAGCTTTGCATCTACATGGACTTCTGGGGAGCTTTCAAGCAGACAGTAATGTACACGTTACTTGATTATGCAGCTTTAGTCTATTTATTACTGGGGAACTGCTTTTGAGCTGTCACAGCTGAGGCTGTCTTGCTGTCTTTAAACATAGCTTTGGAGTCCATTTGTGGAATTAAAGTTGCAAATGAGTACATTGGAAACAGGCCGGGATGAGGCTGGCAGATAAGCATTTCACCCAATATTAGTTCTTCTCTTTGGAAGTATTATGTCTTGATGTCTTGTTTAGAATTTAAGTTGCACTGCAAATTACAGAGCTACAATAAAAAAACAAGACATCTTTTTTTTTTGGTCTGGATTTTACTAAGTTAAAAAAACACGGAACAAGAAAAAAAACTGTTAAATTACATCTTCAGAGTGCTAACACTGAACTTTTCAACTTTTACCTGCTTCTATTG
Organism: Oryzias curvinotus; assembly: GCA_023969325.1. Classification (NCBI taxonomy): domain Eukaryota; kingdom Metazoa; phylum Chordata; class Actinopteri; order Beloniformes; family Adrianichthyidae; genus Oryzias; species Oryzias curvinotus. Next base: position 23,998,651 of record CM043715.1, read on the forward strand.
TTTCACTCAGGGAGTCTTTTCAACTGCTGACAGACTCTTGCTTCAAACACCTAAAAAAGACCTTTCAGATTTGAATCATTTTCTGACAAAATTTTCTTCATCTTCCTGAAGATTTATCTTCAAAAAGTGATAAAGCCAGCTGTGACACGCACACCAGATTTCGAGTGTTATGAGATAGAACCTAAACTAAAACATCAGTCTGTTACAGCCTATAGGTGCTGGTAGTATAATACAGTGATTACTGGACTAAGTACGCTCAATCATTAATTATCGAGAATGTTCAAAATAAAATGATTTTCAACAGCTGCAAGTGATTAAGCTTGGTTTGTTGCTTTGAGTTTTTTTTTTTTTTAATAAATGAACTGAAGAATAATGAATTAAAAGTCACTATTGATGGGGAAGGACAGTAAGCACACGAAGTTGTTTCAAAACAAGAAGACATTCAAAGTTTGAACTGAACTCTATAACTAAGCTGTGACTTAAGATAGACCATATCTATCAGACACATAAGTAGCTTTCTGTACTTTTGCTTTTATACTTTTATTTGTGTGGTTGTGGTTTGGCTTTTACAATGGAAAAGCATTTATTGCGTAACGTTTTGTCCTATTACTACATCAACTTGTATTAGCTTCCCTAGTGATTTTGAAAAACATCAAGTATGGTGGTAGGAAGTAGCTTGAAGTATGACATTTGTGTGTGTTTCGCAGTCATTTGAGCATTAAACTGCATTACAGTTGCAATGTAAGTGCCACCAACCTGGAAAAACTTTAAACCTAAATGTTAATCTCTATACATTTACCGCTGATTATAAATCAGCACAACAAGAAAAAACAAAAGACTTTTCATGTCTCTCTTCATTTTAGCATTAAAAACATGCAAGATCTGTATGCACATCCATAACATCATTAGTGCTAAGACAGATTGTTGTGTCAAAAAGTTTTGAGGGGAAAAAAAGTAGAATTTCACACTAACCCAAAGTTCTGAGGGTTATAATATTATTTTTTTTTGCTCAGTTCCAAGCCTTTTACTGTGACATCTTTAGAGGCAAAATAACCAAACAAAACGAAGAAAAACAGGGGGGGGGATAAAAATCAAAAGATTCTGATCACTGAAGTCACAAAAAGTCACGAGTGGTGTAAGCTGTAATTACCGCTCATGCTGGTCACAATAAGCCGAGAATGATCGGCGCTAGGAGTGTGGATGCAAATGGATGTTAGCGTCGATATCCTGCTTCTAGTGAATGCTGCTGATGCGCATCAACAGTCCCATCTGTAGAGTCTGAATGCAGCTCGATTTTGGCTGAAAAGCTTTGCCGAATGTTTGGCTTCTCAGCTGTTTAGCTCCTTTGTTGCGGCTTGATGAAAATCAGGATTCATTTTAACAAGCTCTTAGGTTGGCAAAGTGCTTACTTATGACATTCATATAAGTTTGAAGCTTTTGACTGAGTCTATTTTTATCAACTTGTTAGGTGTTGCATGAAAAAAAAATAGATATAGAATGTAGGTTTGTTAATTGCCTGCATTTCTCTAATGTTTTGTGCTTTGTGGATAACGTTTCAAACAAATCCTTTTGTAATGAGGTTCTCTTGCTACAATAGGCCGTTTGTTCTCCAAGCCTTTGCAGTGGCTTCCTGCTCCCACACCAGCAAAACAAACCACAGAGGTGAAAGCAATCACCTGAAAAGGCACTCAGGAAAGCCAGAAGCTTGATCATGTTTCAGCTAGGACACATTCATGACAAATGCAGCATACGTCTTCATTAACGAGCTGGAAAATGGCAAGTAATCATATTTTGGCTACATATGGGAAAAATGAGCTAAGGTAGCAGAGTATCGGAGGAGACACGAAAGAGGAAGATTCTAGAAAAGCTTCCTGGTTGGAGGAGCAAAAGCATCTTTATGGTGATGATCATGACCCCACATTAGCACACTGTCATTCTCTTTCACCACGCCTTCTCTGCAAGAAAAGGCCTTCTATTATAAGTCTGTTGGACTGGACAAAATACAATAGGTCTGCTGAATAGCTCTCAGATTTTCATCAAAAATTCCTGTAAGTTTCTGGAGCACTTCTCCTTCTTCTACCCCGCAGCCTCATCTGCAGAATAGCCTTTGTGCCCACTCTTTTGTACAAGTGCGATATTTAGAGCAGAGTGGCCTAAAAATCAATAGCCACTATCAGCAGAAAAATGACACGTTTTTACTAAACGTGGCGAATAGAGAGGAGAAAGTGTGCTGGCTGAGAGCCGTAGTTCTATTTGAAGACCTAATCGATGAGATTGTTGCATCTGGGTGTTTTTTGTGTGTATTTTCACTCTTTCTTTTTCCATACACTGAATTATAAATAAGGCATTCATGTTAAATAATGTTAGGGCAAGCGTTTGAATCTATATCTTATCTAGACTTTCTTTTAAAACAGTTTGATAATTGATTAAACCTATTTATGGTGTCTGTAGATTGTAACTTAAAAAAGGATTTAAAAACTAAGTTTGATATTTAAACTTGCAAAGCAAATAAATAACAGCGTCTTTAGGGATGGTCTGTCAATGCAAAAATATTTTTATTTGAAAAGAATCTTATTTAATCTGCTATTTTGTATAAAAAACAACAAATCTGAGTCTTGCTCCCAGCTGTGTTGACATCCATATTTGTTTACCATAACCTCAGCAGGGTTGTGTTGTGTTGTTGGTTTGATGTATAGCATTGTGTAGCAGCCGTGCAAAGTCTAATGGGGGCTCCTTTAATACAAAAGAGGAGAATACATTTACACCGCTGTTTAAAAACGGGATGATTTATTGATTTTTGATGCATTTTAAGTGTTACTAAACTACGCTTTCACATAATGAGATGGGATCAAAGTGCTGTTTTCATTGTTTTAATGCTGCAGACAGTAGGTATAGCTATTCTAGTCTGCAGTAATTATGTCTGTTGGGAAGGTTGGTATGCAAAGCGTCTTAAGACTTATTTTATTCTTATGCAGTGAAGCACATTAGCCAACCTTTGCCTTTCCCTTGGAAACCTTTCATATCCTTGTTTTTGTTAAATAGATGCCAGCGTTTTGTTTTTCAAACACTGAGGCCATTTATCCTCAATGAGGTTCACTTTTTTCCACTGGCTGCATCAGGACAGAAAACTATGAAGCCCCAGGGCCTCACTGCCACCGCCCACATTAGACCCTTGTGGGCTTATCAGCCATTTTCTCTGTCTAAACGAAATCATTTTCTGTTTAAGTACTTTTGCTGCTTTATAATTGACATCCTTGTCAACACCTTTAAGGGGGATTCAATTATCCAGAAATAGAACCAATAAACCAGTAAATCCTTCATAAGACAGCAGCATCATTTGAATAAATGCTAAGAAACGTTGTATTCCTATTGCAATAATGATTTATATATAGTTTATTTTGTAGTCTTTTCTTGTTTTGATGTATTTGTATGATGTGGTACTGGTGTGGGATGAAAGTGGTGGAGAGGACATAGTGTTTCAAAGTACTAATTATGTTTTCTCAGACACCATGGTGATGGCTCTTAATAAGCTTTTAAATGTGTGAGGGAGCTTGTTGGTTCTTATATTGTGCCTAACCTATTTGTTTTTTTGTTTTTTTTTTCCTGTTGGCTTAACATAAGGATCATAAAATAATTTGTATCATCTGTTTGGAGTGTTTAGAGTAGTAATAGTGGCATGCATGCAACGTTGGCAGAGTCTAATTAGTCCGGACTTCCTTACACATGCCCATAATGACCTTTTTTGTAGGCTAGTCAAATGAGGAGACGCTTTTGTCCTACTTTCTGGATCTCCAAAGTCTCTTCAGAACAGATCTATAAATGTCGCTCCTGATTAGAAAGTGTTGCAGGTGTAGGCGTCAATCATTCTTTAACACTGACCAATGCTTTTTGCTTTTTTCTAGAACCACTGCAAGCTCATTGATTGTAGTTTTCGCCTACATGGTTCACATGCGATGGTGTCAATTCCATCATGGTTTGTGCAGCACTTCATAAATCCTAATAGAAAATGAAATGTCAGGCATGCGGTGTCACACCCTGTTCTGTCGGCTTTCCTCTGTTGTGTTACTTTGTGGGGTTTTTTTTTCTTCTCTATAGTTGAGCCAATGTTGGATTTAAATGATTTGTGCATCCCAGCTTGTGTCACAGGAGAATCTCTTAGTGACGATGCTTTGCTCGCCATTTTATCCAGAGCATTGACTTTTGGAGCAAGAAGAGATTGGAAGATGAAAGCAGAATCCCTGTGAGTGATCTTGCCAATACAAAGGCGCTCATAGTTGTGTTCCGTCAATGCTCAGTTGAAAGATAAGTTCCTTCATGATGAGCTGCGCTTCTGCGTGCCGCTCTGCTCGCTGGGCGGTGAGGCCGTTCCAGGACAGAGTCTGTGAGTAATACTTTGCTCTGGCTCTCATTGCAGCCGATTACTTATCTATTGATTGAAGCCAACGTTGCGCAGATGGATGCCTTTAGAGTGCGACAAGTGCTTTAACAATTCCGAAGCCTAATGCTCCTTAGCGTCACTTAGGGTCCATGTTAAATAATGTCCCTTCTGGAAGTCACAGGGATTCACACGCGGCCAGTCCCAGCAGCAGAAAAGAAATCCATCTTGATTGGTTGTCTTCAAGGCAAAAGATCCATGGCCTCAATTACATGTAGCCACTCCTTCCTGCAGTTGTGGAGTTTTAATAAATAGCATTACGGACTGTGAAAATCCTTTAAATACACTTTTCCCGGTTCTCCTCCTGCCTGACAGTCGGAGCAATGAATTTCCGGCGATCACTGGAAGCGGCTTGTGAGCTGGAGAACCCGTTTTCTACTGCTTATCACTTTCACTTAAGCTGTTTGGAAGTACCAGACACACATGCGTGTGTACACACTGCTCAACACACCCACCGCATAAAACGCCGCATTTGCCAACCTTTTTTTTTTTTTTTTTGTCCTTACTAAGCGGGGTGTAAAGCAAAGTGCAGTGCAGCACCTGGCTCTTTGTCCTGCTTATGCCTTCCTTTACAAGAAAAGATACCACCAGGAAATTCTGCTTTACCCACACATTTTCATTTGGACTTTTGAGCTCAACTATGTATTTTCATAATCTGTTACTGCTGGTTCTGGCAAACATCCATCACAGTTAACAAGTAGCCTAAGGCCAGTCAAGTAAGCCAGAGTTGTACAATCTTACAATGATGCAGGCTGACCCAGCCTTAAAATTAATCATAACTTATCAGGGTGGATGTGATGTTATATCAGGCTTCAAAATAGCCTGGAATGAACAAGCAGCCACTACATCTCTGCTGTAAGCCGGGCTTGATAATGATGGTCATATTCAGTGGCAGTGCGCCTTTCATCGCGTTCATTTCTAAGATTTTTCTACATCCTAAACATAATCATCAAAGAGCTGAAAGCCCCTACAGTGTGTCATGTATGTCATAAGGTGTTTTCTGTTCTTGGCTTCAAGGTGACCTTTTCCTTCCTCTCACTATGTGCTTTGCATAAACCATATCAGGCCTGATGACAAAGCAAAAGCCGACACCTTAACATTTCTTGGGAGAAAGCGGCACAACACCCGATATCATCTTGGATTCTTCTGCCTTAAAATCATTTCCATACCAAGGACATCCGCACTCAGAACAAGGAGGCTTTCCTGCCTCAGTCCTTATCTCTGTCTGTCAGCAGCAGCAGCGCCAAACACACATTTCTCAGGTCTGCAGCTTCTGTCACTGTTTAATGTGTTTTTACTGCTTGATGTTTGTAATTTGACAACTGACAAAGACATATTTTGATTAATTGGAGACAGTGACACAGAATGACTTCTGCTGTTTGAACAAATCTCCATGTAAAAATAAAAGTTTGTTGCCACCTTGTCCTTTTTGAAGAACTGCTGTGCACCAGCTCTTTTTTATTAACTGTTAAAGGGCGTGTGACCCTGTTTTCAAATTGAGTTTGTATTCAACGATGATGGAATATTCCTTTTTAAGCCTTTTTTAGTATTTTTAAACATGGACTTACAGAAGGCTCTTTACAGTCAAACATTAAAGCTGTTTTTTTCTCATCCCGCAATAATTTTTGGGTTTTTGTTTCCAAGTGGTTTCCTTTGTCTGTTTGTTCATTTCTATTAGGTAACAGTTTTGTTTAAATCATTTCTTTGTTCACTTGTTCTCCCCAAGGAGCAAGAACAAACCCCCCCTTGCGAGAAAGCAGCCTTCATTTAATCAGCAGCTTGAACATAGCTGGACACCGGGTTCTGTCTCATACACAATACAGTGATAACTGAATATCCTGCTGAACTAGACCATTTACCATCTCAACTCTCTCATTTACCATAGATTCGCCCTGATGATTTCCTGCTGAAAATCAATGATTCACTCCCTTTCAAAATAGCAGCTCGTTTGAGGGTGTTGGCTACGTTTTCCCTGTGGCAATGATTTCAATCAGGAGGCATGTGAATTGTCAGGCCTCTAGCAATAGAATGAAACACTGCAATAAATTGGACAAATAAGTTATTTCTCTGTGGAGGATGGATTTAAATAGAATCACATTGAGACCTCTCTGCACACGCGCGTTGTCAGACACATGCTGCGCACACACTCCGCTGTAGAAATCTTATACATCCATGCATGTTTACTCACTAATCCCTGCAGGTGCAGCTGCTGGCAACATCTCTCTTTGAGAGTACTTTCAGAGGCTCAGCATCAGGGTGAGCTGGTACAATACTGAAGGCCTACCCCATCGTACATACAGACTCCTAACAATGTTGACCTTTATGAGCTGTGGGCCTGAATTTGCAAAAGTTGCAGCTTTTAGGTTTAGATGGAGAAGCAAATGGGGGAAAAAAAAAAAGGTACCTAGAAAAGTCACACTGATGGAGACATTATTTAAGCCGTGCTAAAACAAGAAACTAACACTTGATTGTTGCTGGTTAACGCTGCCATGCAAAGACAATGCCCCGGTCGGACAAAAGACGCCTTCGTGTTTATCCGTTTACTGTCACTGCATGTCTCTTCACCGGGACTAAACGGAGTCATTAGAATTCCGCAGAAGTCTCATCTCTTCTTATTTTCATGCCACAAGCACTCTGATGTCAGAAACTCAAGGCATTGTTTTTAAGTTGCTGGGGTGACATGTTTGTCATGCAGATTTGCGCACTTAATTTTCAGCCAAAGGATGACATGTGGTGGGTCTTTAATCCTGTAAAACCAGGGCTGGTTGTTTTAATCCCATATTACCATTTAAATAGGAATGTGTTATCCTACATGGCTAATCTTTAAGTATAACCAGCAACATATATGTTAATTAACACAAGCCCGATTTGTTCTCTTCCTGCCAAGGCTTTGAATGACTTGCATGCTTTGACCTTCAGGAGAGGAGATTGTGGACGAATATCCACGGTGAAGTAGACCTTGAAATATTATCCATAGTGGCAACAAGAACAAACTCGGCTCCATATTACTGTTTGTTTTAGGCAAAATGACTCTAATTTGCACCAATTAGGTTGAAATGGATCTAAGCCTCCAGACATGGGTTTGTGCAGAAATCTTGTTGCAGCCTGGATTCTTTCTTTTTTTTTTTTTTTTTTTTTATTAATGGAGGACTTTAAGATCCCAGCCAGGTGGAAGCAGAACAGTAATAAATGTGGCTCAATATATCATCCACAGCACATTACAGGGGAGCTGGGGGTGATTATTCATGCCGGCAGGGGCATGAACAGACCTTTCAGGGGTTCACAGGCTCAAACTTTGAAAAGGGCGTCTCCGTCATCCTTCTCAACGGGGTTGGTAGACTCTCTCCGTGGCTCCTACCTTGTTGTCTTATCTGGTACAGATCACATCCGAATAAATGGAATCAGGGATTGCGTTTGCATTTTGTTTTAAGTCCTACTGATTTTTGCAGGAGTTTGGATTGGTTTTTACAGCCTTTCTTTGTTTTCATGCTCTCACCATCATCACAGGATTCTTAATAATCGGCATGAAAAAACGCAGCATTCAATCTTTTGTGTGGTTGGAATATTAAAAAACGAATTTCATCAACCCTCTCTTTCTTAATAATCTAGGACAGTGTATTTAATCAAGACTGGAATGTCATTTTCCTTCATTATCCACAACGAAACACGCTGGATCGTCCTGCTTTTTTTATGTGCCTCAGAAAGTATCTATGCAGACTTAGGATGGGCTCCCCTTAGAAAGAACTTTTCTTTTTACCAAAGGCAGTGGAGTTACCCAGCAGAGCACTGAGCAGTGCTCAATTAGGCCCTTCCTCGGTGATTTAGTCAGGTGGTTTGAGCAGCAAGATACAGAGTGACGGTAGACGGGCTGTTATGTTTGGCGCAGCCTGTGTTAACTATCTGTTTGTGGCTGTCAGAGCTCACACGCAGACAGATGAGGCACAGCAGCTGGCTCTAATGCGTGTTGGGTAGGATCAGCCCGGCCCAGTCAAAGCACATCAAGAGACCCATACGTTAGGTTACAGGGAGAGCACGAAGCCGCGCTTGCAGAGCAGATGTCATGAGCTCCAGCTCCTGCACAGGTGATGGGAAAATATGCAATCTGTCCTTCCTCTGGAGAGGTATATAGGTAGGTGGGGGTGATGGGGGATTGGTGGGCGGCGGTGTAAGGTTGCCCCTGGACATCAAAACTCTGATCTTTCACAGCCCAGAACAAAAGGTTTGTTTTACACAGTGGGAAACATTCATAACCTCCACTGCCAGCACTTTCCTCAAATTGTTGCAGCGATGGTTCAGCCTCAATGTCAGGCTGTAGGTGTCAGTTATGACCAGTCCTGGTGGTACCCTATACAAGCTCGTTCATGTTCCCTTTATGGGCCTTCAGCATTAAGGTTGAACCATCTCACAGAGTTCTTCAAAAAAAAGGAAGAAAAAACTGAAGTTCTCTTTTAAAAAGAAACATGAATTTATTTTTTTAAAGAAGATGCGCAAATATGCCTTAAACCTTGAACACCGGAGTTTTAGCATTCACATTCTTAGAATTAACGTAACTCTTCAACTACTTACGCGATTAACATTATTCTGACGGTTTCTGAAGCTGTGAAAAGCGGCGTTGTGCTTAAATGTAACACTTTACATTAGTCAAGTGTTAAAGCAATCAGCGTAAACCAGCGGACGCTTTTCTCCACGTCAGAATCTGTTGGACTTGCATCAATTGTGAAAGCAGTCGAAGAGTTACAGTTGGCTTTCAGTGTGTATCATTTTCTGTTGGTGGCGACATCTCCTGTGTTAAAATGTTAAACATCTTCAAGCTGAGTCACACTTTGATTACTGCTGGGTTGGTATGAGACTGTGGTAGAGTGTTCCCTTGTTTATTGCAGGAGTTACCTTCTAAAAATAAGAAAAGAGCGATAAATGAATTTTATGAAGTAGACATCTTATTTTTTGTTTTCAATAATTATAGATATTTTAAAGCCCCAGTCTGATCATCTTTTGATCTGTTTCCATGGCGTTCCCAGTGGTCGTCATTATGACTATGCTGTTTTTAGCCAAAATCAAAAAACCTGTCTCGTTTTCTGAGTCATAATTTCTGCAGAGCGGCAGGAGTTCATTTGTGGGCGGGACTGCTGGCCCCGGGGTAAGCCCGCCCCCTTTCCATAATCCATCTCCCACTACCTTACAGCCCCTCACAACATATTGCAGCGGGCCTTTAACTCAATGAAACATTTTCACACTTTTCTTTTTTAAACACTCAAAGTTCAAGCCTTCGTACAAAATAAGTCAAATATTATAGAATGAAAACAAAGATCTGCTTGCAGTCAAAGATTTATGTAGATTTACGTTAATCTACATAAATAGACAACAGTCTACAGCGAATAAGGACACAGAATAAAATAAGCTGTTAAAAAAATTAATATGGAAAATTGCACTAAAATAGATCTACAAAACAGCAAGACCGCAAAAAATAACCATGATAAAGTTAGGAAAACTTAAGTCATATTGTTTTCTAAACCACAGCACCTAAGGTTAGAGATTAACATGAATGTTGCCCCCACCTGATTTACTTAAAATAACAGGTAAGAGCCTCCTGCTGGAGTAATATAGCTGTGATTAAGAGCTTTCCTCTGGCACCAAGGTAGGTCATCTGACTGCAAGAACAGGTTCTTTCTTGGTGGCTAAGTCCAAGTGGACAGTAAAAAAAACAAGTAGTTCAAGAGGGCCAACAGTTTTTCCACACACGCTTTGACCACCTCCAGGTCTGGACCTTAAGCTCACAGAGACTCCAAAACGCACACAGCTGTGAGACTCCCTGAATCACCACAAACTTTAAATTGAATGCCACGTTGCTGGAAAATAAATGCTGTGACATTTCACAAGCCTCCTGGAACAATGTCATGCTGAACGTGCACAGTAATTAAAGCTAAAGGTGGTCCAGCAAAAAATTAAGAGTGTTTTTGAGCAGGTGGTGTTAATATTTTGTGAAAGATGTTTTAAATAATACAAGTTGAAATAAATGCTAAATGTTACCCTAAACATAGTGGAATTGTCTTACAGATGAATTTAGTTTATTCTTTAACCTGATCTTATTTTTTATTTTTATGCAAACATAAAAAAATTATGCAAAAATAAAAATTTCTGATTTACCATATTATCGGCACACTAAATAGCCTTTATTTATTTATTTTTTTAAAACATCTCTGCACCTTAGATATGGATAAATTCTGGTTATGTTTACTGATGTTGAAGGGATTTTAAGAGCCACAGCGCTTTGTCAAACTGTTTGTTTGGGTGGTATTGTGAATACTCTAACGTGTAGAGTACTTCCTGTACGTGTCACTAACAATGTTGGGAATTAGTTTAATAAAGTTTGTTTTAGCGTTTCAGTCTGTTTTTGTACGTGTGCTAAACAAGGTTGCAACACTTTACAGGATTTGTGAATATGCTAACGTAGATAACGCTTCTAACGTGTAGCGAGTTACAAAGTTCTAGAGCTACTGTGAACGCAGTCAAGGTTTGATTGATGTACAGACTTATCTGTAACTCTTGTCTCGCTTAATGTGCCTTATAGTTCGGTGCGCTTTATGCTGTAGATGACGCTTTCACCTTTCGGCATATCCCCTCAGGGGTCGGTTTGGCAGAGGATGCCCCTCCTGACACAACTCTGTATTCTTATCAGCAACTGGCACAGGGAGACCCAGACTTGGCCCCCTTGTGGCCACATAGTTAGGGCAGTGGCAGTGTTGCATTTAACCAATTGAGCTATGACTTAAGTTCAAAAATAGACCATTTATTGGCGGCACGCCTTATTATCCAGTGTGCCCTTTAGTGTGGAAAATACGATACCGAAAATTGACTTGTCTGAAAGTGTCACATCAATTCAGGTCTTATTTTCTGTTAATACAGTAGACATAGTTCTATTTTCTTATATCATTACTGTCCTGTGTTTTCAAGGCTTTATGATGGAAAGTCACACGTCTTATTTTGTTGATGACATGACCTGCTAGAAAAACCTGATATTTACAAAAATGCTACTTTGACTTTTGCCATGTACTCAAGCATTTTTTCCCATATAGAGTATACCTCACAGCTAAGCGCGCTCCTGTACAGCATCCGATCCTTCGCTGGCAGGACAGCAGACGAGCAGCAATAACAGCTTAAGGAGCGCTCAATGAAGAAGATAGTTTAAGAAGTTCATCTTCCCTCCAAGCTGAGCAAACTGCTATCCACCGGGACTCATGCCAGCGGCATCCATGGGAAGCAATCGCATTCCAAGGAGGAAACGGATGTATTGCCAACCTTCTGCTTGCAGACAGACACTCTCAGAAAGGGATACGCGGGGTTCACACACTCGTGGATTTGGCCTGAGCATTATTTGTGTTGTTTATTCAAGCTTCTTTATTGAAAAGTCTCCTGGTGATGCTGCACTTTCCTTCAGCCACGTCTTTGGGGAAGTGGGGTCACACATGAAACAGATGAGTGGAATATGTGGGCAGGAGAGAGAAACAGTCAGAGAACATCTCATTTTAGGCCCTGAGGATTTTCTGTTTTATGGATTTTCAAGTTTTATTTAAAAAACGTCTGGACTTTTAAAAATAAAAAAAGCAAATTTGGAGCATTTTCAAGGATTTAAAGCGCCAGTGTTCATCTGACATCATTAAGGCATGTGGGTTTTCCCTCACACAAGACACAGTTAGTCTCTTAAAGTGACACCATTATCTGTCTTCTAGTGGAGCTGTAAAGATCTCTGTGGCTTATGTTGCTAACAAGGTATCTGCTATTAGTAGAGCCTAAAGCCTTCTGCCTGTGTTTAAGAAAACGAACGCTGCCTGTTGGAAGCGCCACACCTTTCCATCTATCAGCTGCTGTAACTGCACACCTTCACTGAACCGCTTCACACTCACACACAGCCGCTCAAAAGATTCTCCTGAGTGAATATTAATCTATGATCAGGACTGTTTGATGGTTAACTGCTGCTTTCTTTTCTGATATCATTTGAGCACCATGTGATTTACTCAAAAACAACAAATTGCATGTGTTCTGAACAGAATATGAGCTCTGGTAACTGGTAGTTTCCCTTCAAAACAAGTGAGATGATTCAACTCTTCTCTCAAACTGATCAGCTCTTTTGATTAGCCTTTCACTGAGCACCTATAACATTATTTGGAATGAATGCCTTCTGTGATTTCACACCAATTCAAACCCTTTTTCATCTCATCTGTTCTCTTAGATGTTGTTTTTCTCATCTTCAGGCTGCTTCTATCTTTCACAGAGATCAATAGCTGCAACAAATACGACGTGTCTTTGCTGTCACTACTGTTTAACTGGCCCAGAAGTAGCCTTAAAACTACATGTATGTGAGGAAGACAGCACAGTAACAACAATAAAGGCCTTCTTTACAAATCTGAACGATTTGTCACAGGACCGGCACTTAAGCTTTTATTAAAAATATGAAAACAGGAAAAATAATCTACACTTAATGTCTTTAAACTGGAAATACAATTATATTTGCAGTCTTATTTCACTATAGGAATACTTTGACTAAAAACATCTTTGGTGCCTTTTCTGCTTTTCTTGAAATGATACATTTTTAATGATTTTCCTGGCAACAAAACTGTTAGTCAATTTTCATTTATGCTGAAACGAACAGTTTTTTTTAACTACATTATTACATTTCTTGCTTACATAGAACGGCACTGCTTACTGCTTGTTTATGTTTGTTTACTTGTTGCTCTTCCTTAAGCGGTTCGCCTTTACTCAGCATGTGTACAATTGAGTTACGTCATCCATCCATATTGATGAATCTCTGCACTTTGTGGATTGGCAGAACTGCAGCCCAAAGCCATCATCTGCTTAATGTTAAATCTTTTTTTATTCTTCAGTACAAAAATCGTTTTTAAAGAGAGTTGTAGTCATGGTAATTGAATGTTAAGGCTTAGAAATTAACTTACAGTGTCTTTTAGTTTAACATTTATAAAGCCTAAGCCAACATGCTTCCCTTACAAAGCCCGTTATTTAAAGAAAAAGGAAAAATAACTTAAAATGTAAACCCAATCATAAAGATTTATTTCTAATAGTGGCTAGCAATAAAAACATATTTTAGTAAAACCATGCATCTGCTTTTTAAATAAAAGTCAAAGTTTGCCCAGTTTTTCAGAAGGAAGTGGATCATTATTTAAAGAAAGGATATTTTCAATTTAAATCAGACCTGTCATGCTAGATTTAATCTGACCAACATTTCCCTTTTTCAAAATTTGAATTATCATTAAACTCAAATTCACTGGATGTGCCTTTGTACTGTACATGGCCTGTCAGGGCTGGCACCTGCCTTGCATTTCAAAGCAGCTCCTCGGAAAACCCCGAACACTGATCCATTATCCAAATGACATTTAAATGCTCTCAGAGTGAGCGTATAGTTTAAGGCTCCCAGTTTCCAGTAGTTTTAAAGTCAAGGAGAAAAATGCCTAATTGCAGTTAGTAGGCTCTTTTTGTACTTTCAAAAGATGAAGCCGACATGCTCGCTCAGTTTATAATAAAATGAAATAAAACTGTTCTTTTTAATTCAAAGAATAACTTCTCTGGCCTAATGTCAGTGTCCACTGTTCCTTTCAGCTCTCTAAGCACTGGCTGACAGCCCTAAAAGTAATAGCGCACTCTCCTCATGGGCCGAAATGCTGAAAAATCCTCTTTTGTAGATATTTATCGCCCGCCACATCATGGTGCACCGTTGTTCATGCACATTGTTGGCTTGAATGTGAAGGCAATTTCTCTCTCTGTATTATAGAGTGAAGCCATCAAGGTTCTTTATGGATTTAGGAAATCGCAGAGGAAAAGCAGAAAAGCCATTGTTTCCATTGTGCGGAGGAAGTCAGAAGAATGGTGTGTTTTCTCGGATTCACACACTGTAAAAGCAAAATAAACATGTTGAGCGTACTGTATGTTTTGGTTCTCACAATGCTGCAGATGACAGATTGAAAGGCACAGGGCTCAAAAGGATGACCTGAAGGACAGCAAAAGGAGACGTGAAAGCCTCAACTGTGTGAATGTAAATGAGAGGAAATTATATCATTGTGACGTTTTTTTTCTACTTCAGCAATACTCCAGTCCATATAGAATGCTGGACTTCACAATACGGCCCATGGTTTTCAAAATAAGAACACCAATTTAGTCTTTTTTTTTTCCTCCAAGTTTCCCTGTTTTTTCTTAGAATGATAAAGAGGATCGGCAGTAAAGCAGATAGGTGACATCATCATCTGCTGTAAACAAGTCTTATCTGGAGTTTTTTTTTTCCTCTGTTTTTTAGGGAAAATTTTGAAAATGCTCCTGCATCCTGCCGTTTTAAGTACACTGCTCGGTAAAACACTTTTCAATTTCAGTGTTGGGAAACAGCCACTTCACAAGCTCAACATGATGAGTTTTTCTAATGTCATTTCGGTTTACTGCAAACGAAATAATTGACTTTTAAACATCTTCACTGGGCTCACTAGAGGTAAACGTGTTGGCATTCATCAAGGTTTTTGTAAGCGTAATTTGCCCACTTACACCACCAGCACTCAGATCATTTTATTCACTTTTGAAAAGGAGAGATTTTGATTATTTATTACACAAAGAAAAATGAAATGCCTTCATTTTAAATAAGGGGTTGCATTGTTATCAGACAGGGCGTGCGTTCAAGGCTTATTTGCAGAGATTTTTATTTATTGCAGACAGCTATGGTATCTTATACTATGACATAATTTCCATCCTGTTTGAGTCCAAGAGGACGATGCTTGTCATCCTCTTCTCTGGCTCAGAGACTGAGCTTCTTTTTCTCTAATGAGAGGTTAAAGTACCGGTAAGCTGTTTTATTCTCAAATACTTACAATACACATACTAGCATCACTAGAGGAAGACAGTCTTTTAAGGCATTTGAATTAAAAGAAAGGGTTTGTCTCATAAATAACCATTCTGCCTCATTGTTTTTGATATTTATACCTTGTTAAAGAAAAATATGTATTTATGTTATTTATTTGGGGCAAACAGCATTTTTTTAAAGTCATATTATTGTGAAAGTTACATCTGACCCTATAAGTTGACTGTAAATGTTTTTACTATAAAGTAAGGACATATTGTTTTTTTTATGTTGCTAGAAATTTAAGTACAAGACTTGAGTAATTATAAAGCATTGCTGCGTTGAAAAGTACAGTAGCAGTTGGCTGGCCATATTCTCTTGTGACTTCTTTGGACGGAAAAACATGTACAGTAGGAGAGCCCAGGAGTAAACTCGTGAACACTGAATACAGCTGGTGACTGATTTAATTAAAGTATGTGAGGAGTCTGAAAACTCTTGCCTGAAGTTTATGTGATGTTATGCCTCAAACCATCCAGTTTAGGATTCTACACATTTTCTTATAGCTCATAGTTTCCAAAAATGTTAATTGAATGAGATTTCTTTATATTTGCTATTCCCAGTCAGTGAATTCATCAGAATTTTGCATAAGAGTGGCAAGTGTTTCAGACAGTGGTGCAATTTAACAAACATTTTGTTTCATAACTTTAGTGAAATATCTTTAAAGTATATTGAAATACTCCAGTCTGGTATCAAAAGCAATTCAAAATTGACACTCAGGAACAAATGTTTCCAATAATATAAACATCGTCTGAATCATTCTGCCTCTGGCTCGTCTCACACCCCCAGCCGTCCCCAAACTCCATCTGGATGAAGCTCATCTGCTGGGCTTTTTAAACATGTAGTTGTAGAGTTAGATAAGCTAACTCTTCTCTAAGAGTTCTGGGACATTGCCTGTCCGCCCTGGGGGAGGATCCCTCCTTTATGTGGACACCCCTGAGGTTTCTTCTTTTTTTTTCCAGAATCCGTTTTATTTTTTAAGGAGTTTTTCCTTACCGCGAAGGATGGAAAAGACTATTGTTGTAATATTAGGCTGTATAAATAAAATTTAAAGAATTGAATTGAATTAAAGACTTTATATAGGCTGATTAGGTTCACGTTTTAACAATCTGCTTTTTGTGCATCTTAAGTTACTTTATGAATCATAGTAGACTTTGGTTATTAACAATGAGTCATAAGTTTGTTTGTTTAATTTCTGTCACTGGAATAATGACTTTTTGCTCAAAGTAACCATTTTTTCCCCAAGAACATTTAGGTAAACAGGTCAAAACATAACATCTAACACTTTTGCTGTGATTTTATGTCTTTCTTTTCCTAGTCAACCAATAATATTGATATTTAGCCTTATAAGTGTAAAGATATGCTCAGGTAAACCTTACTGTCAGGATTTTTTTCCTCAGGAGCAAGATGTAAAGAAAAACATGTTTCATCTAACCACAGTTCAGTATTGGCCATTTATCTCTGTAATAAATGCTCCAGAGTTACTGCATCCTGAAAGACCACTTTATCACAACAAGCATGGCTAACTTTGGTCAATTATCAGGAAAATCTTCATGACATGGTGTATGAAAGATAAAAAAGACATGAACATTTTCACACAATTTAATCTCTCAACGTTCAAACTTTTGCAGAAAAATAACTACAGCGTTATACAATGAAAACAAAGACCTGCTGACGTTCAAAGATTTATGAAGATTTGGTAGGCTGAATGTATCCTCTACAGGAGACGTGGCACAGAGGTGATAGTTTGACCTTCAGCCAGTTAGGAAACAAAACACAATGTGCTATTATCAAAAATAATTTGCACAACAAAAAGTCTGCAAAACATCAAGACCACAAAAGGTGAATGGCGATATACTGAAGAACCACTATACAAATGTTCAATGATAATCATTCAGCTACTTTCAGAGGGATTTGCTGTTCAAACTAGATCACCAACATTCTTAGAAAATTGTCAAGGATTCTTCAAAAAAAAAAAAAGAATTTGATAAATATCTTGTTTGTCAAACCAATTAAATTTATGTGATCCCTAAAGTGGTTTTACCTTCGCTGTAAACTACAAAATGTTATTAAAATCTATGAAAATGAAACCCATTTAATCATCCTAGGATTCAGAAAGGTCAGTGTGCCCTATGCTTTGATATCAGTCCCCTCTTTAAGAACTTTAGAAATCGACTGACACTGGGGTCTCAGACTCAAGGTCTTGAGGGCCGGCACCCTTCTGCTTCTTTAAAGAAACTCAGCCCTTCCTGCTGGTGATTACCTGAATCAGGTGTGTTTACCAATAAGAAGCTACAATGGCAGGCCCTCAAGACCTGGAGTTTGACGCCTGTAGAGCATTAAAAAACCAGTGGAATTTCAGTTCCAGTGTTTATGGAAGGCTTCGTGTAGTTTTGTGTCTTTAAGAATATCGATTAGGCAGGGTAATGCTATACTTTTAACAAGGCAAAGTGTGGTATGCCACAGATGTAAGGAATTACAATGTGTTGTCATCTGTAGTCAGGGCCTGAAGTAGATTAAAGCCCATTACATCATGTCTGATCTGCAGGGTTAAGGCAGAGCAAGTGCTGTGATCAAGTGTCTTACCATCCTCGTTTCATCTGTTCCTTCTGCTTCTTCTGTGTTGTTAATCCAAGAAAAGAAACAAAACTGGAGGGTTCTTTTAGAAGGAGGAAAAAAATGTAACATTTTGGAAAGAGTCCTTTTATACAGAATTGATGTTATGTAGATTTCTGCCCCAATTAGCAGTTTTTTTACTTTCAGCTTCAGAATTAAAGGCATTATTTGAAACGTTGAGAGTTTTTTAAGTCAAAAAAGTCAAAAACTGCTGTCATGTTTGGTGAGTTCTAAGTGCTGGTTTGTTTTGATATTTCATTGGCTCTTGAAGCAATTGGGAAACCTTAACAATTGGGGGGAAAAAACCTGCATTTTAAGTCAACTCTATAAAATCCATCATTTTGGACACATTTTTAAATAAACTATGCCTGAATTTTGCCAGTGTTCATGTTCATTACAGTGGTTTGCAAATAAATGGAACTGGATAAGGAGTTCAGTGGCTCACTTAACTTTCGCAAACCATCTGCTGTCAACATATATGGTAGTACTGTACATGACTAAAAAGAACTAAAAATAATCTGGACTCTTGGATATTTAATCAAAAATTGTCACTTTTTAAAAGTTGGGTAGAGCTCGTCTTTCTGAACTTTTAAGCAGTATCTTCATCTCTTCTCATTACACGTGACTGCGTATCAGTCTACATCATTATTGCTTTTAAGTAGATATGAGTGGTTTGACTTCTGTTGCATGTTCAAAAAGAATTATGGCACTGATTTTAATGTTCAGGACTCTGGATAGAGTCATGTGCAGATAAGGGCTGTGAATCATGTCGAGATGGTTGGGGCTTTTTTTCTTCTACCCCCCATAGTCTGTGCAAATGCAAGACATCCTTCATGTCAGAGATTCGGTTCAACTTTATTTGCTCGAGTTAGTATTTCATAAGTTAAATAACATTTAAAAAGTTGGCGGAGAAACTCAATTTTTTTGTGATGTAGCTAAACCTGAGATGGAAGCGACTGATTTATATAATGAAAGCTGTATTTCTCCCAGAACCAATTTGTATTCATGCAGAGCTAAGGCAGAGCCACCCGTGTATCGTTCCTTCTGGTTGTGATGTCAAGAGGACTGGAAGGAGCGGGGAAGGGAAAAGAAAAAAAAAAAAAGGAAACTTAGAGAAAAATCTGAAAGCTGTTCAGATTGAAATGAGTCTCCAATGTTCCAGACTGCTACTGCCGTTCACCGATACCCTAAACACATGTTAAGTTGAGATGTACTCTGGTTTTGCTTTGGAGAAAAAGTCACATCAGTTAACCAACTCTGCCTTTCATTTCTAGGCAGGTTCCCACTAATCCACATAATTCCCAGTTATATTTCTTTTTCAGGTCCATAGCTCATGGAAGTGTGTCTTTGCTCTTTCAGAATGTGTGGTAAACACATTTTTTTTTCTTGTAATATTGCAGCTGCCAAACATCTACAGTCCTTACTGTATGAATATTCATCATACTTGTCAGGGCTATCACAGTGACTGAATTTACTGCTGGTCTTAATAAATTGAAAGTAGTTTTAATTTATATGGAAGTAGGGACATTAACTGCTATCCACAGATATGGATCACATGAAAATGTCTAAAGATTTATTTTTTTGCTTCAGGTATTAAAAAACGACTACAAAGTTGTACTGCAAATGATAAAAACATCTAATTAACAACAACCAAATCTGAACCTTTTTATTAAAGTCGTTGCCCAAAGACAGTAGTGAATGAAAAAATGAAAAAGCTTAAAAACTGAAAATCTTCACGAAGACAGTCACAAAGAAAAAAATCATTTCCTTTGATCTCAAATAAATGCTTCCAAATAATTTAAAAATTAATGTAATTTTTTTAACGACTTTAAACGACGTTAAATGGTGTGTCTTGCTGTTCCCTTAAGGCTCGTACGGCCACCTCCAGTAACATCATAAATATGGAACTTAGGAGTCTCTGCCCGTGTGTTAAATGTATCATGAATTATCAGTACCCTCATTATGTGAGGGTCATGCTGTCATACACTGTCCGTACGCCACACTCTAGTTGTTAGTAAGGTCCAGGCGCTGGCCCCTTACTGACCACGCACTTACAGCACACACAGGGTGTGCACGTGATACATAGACGCCCTTAAGATTGTCTCCTTTCTAACAATCAGGCTGCATAAAAGGAGCTCAGACTTATGTGAACAGCACTCTTAAAAAAAAAAAAAAAAGATCTGTGCGACACACCTGCATCTCACCAACTTCACTCTCATTTACCCTTGCATGTTATACCAATGTTCGCTACGACCTATCGCTTACAGCATGCTTGAGAAAACCGTGTGCATGAACATTTTCACCGAGAGGTCCGTGACTTTGATATTTCCGTACCAGGTTTGCCCATTTTTCACACGCAGACAGTTCGCAAACACTAGAAAGGGCAGTTGTGACTAAGACTTAAGAGAGTTATTAGTCTTTGTCAGACATGTCTGCTTACGTTTTAAGTCACTGTTTGCTCAGCTATACCTGTAATGATCCACCAAATGCTAAACTGCTGTATAGGCGATAAAGATTTCTCTCATTAATTTGAACTTTTTGGAAAATAAAATTGCAGTTATTGGCCTGTCTGTCTTGCGACTTATTCACTATGTACTCCGCCTTCCCCCAACAGTTGCTGGATTGGCTCCAGTGACCCCATGACCCCAAATGGGATTCAGCGGGTTTGGAAAATGGATGGATGGATGGTTTGTCTGTTTCAATGCTGCTATTGTAATAAACTGATCATTAATTTTAAGTCCACAATTACTTTAGCAGCTTATAAAAAACACTAAAGTATTTTGAATGGGAATGACTATTAGAAGACATTCCTTGGAAAAAGAAATTTAATGGGATCAGGGATTTTTAACTGTTTCAGTATATCTGTATACTGCCTGCACTTGGCCCTCCTTTTTTCTCTTTCAACCAGCTTGGAAATCTACGAACAAGCCACAAGTTTAATTTAATTTGTACCTTGTATCATGTCTTATTAAAGGAAAGCTGTTTAATTTGTCTGCAGAGCTTCAAGTGAGACCTGCATGCTTAAGAATGTGTCTCTTGTCTGTTGCTGCTGTCTTAATGCTGGATTGTTAGTCCAGTGGCATAGTGCACGCGTCACCACTACAGGAGCGGCTGGCTTGGTAAATTGGAAGCTCGGTGTTGGCACCGTGTCACAGATTTTACAGTTCCACAGGTAATGTTTTATCCCAGCCTTGTTATGCATCATATCTTCGTGTTGTGTTCTAATTTTCTGTCTGATGCCGAGAAAGCCTTCGAGCTCTGTCACGCTAATTAGACACTTTAAGTCATCCTCCATTTGTTTCTGCCCAGATCTTTGCTGGTAGGATTTCACATGACAAACCGGAGGAGGAGGAATAGGAGGAAACAAGCAGGTCTAGGTGGCTGATGAATGTCACAGGGCCCCATAACAGTAATTTGTGTCAAAAGCTTTCAGAGGAGGCGGAATGGCTTTACGGAGCTTTTATACTTTTCTTTGTTTCGTCCAATGGATTTTTCTCGTTTTCTTGCAGCAGCGATTAAACTGCTGTGTATTTTCTCAAAGCAAATGCTGCAAGTCCAGTTAACAGAGAAATAGAGAGCATGTTTTAATTAATCGTAAGCCTTAAAATAAGACTTTGTAATATGTCAGCTGTGTTACGGAGTGAGCCGTGCGTGTAAGCACCTCAGTGCGGTTGGTGGAGGTTTGCTCCATTTTGCAAGTTGTTATAGATTACACACGATTTGGTCTTTTCATTATTTGGAGGTATATGGCTTTTGATCATTATAGCCGTATGGCTCACTTTATGCAGCTTGAATTGTTCTACATTTGTAAAAATCCAGTCTGTGAAACCTCGATTTAGCTGTAGGCGTATCCGGTAATTAAAGGATTAATTTGGTAATCTTAATTGTCTTGTCCTTTTTTTCCCAGCTTCCTCCAACTACCTTCTAACTTCCCTTTCAAAGATATAAAATGCTTCCTTCCAAGAGTGGAAAATAGAGTATTTCCTTGCCTGCTCTCGGTTCGAATAATCAACTTGCATCTGGGTAACCTCGTTTTCGGCAAAGCAGGTAAAAAAAAAAGAAAAAAAAAAAAGAAAAAGGCAAAATCCAAGAGTATGTGCGTGCATTGGATTGCAAAGTCTGTGTTTTCTGGCAGTTCAGTCTTGTGAGGATTACATGTAGCTGTTCAGTCCTATGTGTTTGGATCTCTGAGGTGCTTTTGTGAAACATCACGTGTGTGATTCTCTGAGGAACCTATTGCATTTACTAATATGAAGGCTGCGAAGCTGGAACAAGATTCCAACACTAGTTAAATAAAAAACTGATTTATGATGATGTTCTATCTATTTTTTTATTAAGAGCAACTAGAGAGTTTCATTTTTTTAATAAAAGGATATTTTTGCTCTATGTATTTCTAGTTCAAAATAACCAAACTACGTTGCTTTCTTTTAAAGTTGGAGGCTTGTGAACAACCTACGTGCAGAAAAATAGACTCAAGTTGACAAAAAAATGAAAAAGTATTAAATTACTCTGAAATAAATACAATGTAAGAACAAGGTGAGAAAACTAAAAGGTGACAGGCAGAAACAAAATGGATCTGCAGGCTTGACTGAAATGATGATCTTCTACGTACATCAAGAAACAATCAGAGCTCCAGGCAGCGGCTGAGTTAATTACAATCTAAAATCAGGTGTGAACATGACCAGAAAACAGAACAAAGCAAAGCAGAGGTTTAAAAAGACTAAATGCAAAACTCCTTTAAAGCATGAATCCAAATGACAGGAACACTCATCCTTAAAGATGGTAGAATTTTTATTTCAATCCTAAACTGGAGGTTTTTGAGTCTTCTAGTGTTTTTGAATAAAAATGATCATTTTTTATAACAAAAGTTTGAGGGTGAACCTGAGTTCATTGGCCGTTCCCTTTTGCTTAACTCTAGCTCTTAACCATTGAAATGATGGAGAAGGGCTGAAAAATGACAGGTTGAATCCAAATTCTACCTCTTTAGTCCTTGAAAAGGAAAAGTAAGAATTGTAACCTGTGCATTTAGAAAGTTCATTGAAAATCCAGTTACTTGAATTTCAGCAGCTGCTCTTCATTTTTTGGCCCTGAAGCGCATTAGCCTTGAGACACTCATTGTTGAAACAGAAAGTGAAAGACAGTGGAATAATGTGGTAATAAACACTCAACTGAGAAACCAGTATTTTGCCATTTCTCCTTTTGCATAGAGTTTAAGCTAATTTTTGATTTGAGAAAAAAATGCCTAAAAAGCTCAGTGCTTATCCCAAGTTTATTGGTTGTGGGGAAAAAAATAGCTTCTCCCTCCCACCTTCACTAAAAGAAGCGAGTAAGGAGGCCACAATTATTATGTTACACCATTAAACCGAACTGAGGGGAAAGTGAATCGTTGCATCCCTACTGCATAGCAATATGTTTATGTTGAAAATGTCAAACAATTGTGCTAAAGTTAGGAAGGATGTAGCATTTATTGTTTATTACATTACACCAGGCTTAGTTTAAACCAACCGAAAGGTTCTTCTTTCTTACCTTGCTTATTAGCAAACAAAAAGGATTATTCGGATGTTTTTTTTGTTTTTTCTTTGTTGTTGTTTCGTACATAAATCATATATCGAACCAAAACCAACCCATGATGCAAAAATCAAGGTTAGATTGAATCTTGGGAAAGTGAATCCCTAGAAGTGAGACCCCCCCCTAATCCTATAGAGGAGGTGGGAACAGAGGATACATTTGGGGTTCACATTGATTTAGTAACCCGGAACCGGTTCCGGTTCCGGGTTACAGGCAGGGCGCGTGGAGTGTCTCTCTGCGGATACAACTATCTTAAATTACTTAAAAAGCTGATTTTCTCCAAAAAGAGAGCTGACCATGCCCCCTAAGAAATCCCAGGAATATGAAGAGCTCAAAAAAGCTATCGATAGCATTCAAGAAACGCTTAAATGATGATTTTTAATTCTGTCTGATAAAAACTGGGAACCGGATATTGATTAAATTATGTATTAAAATGGTTATAGTATAACGGGGTGGAATTATATAAGTTCGCTTCCTTCCACTCCCTTTCAAGCAATATTTATTAATATGTCTAATTATCCTAAGTTTGATTAGTTACTGTATGAATGTACAACTGCAGATTGTATTATTGTTCCTACTTGATTGCTTGAAATAAACCATTTCAAATCAAATCAAAAAAATCAAATTTTCAGGAACTATTCTTATTTGTGTGCCCCATAGCAAATCAGCCTTTGGATTCGATCAGATCTCTCTGAATTTTAGGAAAATATAAATAGCATTTTGTACATAAATGTTAAAATCTCTTCAGACATTATAGTACATTTAACAGCAATAGGACATTTCTACAAGACATTCTTTAAAATAGTGTCATAGCTACCCCCCCCCCCCCCCTCAATGACACATTTCAAGAAGTTGACATATTAGCAGCTTAAGTAAAACATCCCTCAGTGCAGCAACTGAAAATGAAAAGCAGCATTGGTTGTTAATTTGGAAGTTACACCCAGTGATTACACCCCTGCTGTGCAGAAATGGCTGTGGGAAAAGAGGATTTTACCTCAAACATTTGATTGTTGTGAAGATGTGGAGCAGCACGTGGGAGTGAATGGTGACAAAGTATCAGCTGAGTCTTTGGAGCCTCAAACACCAATGTTTACTCCAAATTCAGTCTTAGTCAACACGGGTAATGATGCTTCGAAGAATAGCGGTTTGAAGTTCACATTCTGACCATGTTTAAAACATAGCGAGGCTTTTTTTTCCCCCCTTTCCTGCTCTCACAAATGTTAGGCCCTCAGCAGCTCCTCATGAAGGATCACTGTGCCTTTTATTCACACACATTTACACAAACATGCAAAATCACTCAGAGAAATTTACTGACAGACATGCAGCCGCTCACTTCCTCTCAAAATGTCAGCTCTTTAACGCCAACAGGAACCTTAAATGGTCCCATAGGTTTAAAGGCAAAAGCATCTTTTAAGCCCGTGTTGCCTTGAAGCTGAAGCTGAAGCTGAAGCTAAAGCGTGGCAGACTGTCACGCTGGTGCCATTCCTCGCTCGGATCTTCCTGCCGAGGCAGGTCTTTAGATAGATGACAAGAAAAATGAATAAATAGGAATCAACATACCGGAGGAAGCAGATGTGTAAACTCCTGTTCAGAGGTGTAAGGCTCATTAATTGTGTTGCTTTGTACCATATTTACACAACACAGCTTTCTCTCTGACAAAGTGTCAGAACCTTGAAAAAAAACTGGATTTAGTCATTCAAAGAGCTGCTTGTCTGCCATCAAAAACTGGCAACATAAATCACAATAAATCATCTCCACTCAGAGCTGATGATGTGACCCGGGCTTCAGAAGTGTGCCTCTCATGGAAATACTCTCATCAGCCACAAAGTAGGCAGCATGCTATTAGTATCTTGAATGGAAATATTCAAACAGACGTACAGCTGCGTGTCAGTGTATATGCAGCTATTTCTCTGTTCAATAAACGGGATAAAACTGTGATATTGTGTGAGAACTGAGACTAATTTACATATTCATCTCTTTGCTTTAAGGCTTCCCCTCCCCTCCTGTCCTTTTATTCTTTGATTTCTTGATCCTTTTTGTCTTCTTCTACCACCAATGCAAACATGATGCGATGGACTTCAGGCTTTCATCTTCTCCACATCTATGTTTTCACAGCTGTATTTCCATACATGGAAAACGGTTGTCGAAAGTTAAAGCATTAAAGACATGTGCTGTTGGAAAAATGATTTTTTTCCCCCCATAAATGCATGTGCATTTCACATCTAGGAAACAGGAAGCTGTTTTTATTTTCATCTAAGCTTTTGATTCACATGATCATGATGATTTTTCTTTTGCGCCTTATTTTATGAGGTTGTTTGGTATGAACGCCAACGTTGGTTGAAGAACTCCTGGTTGAGTGGACTGGGGTATTTAATGTAAAAGATACTTGGTGCTGCAAAAAAAAGTCTTCTGTTGATAAATATTGAGTACATAATTTGTTAAAAGGCATTTAACAACGTCACTTTTAATAGCAAAACCCTCCGTAGTCTAACTTCAGTTTCCTTTCTAAGCATCACAAACCTTAAAGAAATCTGTACTGCAAAAACAGACCCCTTAGAAAAAATAAAAATCTTGTCACCGAGCCATTTTTTCCTCATTTTGCTTGTAAAATACTTTTTTGACATCATTTTTCTTTCAGAACAGAAAATAATAATTTTCCTTGAAACAGGGGTCTTATATTTATAAAAATCTTTCATTTAAGTAATTATTACATTTTACGTTTTATTTATAAGGCTTATTTGGAAAACCTGTTTTTCTACATGTAATTTGTTCATTATGTCATCTGTAAATAATTGTTTTCCATATTTTCTATAAAATATTTTTTTTTTTTTAGCTTCATTTTACAAACAAATGTTCTTTTTTTCAAACTCTGTCATGGGTTGCCTGCTTTGCAGCATTATAATAGACTTGAAGCAGAAAGGAACTCCACAAGGGCTCTTTCTGAAAATCATAACTGTCTTAAAAAGTTCTGCTCATTGGAGTAACAGTGAGCACAAGCTGTTTTATTCCAAAAAAAATACAGGAAGTCTAGCTTTTACTTTTATTTTTGTCCTCTACATTGTAAAAAAAGAAAAAAATGTGTTTGATATGAAATGCAATTGATATGAAATACCAAACAATGCTCAGAAATACTATTGTAACCCTTTTGTATATGTATAACTATTTAGATTTGGCAATAAAAGCATCAACCAATGACAAAGCTGAACTATTTGATTGTTGTAAATGGTCACTAACTTAAAATTCCATGATCTTCTGGATAGTAACTTTAATTGAATTAACTTCAGAGGACATCGTAAGGAACTGATGGTGTCATAAAACACTTGTTATAGCTGCTGTTCATCACCGAGATGTAAATTATGTGCAGTGATCACTCAACGATGCTTTCCTACAAGGACATCATGTTGTAAAGGGACAAAAAATGTAATTGGCTCCAAAGGGCACATGGTGCGTTGATGGCAACATGGAAGTAAATACAAAAACATAAAATAAAAAGTCCCTCCTCAGCTATGGTTTTCCTCCCTAACATCTTCATGCTGTGAATGTAGTGAAATCTGAATATTTTCTTTTCCCCGCTCGCACAAACCAAAGCCTAATGAATAAGGAAGTAAATGGTTGTTGCAGCCATCATGTCTGGATTGAGTTTAGAAATTAGATTTGGCATTTGTGTGTCTACAAAAAGTAATACAGTACAGGATATTAAAGTCAAAATCAAATATGGAAGATGGATGGAATCAAATTTTTGAAATATATGCCAACCCGCAAACCCCTTTTTTGTTTTGTTTTAGTGGTTCTCCTGTGGTTACCATGGCTACAGGGATACTACTTTTGTTAGTAGTGTTTACTTTCATCATATATTCAACTGTTCTTGACTGTCATAAGCCGTTCATTTGCTTGTAGATGTCCTCCGTCCCCGTCTTGGGAGTTGACATGGTCAACTGGACAGATGAGACATGGGGTGTGTGTGCAGCCAGAAATCTTCCCTGGACATCACGGCTCAGCACACTGACAGCTGGTGCATACTTGTGTGTGTTTGTGTGTATGTGTTTTTTTGCGTTAGCTTCTAGTCAGCTGAATAGGCTCTGTAGAGAAAAAAAACTGCTTCACCTAAAATGTGAGGTCAAAATCTTTTATTTTAAACATACAGGGAAATTTTTTTTTAAAATTTGTTTTGGTTTGCAGTCTTCTAGTAAACCCGGCTGTCCTTGGGCAGTGGAAACATGCAGCATTATCGCATCAATTAAATCACTTTAATTGGCTGCATGATCCACCAGGGAGACATTTAGCTTCTAGTGCTCGTTGTTTGTGCATGTATGCAATGATCTGGCTGTGACCCCAGATGCATTTAATGCAATAAATGATGGCGTTGGCTGATCGCATTCAGAGGGTGAAGCAGCTCCCATCGTGCTGCTATAGCCATCTGATTTGTACTCTGATGCGTGAAAAATCCGCTGCCTGTGTTTGATGCAACAGTGTGTGTGTCCGTGAAAGCATACACATTGACTTTGAAGTATGTTGTGTCATGACAATAATCTTAGCTAATTTAGTACCCATCAGCCCTCCATTATGAGCTTGACATAAAGCTGTGCGTGACTAGAATAGCCTCTCACAAAATGACAATTTACTCCTTCAAAGAAACGACGTGTTTAACCTCATTAACCTAAAGAACATGTGCTAAAATTGAAGACTTACCCTCATCTCTTTTGACTTACACAAACCCGCACAAAAAAAACAAATTGGGCAGCTCATCAAAAGTTTGGTGTCGATGCTGAATGTGACCCCTGTATGTAAGAAGCAGCACTGAGTCAACAAACAGGCTCAAGTCGTTCGTTTCGTCCCAACTTCTTAGTTTCAAGGCTGGCTGTGGTTTTGTTCTCTGCTTGAAGATCATATTTTCTTTATGAGATGATTAACCTGGCAGGTGTGAGGTGGATCTCACCCACAGTTTTAGTGAGCTGTCGTTTTCAGTCTGCAAGGAGTACAGGGGGGGTCAACCCAGCCGCCTAATGGCCATGGTGACAAAGCTAGGAGCTGGCCCATTAGACGAAGCCACCATCATTAGGGCCAACACATTTTCAAGCAACCTGACCTACTGGTGCCCAACTGTTTATTAGCAAAGTTTGGGCTGTGCTTTAAAGCAGATATAGTCAATATTCAGAATGAACTGTGGCCTTTCCCTCAGCAACATGACAGGAGAAACACATACTTGCATGCATAGTAAATCACGTCAGGCAGAAGTGTTGTTCCTGCCACATTTGGCTCTGCAAATTATGAATTTTGCCTGGAAAAGGGGGGAAAATGGCGAAGCGTCAGTAGGTGATGCATGCTCTTCATTGGACACAGAGCATTTACTTTTCATTAAGAATTAAATGTGTACATTAAACCCAAACAGGGTTCAGGCAGGGCAGCGGTGACACGCCTTACTTGATCTAATCTGAATGAATTAGCAACTCAGCGCTTTGGTAGAAGAAATTAAAGCAGGGAAAGAAGGGCATTAAAACGATGCTCAGTGGGGGAGGAACTGACAGATAATGTGTTTACCTAAAGATTGGTTTTAATGACGCAACTTGATATTGTCCCTGACCTGGGCTTGGAGAGACAAGCAAAGCCTGGCAGAGGGAGGGGAGGAGCAGACGAGAGAAAGGTCAGCGGGAGTGTCGTCATTTCATTATGAGGGATCTGGACTCCCATCTTCTCCTGCTTCACAGGGAGTGATGGAGAAGGTTTTTAATGCCTGGTCTGTCAGCCATATTGGATCCAGGGCAGTAAATTAATATTACACTCCTTTTACAGGGTTTTATTTTGGGATTTACTGATCTCCCTGGAGAGTTGGCAGTGTAAAGAGGTTATTTCCCTATTTCTGCTCTATTCTGTCTCCTCTCGCTATCTCTCACACAAAGCTAATATGTTTAGAGAGAGAAAAACTGTGTTCGCGGAGGAAGTAAGTCTGGCTTTAGGCACTTTTGTGTCATACAGTTTGTTTTTGAACATTTTTCAGGAAACAGAAGTCTGTTGCAAATTGTAGCACTGTCCAAGTGAAGGCAGCGTCTGCATCTCTGCACAGCGGAGATGCATCATCACGTCTCTGCCTCCGCATCTCCTGTTTGTCATCCAACCGCTGGCAAAACATATGGACCCACAACTCCTGGATGCTGTTCATTCAGCTGGTTTACTGGGAAGAAAACTTGTGACATTTACAAAACAAACTGGTTTGAACCAGAGGATTTCTATGGGCTAGTTGACATGCTCACAGAAATTGATTAGCTGGGAAGAATCAGATATATTTAAGTGGACTACGAGCATCAGAAAATCCAGTTATGTCAACATAAATGCTTATCAAACATCCACCGTAGTACACCGACAATCGTAGCCTTTGTCAGGGACAAAGCTACGGGGGGGGCGGGGGCGGGGGCGGGGCAGGAAAAAGCTGTCTGTTCACGTGTCATTTGAGAAAATCCAATAACTCAAAAAATCAGATAATGATTGGATATTAGATGAGCATGTAAACATTTTCAGAAACATTAGCTGGAATTCAATAGACGGAAAATCTCATCAACAACTAGTGATCATAAACTGTTGATGGGATTGAAGATGCAATCATGATAAATCATTATGATTTGGTATGATTTCCAGAACTTTTCCTCAGTTCAGCTCAGCAAAAGATAAAGAAAAAACACAAGGAAAGCTTAAACTTCCCCAGTCGTCAGTTTAATGGATCTGCACGTCTTTTTTCCTTTGCCCCAAAAGCTCAGGTGAACATTAAAATGATGGGTACTTTTCTCATTCAGCCAGATGAAAGTAGGCTTGCTAATAATGAAGGCATTTTTCACAATGATAATGGATCAAGCCACAGAACAAAGAACTTGAAAACCTTTTCATCTGGGAAGTCAAATCAAGGCAATTTTATTTATGTGGCACTTTTGAAAACAAACCCGGTTGATCGAAGTTTGAACTGGTATTCCTGTAAGTGAAAATAAACAATCCCCGTTTTTCTTAAGTTGTCAACAAATGTAATGAAAGCAGCAAAAAGAAAAGTCAATGACAAGACTTCATTTGGCAAAGCTGATCTGACAAGAGCTGAATGGGAAAGTTGGTGCCTCCATTATAAAGAAGAATGTTTTTTAATTGGAAAGTACAGGCCTCCTTTCATTCAAAATGTCATAAAAAGCTGCCGGAAAGGCAACAAAGTGCTCATTTTAGATATTTTTTTCACAACTTCGTCCAACCGATTTGATGCTTCATGCTGCATGGAGCTGTTAAATAAAGTGGCTTTGGTTTTGTAGCTGTAATTTCTTTGTATTCCTTCAATTATACATTTGCAATGTTTTTGTTGCAGCTGTAGAAAATACAGCAAGAATGAAGGAAATAAAAAACAAAAAGCACTAAGCAAACCACAGAATATATTGGAGTGCATCAACAGGCTTTTTATTGGTGAGTCATCTCGAACCTCCGTACCTCTTGCTCTGTCCTGCTAAATGTGGGTAGTTAGAGTCCTTTTTGAAGAGCAGTTTAACACAGTGTAAAGTGGTCGCTGAGGCAGGATTTATGGCTGCTAGTCCATCAGAAGTGATGTTAAAAGGGCTGTGATTAAGAGCTGGAGCAGGGACTCCTTTACCCCGTCAAACCTAACCAGCAGCACAAGGCCGAGCTCTGGCGCTGCTGCATACAGCTCTGTCCATCACTCTTTATTTGCCTTTCTTTGCATCATTTCAATTCAGATGTACAAGTTGAAGTTTAAGGACACAAAGTCTATAAATATATATCAAATACACTTTTGAAATTCAAAACAGTCAAGTGTTAAAATGCTTTCGTCTTGACAACATGCTATAAGACGTGTTTTTTTTTTTTAAAGTCTTGCTCTTTTCTTCTGTTTTTTTAAAGGTTCGGAGTATGCCGCCACAGCAGCGCTTCCTGCTGCTTTCTCAGACCGCTTACCTCACTTCCTGGTGGAACCAGAGGACAAATACATTGTGAAAAACAAGCCTGTGACGCTGACCTGCCGCTCGACTCCAGCCACACAGATCTACTTCAAGTGCAACGGGGAGTGGGTTCACCAAGACGACCACTACATCGAGCACAGCGTAGATCCGGCCACAGGTACCATCTGGAAAACATCATTTTTAATCGCCTTGAAAGGGACCTTCTCTGTGCTGTGATCATCGTTGTCTACATCTGTTGTTAGCCGCCATCTACGTTTTTTTTTTAGATGTGTAGAAGAAGTGTTGGTGTGCAATTTGCCAGTGATTAGTGTGCTCTAGCAGGCTCTTGGCTCATCCTCCCGCCTGTTCAACCTGCCAGCCGCCGCATAATAAACGCATTGGTTTCAGTCTCTGTATCACCTTGGAGACCTGTTTGTTTGTCCCCCCTCCCTCGCCGCCGCCTCTTCCGTCAGTGTCATAAACATGTATGACACTGATGTAGTGTGATTTAGAAGCACTCCGTAAACTCCAAACCACCCGTTCACAGCCTGACAACTGATTGAAGCGTTGAGATGGCAGCTTTTTCTGGGGCAGCGGGAACACATGCAGGCAAATGTGCTTTTAAATGTGCAAATATGCAGAGCAGACATGTTTAAAATAGAATTATGAATAACAAGTGAAATCTGCATTCGTACACATGCAAGCGGCAGAGATTTCTCCAGCCTCTTTTATATGCGGCCCCTGATCTGCACCCTTTTAAATGGCACAAATTGCAGTAATATGGCCGTTAATTCCATCAATCTCTGTTTGTACTTCTGTTGTGTTGCCACATTAAATTTCATTCGGACAAACAACTGCACAAACCTTACACAAAGTGCTCAGCTGGACTGGTTCCGCCTATTAATGCGAAGGTTTGTAAAAATGCCAACAAAAATATGGCAAATCATAAAAGCTAGGTCTGAGAATGGAAAGTAAGCACTCTGAAGTGCAGTTTGCACTTTTTTTTTCAAAATGTTTCATCCAAATGATGTGTGTTCTAGGTTCTGTAAAGACAGAAAACTAAAAAAAGTGGGGTTGTTTTATGAATGTAGTGCATCACATAGGGCAGGACAATACTAAAACTCAGCTGTCCCCATAGAGGCTTAGTCTCATTTTACAGTTTCTGTTGTGAGAGAGGCGGGACGGGGAGAAATAAAGGAAGAACAAAAGAAAAGAGCAGCGCTGGTGACAAGAAAATAAGATAATAATTGTTTTAATTACATCTAAAGTGGAGCTGAAATGAAATTAATACGAGTACTCTTAGAACTTGAAAGTGGCCACTAGAAGTTTAAAGAGGCCAGCTGAGCCTTTTTTTTCTTTTTTAAATACAGACTCATTGAAGTTACGAAGATAAGCTTCAGTCTGTGTTCTTGCCTTCAAACAGCCTATTTATGCATGAAAACATTTCTCTGAATACCTGAATGACTTGGTTTCTAAAACAGGACTTTGTTTTTTTTTTTTTTTTAAACAGATTCTTTTCCTTAAACATCTTTGCTCTCTAACAATGGCTGGAACTCTAGTCTACAGTCTATGGCTTATTTGTAGATTATTGATGTAAATGCATTTGACTGCCAGCCTGATGTTGCAAATCCAACTACTTTGCTAAATGAATGGTAACCCCTTTTAATTTGGCTGGAACTCAGGTCTTATTTAGCATTGCAGCAAGAGATTAACACCAGATTTGCATTGAATAGTCAATGACAATTCAGTGGGTTTGATACAAGTGTCTTCCGTGGGGTAAGGGGATACTAGGCCTGTTCGTGTCACATTTGGCAACAAGGTACATCATACTTTTCACTGCTGCTCTCTGAGTTAGTCAAGTGATTTTAAGCTTCTACTCCTCTGTAGCCGAGTCTGAGCACTGACGTTTTGTTTTTTTTTTTTCCTACACAGTGCCAAATCTCCCCTGGACCTTCGCCATCTCTTGAATGATCGTTGTAATTTTCACCCCCAATTTAAAACACTTTTAACCTCCTGAGGACCAACTCAAAAAAACATTAACTCAATCCAACAGTTGGTCATTTAATTCATTTTAACCCCTTAACCCCGGAGCTTTAGCTCCAGTGTTTACTTTTTTTTACGAAGCGGAGAAATCCAGCAATACACTTAATCAATGTGAATCAGCCAACTCACAATTGCGTAAACAAACAAAGTATGTCAAAGATCGTGTTATCTATGTGTCGCTGGCAACATCTCCACTTTTAAAGACTGAAGAACTTTTTATTTTTATTCAACTTGATAGCCCTGCAGCTCTCAGATGGGTGAAAAAGTGGAGGCTCCTCATTGTTGACAGGACGAATATAAATCCCCACCCCCCACCCCCCAACAGCTAAGAAACATTATAAGCTCCATGAAGTACAGTTTACAACAACGCCACATTACAAATACGTCACTCTGCTAATGTTTAGTGGACCATTGCCCGTGCAGCTCCGAGCTTACAGTCAGCAATTATTTGTCATGAAACAAATCTGTCATCCTGGCTGCCTCGGATCCCCGCAGCAGAGAGGGTTTCCATCTTTAAAGGACACGCTGTTTCAAGGTTTTCTCATTGTGCGTTTCCACTGTGATGAATGTTTTATATGTAGACTCCCATGAAGGACATGCGGTTGCTCAGAGGTGCTGCTGTAGCCCTCTCACACGCGTGTTGTTTAATGTCACCACAGCCCTCAGGAGTTTCTTGACAGCACAGTGTAATCCCCATTACTGCAAAAAAACAAAAACAAAAAAACTGAAGCCGCTTGTCAGGCTGTCCACTCACCCTGGATGTCACACTGGACTCCAAACTAGTACCTGTTGCCAAGCAACCAAGGCTTCTGCTACAACAGAACTTGCCCGATGGCAGCATCACGCCTTGAGGTGTGTGTTTGTGAGTTTTATGATTATTATTTTTTGTTGTGTTTTTTTTAGGGGGGGGGGGGGGTAAAAAACCCACCCAGGCTTAAAGAGCATAACTTTTCAAAATAGATCTTTTTTTGAGTCATGTTATTTTTTTTTTTCATTTTGAGTCATGCATTTCTACATTAGTTTTTGGTTCTGTGCTTTTTTATGGTTACAAAAGGTCTAGAGAGAAAATACATAAGAGAGGATAAAATTTGATGGATTACAGTGAGTTTATAATGTCAATAAAAACAAAATTTGAAAAACCCAAGTCTATTTTTCTGTGGATCATTGCTGACCAAGATGAGAAGTAAATTGTTTTTTACTGCTTCCAATTTACTGAACACAAGAAAAATACTTTTTTTCTCCAAAAAGGGCTCCCAGATGTGCTTATATTCTGCACACCAACATATTAAAATTCTTATTTTGTTTGTGCTGAAATAACCCCAACATTAAGGGTGGATTAAGCTTTAAAGTCCGCAGTTGTCAAATCTATTTTAATTGTATTCTACCACAATTGTACTTGGTGTGATAATGAATCTGGGTTTGAAAAACTGTCATTTTGCCCAGTTAATAGAATATCATATGCCTTAGAACATTTTATATAGTTTTTTTTTAAAGATGTTTCAGCCGTTTTCTTGACTTTCAAGCTATTTTGTCTTGATGAAAAAGTGAAACACGTTTTTTTTTTATCTGTAACAAAAGCCTATATATGTGTGTCACTAAAACACTGGAAAACTCCAATGTTTGCTTCAGTATCTTCAAACAGCGTCAGCCTTTTGTTTTGTTTTCTAATTTAGACCATTGTTACCAAAGATTATCACAAGAAAAACAAGCTGATCAAAGAGACGCAAAGCCACGATCAATACCCTTCTCACTTCCGTGCCTGCAGACCAAAGATGAAGGAACATGGGATACGTGGCTGGATCTGCAGTGTGCTGGTCAGACTCAGCGTGGCGGAAGCAATATTCAGCTAAAATCATCCGTTTTTTTCTTTTTGTCCCAAGAGACTGGACTGAACTCCAAAGAGACTTGAAGGATTTGAATAAATAAGAGAAGCAGGGCTGAAGCGTGGACCTGTCTGAGTCAGGCTGCTCAGTACTCTGCAGAATACATGGATAAGAGTCTATCTGAGACGTGACCTCCACCTTCATCAGACAGGTCTGTTCATTGAACCTGAATGAGCGCCTGAGAGACAAAAGAGCTTCTCTGTCTGGCTGTGTGTACTGCTGGGCCTGTATCGTCTTATGGAACTTTCAATCTCATCTGACACGTCCTAAAATCAAACTTAAAAATACATCAGTTCTTTGATTGATTAAAAAAAAACTATAAAAAGGAAAAGGGTTTAGTAAAATTGTCCTTGATTTTGTATCATTATGACACATTTCCTTTTAAGCCAGTAGGTAATTCTTCAAGTTCACAGGCAAATGAAGAGAATTTAATTACAAAATAAAACGATCAATTCTTTTTAGTGAAATCCTCAAAATCTCCTTTATATACACACACAAAAAATAGACCAAGTCTTTTACCTTCACTGTCCATTATTGATCCATCCTCAGGTCTAGTGGTTCTTATTACTGGTCTACAGTAAACTGTGTCAGTCTTTACGGCCGGCTACCGCGGGCCCCGGCCAGGTCTCCGCTCTACCCAGAACTGCCACGGAGACGTCTGACGAGCTGTAATAAAGATGTATCCCATCAGAACAAATCAATGCTGACAGTGTGTTTGCCTAGATTAGGAGATTTCCCCACTCTATGATTTCTCATCAGACACATGATGAGGAAGATGGGAGATTGGCATTTGAGCAGGGGCTCATTGTATAGGCCAGACTGATTTGATTTTGTTTGCATTTCATCTGCCAGAATTGATGGAAACGATTTTTGATCCACGCTTGCTATTGTCACCGCAGCAGCAGACCCTCTCAGGTGGAAAATGCTTGCATTTCACATTTCTATTTCAATAAACCTCGGCAACTGCCCTATGAAGACAGGAAATTATATTTATTTCTTTGTTGATTGCACCTGATGTCAACAAGGCTTCTGCAGTAGAAACAGTAGACAGCTGCTTTGTTTATCGAGACACAGTTTCTGTCAATCGTTTAAAAAGTAACATCTCTCCTTTTTTTATTTTTTATTTTTTGAGAAAAGAGGCACACAAAGTATCTCCTGTCCCTGACAACCTTTCAGAGTTCTATCACCACATGTGACGTAGCAAGAAAATCTCTTCAAATAAGCTTTTTTTTCTGAACAGGACTAATCATTTGTCATGCCATATGGTACATCTGCAGGACCAGGAAGGTTTGTTTGTAGAAACTCTGCATTTTCCGATTAATACAGAGCCTGGATTGTAATGTGATTACAATATTTCATTTCTGATCTAAAAGGAAAGATAAGCCAGGCTTAGCCTCAATGATCTATAGCCTCTTTTAAAACCTCAGAACCCCTTTTCTGATATTTATAACAGCCAATCATCCCCCCCCGCCAAAGCCACGTGCTTCCCATCTCTTTATATGTTCTAACTTCTATAGGAGACCTAACAGAGGGGTAACGGGATAAGTCCAATCATCTTGATGGCTCTTGAACATGATCTTAACTGGTATGTTGCTGTTGAAGTGCCTCTGAAATTCAAGCAGAACTTGATAGGTCTACGTGGCAGGATGTAATGAGCAGAAGGGAAAAGGGGGATTTGGAGAAGACAACAACATAGTCCTAAATGAGCAAAATGGCCTCATACCACCTGCTAAGCATTGATCAGAAGCCAAAGGGACTAATTGATAATACATTATTAGCTGCTTCCCCATAATGGGACTTGTATTTCATCGCGTCCTTGATTGCGGGATGGAGGGGAGAAGGATTTGGCAATGAAGCACCGGAAAGCAGATGGCAAGGTGAATTGTTCCCGTGACACAGCTGCCGGCGCGTTCCATCAGACCTCTCAGGCGGGTCAGCCGAGATTCTGCATCCGTCTGTGTGTTTACGTGTGTGGAGAAAGACCTCGCACAAAGTGCAGCAGCACACCTCGGCGTGAGAGGGAGGCGGAGGGGATTTAATGGAAGCCTGTGTTTGTCTGGCCTTGAGATAACTGAGTGAGTTTGGAGCCGGGGGGGGGGGGTAGTGAGGGAGGCTGAATTAAAAATTGACCAGCTGTGCTGATTGATCTCACTGCCTATTCATAGTAGTGATGTAAATATTGGTCTCTGATACTGTACAGGATTTGTTTTTCCCGCACAGTATGGGGGGGGGGGGGGGGGCAATGTGGATGTCCTGGTTGATGCCAATTTATCCATTTTACTCAAAGTCCTTTTAAAAATGAAAATCAAAAGAGTGAAAATGCGACTCGTGGATTTGACTAACAGCTGTCCACTGTCCAAGAGTGAAACAGTTGACATTTACGCTCTGCATACTTCTAATTAAGTTATCAGCTTTTTGGTTTTGGCTTCAATACATTTAAGTACTGCAGCTAATTGCACATTTCAACAATGTTGGTAGTTTTGGCCTATTTCCTTTCCCCTTCCTCAAAAAGAAGCATGGAACAAATCAACAAACTAGTTATTGCAAAAGTTATTTGGAAAAAAAAAAAAATCCATCTTTATTAAAGAACTTTTTTTTTTTTTTTTTTAGCAAAGTAAGGTTCAAGATGCCAACAGATGCCTCTTAAATCATGCAAAATAATCAACATTTTAGATGGCCTGAATTTGCTCGATCAGATAATTTGCTAATAAAATCATTTGTGGGCAAAACTGAAGTTGTAGAAAATTATATTTATTGGATGAGTAATACTAACATATTTTTTTTTCTACAATTTTTCTCATTTAAAGACCCATTCTGATGAAAGTCATGTTTTCTGATGGAGGACATGTATTACGATAATTAAGCTCAAATTTGTATTTCTGAGTATTTCTGTATTCAAATCGTTGTGAATCAGCAGCAGATGAAAAAAAGTCCTTTTGAAGAAGAGCTTATTTGTGACGTAGAAAATTCACTGGGTGGGCCTCAAGCTCCAGGTTCCACTCTGATGCAGGGAGGGGAAGGGGGGCGGGGTTCCCCTTCACAAGCAGTTCCGCCCAATACTCAGAGGCAAAATTCTATTGAACTCCTGCTGCTCTGCAGAAGCGTTCTAGAAAATGGCACAGGTTTTATGATTTTTGACTAAAAACGGCATAATCATAATTAAAAAAATTAAAATAAAAAAAATGATGATTGGAGTGGGTCTTTGAATTTACACCGGGGGTATCTCACTGAGACTGAAAGACCCTTTTTGTCACAATTACACATTCATTGTATCCCAATAATGCAGGGATTTGAACCATTTGAAAAAAATGATGTTTAGGTATGTAGGCTTGACTAATTCAAGTAGTAATAGATTCTAGTTATTGTCCTTGTAAGACAAGTACAACAAAACTATTCAAACAAAAATAAAAAGCAAATATTCAAATTATATATAGATCACCTACATATGTTAAATGAAACTTATTTCACTGTATTTCATAATACCCTACTATATTTTTAGTATTTTGAAATTGTATTTTAAAAATTGAACTGATGACTAAAACTGTTTAGTCATAAAGAAATGTGTTTTAAGCAACTGAGGGGAGTCTGACCTCAGCACAGAACAAAGTTCACTCTCTGCTCCAAACCACCAGCTAACATTGGTTTTGACACGCGGGAATAATACATTTTAAAATTAACTGCAATTAGCGGAACAAAAGTAGTTAAAAAAAAAAAAAAAGATAATTACCATTTGTCAAACAACAACAGTACTGTTCCACTCTCCCACACGCACAGCCTTTGTCCTCCCACCAAAACATACCCCACGTCAGCTTCTCGCTTTGACTTCTCCAAAGTAATTTTACATTTGTCAGTCTCACAAAAGCTGTGCCCTTGTTGGAAGTTGGTATGCATTCAGCCGTTTTAGTGGGTCTTTCTTTTCAACGGCTTACTTCAGAGTTATCCTCATCTGGTGGAAAAAAAAACCTCTTTTTTGAGAAATTTCCCTTTAAGTGTTTTAAGAGTTTATGAGATAATGACAACTTGTTAGGGAACTGCATCAAGAATTACTGCATTTGGAACGAAATTCACATTGGAAAGCAGCAAAAAAAGAAAAAAAATTGGCCTCATCTCGGTGGAACAACTCTGATCCTCAACCCCCCCCGCGCCCCCTGTGCTTTAACTAAGACCCCCTCGATAAAACCCGGTCTGTATGCCACAGCACAAGCATTACCAAGACCAATTCTTGCTTCTCTTCTGCTGAGTAAATAGAGGCCAGAGTTGCTGAGATTCATCAATACACTTGACACTGTTCCATTTAAAAAAAGTTGAGGGATTCACTGCAGAGCTGAAAGGAGCGGCTCAACTTCCTCCTCGCTCTTCTGTTTTGATCACGAGCAGTGAACTTTGAAGTTTTCCCTCAGTCTATTTTCCGCTTTTACTGTAATGTAATGTTATCTTTCAACTTACCTCCCCTTCCCTCGGAAATGAAAGGCACGAGTGTTTATGCTGACAGAGGGAGGCAAACTGAGAGTTTGCGGTGTCAATCAACACCTGCTCCGCTCAGATTCGTTTAAAAATAGTGGGGCTGGAGGGCGTGGATAGGTGGATGACAGCTAAGTAGTCCTTGGAGATTCTTTTTTGATAGGCAGAGGAGCTTGGTGGCTGTCAGTTAATGCTTTGTGTGTTTGGCCCCAAGGAGACTTTCTGTATGGGGATTTTACACCCTCCTCAAACAACATCCGCTCGCTGTTCGCTTTCATTTTCAACTAAGAACTACAGTTTGTCCTTGTTGCAGGCTGGTGATGCTGCAGTGAACACAATATTTCATGCAGGGAGGAGCACTGCAACCGTCTCATGAAGAACAGAGAAAAGCAGAAATGCAACTGTGGGAATTATTTTTCCTTCTTATACTTGACCAAAATATCTATCCATCCATCTACATACATCCATACACACCGTATATATGATATTTTAAGTGTCCCATAATTTTTTTTACACATTCAGGCAACTGTATTTTTACTTTGAAACTGCACACTGGCCTCTGCAACAAGCGTACAAGCGACCACTTCCAATGAAAACTATGTAAACATCCGTAAATGCTCATTTTGGACTTCTGCATTCAAAGCTCTCCCATTCTCTCACCATTTCTGTACATTTTTGAAACCGTTGTCAGGCTCTACGTACAAAAAGTACAGCCATAGAAAGCATGTTAAAAGTTAAACCAGGTCGAACTTTGACCAATCAGGGACTTGGATTTGGTAGTGACGTATAGATGGGGTCTCTTTTAATACACAGAAGTGCCAACCATTTGAAAATTGATCATGGAAGAGATATTTATAATTTGCGGTGTGTGCCCAGCTTGAAATATTTGACTACGTTTTTCATTTGTCGGAACAGAGCTATAAAAGAAAAAACCTGAAGCAAGATTTGCATCGTTAAGACATTTCGCACAAAGCCTCGTCCAGCATCTGGCAGTAAACAGTAGAAATAGAAGAAAGCAGAATTCCCTCCCTGCTTGTCTAGTTTTAACACTGGGGGGCTAAATGAGCATTCTTGATTCTGCGCCATATGCACGTTCTGTAACTTTAAGCAGAGGTGAAGTGAGACTGACCGTCAGATTAAACCTGACTTCTGATTTTAAGACGGTGCCTGTCAAAATCAAAGAATTCCTCTGCATGTTTCAGTTAACATTTCCTTTTCTTGTCAGCAGTTCTGGGTCTTTAATCTGATGACTGCAAACCACTGCAGAAAATAAAAACAAATTTGCTGAGTTTGATCCTTTTTTCAAGGTTTTTCTACCTCTTTTTGTTCAGTTTCTTAATGTATTTATGAAAATATAGCTTTTCAGAAGGCTTAATACATCAAATCGAAGCATAAGTGGAGTAAATATAAATAGGATCAATATTTTGCAGTTTTGAGATATAAAAAATGATGAAAATGTTTACTAAACCGCTTCTCTTCTTTCCCTGATGAATCACAGAACAATAAATTTTCCTATTTTGAAATCCTTCCTTTGTCAGTTTTTTCTGCACCAGCGCAGCATTATTCCCCAATATATGTTTTGTATTTGCATTATAATCCAACACCAAATCCAAACATCTGCTGCCTCAGATATTAGAACAGGCTTCAGAGTGCACTCTGTACTTTCTCCCCTCCTTTTTTTTTATCCTCAATTTTCAGCAAGTTATTTATAAAGTCCACAATATGTCTGTCTTGCATCTACAGCGTTAATAATTAATAATGTCACATTTGAACAAAGGAATTAATATTTAAAGGCTTCAATCTCTGCTCGATCTGCAGCACTTTAAACTCTCATCTTTTACATTAAATTTGAAGCCCAAGTCAACATGTTCTGTTCTCAAATAATAGCCCTGTAAACTCCGAAGCATGTGACTGCAGCTGTAGGTGG
The DNA here is from genome assembly GCA_023969325.1 of Oryzias curvinotus. Lineage (NCBI taxonomy): Eukaryota > Metazoa > Chordata > Actinopteri > Beloniformes > Adrianichthyidae > Oryzias > Oryzias curvinotus. Next base: position 24,040,385 of record CM043715.1, read on the forward strand.
GGATTTAACAGATTACACGCTGAGGCTTGGGAGTTTGGGAGCTTTTATTTTACACCAGTCTGGATATTCTTCTTCAACTATAATGGAATTTCATTACTATCACTTTTTCAAATCATTTTGTTTTTATTGGAATACTGTGCCATTCCATCTGTTTTTTCCCTATAATTTGCAGTTCACTAAAACTCCCATTTTATGTAAAAAATATTCCCAGTTCTAACAGATTATCGCGTCTTTACATAATTAGCATAACAGCATCTTGAAGTGTGGATTGACCCTGCAGACACATTTGGGGCCTCATGGGTGTCTCTGTTCGCAGGAACAGCTCAGTTGTGGGTTATTGCATGTGTCGTATGGGCTTGATGTGGCCCAAATGGAACAAGCTGGCTTTCATATTTTGATATAGGCTATAGCAAGTGTTGTGTGAGCAATACACGGCCTGGTTTGGAGCATGACTGATGAAGAAGTGGCAGAGTTTAGGCAGCCACACTCACACTTGGTCAAGGGCAATAGAGAAAAGCACAGATGGAGCCATATTTGGGCCAAACGGTCTTTGTTCTCTGTGCCATGACTGAAAGTTTTGTTGTGACCGCAACTTTTAAAGCTCAGCTATTTTCCTGTCATCTAAGCATTTTAAGCGTGTATGTTTGATTATGATCGTCTTTTGATCTATTTTAAAAGCGTTCCCGGTGGACATTTGATCACGGTGATGCGGTTTTTAACCCAAACCAAAAAACCTGCGGAGAAAGCCCACCCGCATTTCCCATTACCCATTCTTTAACATACTCTCCCACTAGCCCCTCACACCCCCAACCTCGCAGTAGCGCTACAACAAAAATGTTCAGCAATATTGGAGCTATCCAGTCGTGCAGTTTTGAGCCAGATGTCAGCTCAGAAGAGAAAAACAAAGACGTACATGGATGAAGTGGATGGATTGGAATGGAGCAGAGCAGGGAGCTTGTGGGCTGCTGATTGTTGCAGTGATAGAAGGGCTTGAACCACGTTTTTTCCAACTGCATTTTTTGTCTGCTACTGATTCACAAGGGTTTGAATAAAGAAATACTCAAAAACTGAAATTTTAAGATAAATGTTCTTAATCATCAGAAAAATGCTATAAGAAGATGCTAAAAACACAATTTTTAAAGGTTATGAATGAATAGATGAAACACTAGAGTTTAGCAGACAGAAGAGAAAATAAAAAAGAGTTTCAGACTTTCAGAGTCTTTTGTTTACTCCCAGCCACTTTACTGACTGCTATCGTGCTCAATATTTACATTCACCTAAACAATTTCATTAAATTACCGAAAACGTCGGCTGTCCAATTCCAACTCGGCCGGCCGAAGGCCCAGGAGGGATCGCCGCGTCGTTAGAGGAGGGAGAGGAAAACCCCTAATGCAATTTGTTTGGCGAGTAGACTCTGCAACCTGACGGCGGCCAGATTGGCTTACGTTACCTGGTGCTCCTTATTTACCTCAACACCCAAGGCCATGTCAAAGAAGGTGGTGGGGGGGGGGACGCGTTAGCCTGAGCAAATTACCACAGCTTTCATGTGGGGGAGGCTCTATCAGATCCTCCTCCTGTGTAAAGTGTAATGGGAGCAGAAGCAGAGTGCTCTGAAGGCCTTCACCTCCGCTGTGTTCACATCCTCAGCAGGACAAGGTGTGTGTGCGAGATAAAGGAGCCGGTCCCAGTCGCCCCCAGCCTGAAGACTGTGGCATCTAGAACATTCTGCTCTTGCCAGTCACCAGGGTCAGGATATTGGATGGAGAGTAATTACACCAAGGGCACTTTGTTGAGGGCGCTGTGGTAAATCACAGCTCTGCCTGTGCGCATGTGTTTGTGCGCACCATTAAGAAAAGGTTAGGCAAACTAATTATGGAGGGACAGTGTAAATAGAAAATCTATGCTTTGAATTAATGTCCATTTGATGTCATCAGCTGTGACTTTTGTGTTGCAACCAGGCATAAATATAAAATACACTAATATAATGCTGTTTAAAGTTTACCCTGTGACTGAGAAAAAAATCTATTCAAATGTTTTTAAGTCATTAGCACATTTCAGACGTGTGAACACCTGCTCAGGTAAAAAGAGCTCTCTTTTTTTTACTTATTTTTAGGTGAGACTTTCTGCGCTTAGCATGTTGTGTCACTGACAAACGACGGCAAGTGAAAATTCTCACAAAATGAGGATCTGATTCACCGGAGGCTGTCAAAGTATTTACACTGTTTACTTCAGCTGCTGGAAATCCTTTCACAATAAAAGCTTCTTTGATTTCTAAAAGCTGCTGAACTTCTGCATTTTTGACCCTCGTGCTTTTGTTTTCCCAACAGTTTTAGTTTATCAAGCAGCTTTTTAAATTTAAGTTTACTTAAATTTGCTTGAAGTTTTTCTAAAAAAAAAAAAACAGCAAAAAACTGGCCATTTATTTTAAATGTTAAATAAACTGAGCTCCGTTTTTCGGAAAGGAAAATGCCATAAAGAATAATTTTCCTCTCCTAATGTGAACTCCTGTGTTTTAAAATAATGGGGTTTTGGCAACAGATATTATTTACAAGAAGCTTAAAGATTAATAGAAACTAATGTTAAACTCCATGTTTTCCATGTAAAAGCATTGAGCTCGTCTAAAATTCAAACTGATGGAACATGTTAAATATTTAAGATCTGAAAAACAAGTGTTTTTTAAAAACTGTTTGTTTTGTACTAATTAGACATCAGTGGTACATTCTATAAATATGAATATAGCTAGGCCATGTTTGCTCAGCAAATATTTAATAACTAGAAGAGATGTGTCCAGAAGTGGAATGTTTTTTCATCTTTTTTGGCATTTGATTCAGGCGGCTACAGTTCAGAGCTTTCTTTGTTGTTTTTGTAGTTGCATAAAAGCACCACATCCTTTTGCTGTGTGTGTGTGTGTGTGCACTTGAATCCTTTCAGCACTCAGCCTGTAGGACTTGCAGATTTTTTTTTGTGTGCAATCTTGCTGAAATAAGCAAGTAGACCTTCAGAGATAAAGGCTGTATCTTGGTGAAACCATACGTCTCCCCCAAACTATCAACATCATTGAGGATTAATGTTGCCTTCACAGATCTGAGGGGTACTTGTACCTTGTGTGGTAATGCACCCTCACGCCATCACAGGTGCTGCCTTTTGTACTGCTGGCTGATAACAAGATGGATGGGCCTCTTGCCTTTGGCCTGGAGGTCAAACCATCAACCATTGTCAAGCTGCAGTGGTCAAGGGTTAAAGAGTTTCCATACATTTAATGATTTAAATTAAAATTTAAAGTAATTTCTATTGATCTTTGTTCTCAAAAGTGCCCATTTTATGAGCATAAGGTGCACTAAAAGTCCTTTAAAGTCCCACTCCGATCATCTTTTGATCTGTCTTAGAAGCATTCCCAGTGGTCTTTTTTAGTCATGATTATTCCGGTTTTAGCCAAAAACCTGTGTAGTTTTTTTAGGATATAGTTTCTGCAGAACAGCGGAAGTTGATGAGAAATTTGCCTTTGAGTTTTGGGCGGAACAGTCCCGCCCCCTTCTCCTCCCTGCCGCTGAGAGCTCAGAGCAGGGAGGCCTCCCCAGCGTATTTTCTACGTCACAAATTTGCCTGCTCCTAATTCACTACAATTTGAATAAAGAAATGCTCAGCATAATTTGAGCTTAGTTTTTTGTCCTCCATTCTTTAAAAAAATGCAACAAGAACATGTTGAAAACACCAAAAACAATTTTCATCAGAGCTGGGGGTTTTTTTTTATAATTGTCAGAGCACTACGCCTACTGTAGTCAGGAGCCTGGCAGTATTGTCTGTCTGTGCTTCAACAAAATATTAGGATGAGCTTTTTTTGTATTTATTGTGTTGCAACTAATCAATGTGGAGAGGTATTGTGAATGAGATAAAACAAGTTTGACTTCTCCGTCGTGTTGCACTCTACCATTAATGGCTGGTTAGTGCAGACAAGAGAGGCAAACACGAATAACAACAAAGTCCGCTAGAGAATATACAGAACTTCCCATTGACCCCTCTGACCAACCCACGGCTAACTCTCAGCCCCTCTAGCCATTCTGGGTACTACTCCATATGAATTTTTTGTGTTCACTTGATGTGCCTTATAATCTGGTGTGCCCCTATTGTATGAAAATAGTCTCTCCAATCTGTGTTTGTTGGTATTTTTGCCTTATGGCGGGAAAAATTCGATGCAAAGGAAGTGAAGAGACTTTTGCGTTTCTGGTCATATTGAAGGTCAAAGAAAAGTTTGTCACCAGTTTCTCAAACTCACTCAACTCAGAACCTAAAATGCATTTGAGAACAGAATGTTTTATTTTTTCATATTTGTACAAAAATGGGTTCCTTTTGTGTAAAGCTGATTGCAGAATTGAGGCTGACTTTCAACCGGCTGTGTGCTATAAAACAAGATTAACATTTTTTTTACATTTTTCGTGACAACATTGGAGAAATATGTTAGTGTTGTGGATTAGGTAGCATATCACATCTTTTTAGCCTCCATTTGTCATTAGCCCCAGAAACATCCTGATTCTCCTTCTAGCTTTTCTTTCTCCATCTCTGGCACCGGTGAAAGATAGCGGAGGCTGCTGACTGTGTGCTCTGCTAGCTTTGATTTGGGCTTCTTAGCCTTTATTCTCCTCCTCAAACTGGGCGTACTCAGCAGGGTGAAGCTGTTTGAAGTGTTAGATTAAGTTTGTTGTCCTGAACATCCTGTCTGTTCTGCCTCCACAGCTCATTTTCACCTTACAGGTATCATGGAGTCTTTGCTTTGGAAGTGTGCTATTCAAAGGAAAAATCTTTTGCACAGAGGATATATTTTTTGTGCTACTTTTGTGCAGCAACACATTTACTGAACTAAACGTTTTTCTGCTTTCAAGCTGAAAATAGCGTTATGGTGGTTGTGTTCAAACCCAAGCTTGCTCCAGTTTACTATTTTAGAGACAATTTCAATTAAATAAATGGATGTTTGAGTTGCATTTGGTGTCTTAATGCAAATAATGATGATGTGCAGGGGAAACATTTTTCTTTATACTGTATTATTATAGACTCTGGAAAAAAATGTGGTTTTAGTGTTTTTAACATGTTTTTGTGGCATTTTTCTCATGATGGAGGACATATTAAAAAAAGGTAAAAATTGCATTTCTGAATATTTTAGAAATTCAAATCAATGTTAATAAGGGGTAGACAAAAAATGTTTGAAAAACTGCTCTGATGCATCCATTTGTAGACGATTAGATCCATGTACGTTTTCATTTTCCTCATCTGAGCTGCCTCAAAACTGTACAGCTGGATATCTTAAATATTGCTCGCCATTTTTGTTGCACCGTTAATCTTAGATTGCGGTTGTGAGGGGCTGTAAACTAGCTGGAGATTAAGTAAGCAGATAAGTGACAGGAAGTAGGGGTGGGGTTTCTCTGCACCAACAGTTCAAAGGCAAAATTCTAAAGAATTACTGTCACTCTGCAGAAACCTTCTCCTAGAAAATAACTTTTTTTGGGGGCTAAAAATGGCATTATCATAATAGGAGCACTTTTAAAATAGCTCACACGATGATCGGAGAGTGATTTTTAAAACATTATGTATGTTTATTATGAAATTCCCCCCAAAGAGAGGCATAAAAAAGATGCTTTGGTCTATGACATCCTTTTTTCCATAATATTCTCCTGCAGTCAAAACTCCTTGGTCTCCTTGCCGTGGCATTGGACTGAACCCGGCCCGATTGATTGGAGCTCTACCTGCTTGCCTGTTTGTCAGCCATGAATAATCTGTAACGACATTGGGTGCATCAGCGGGGGCCTTGCAGTGTGCATCCATTGTGGAAAATGGACAGCTCAATCAAAAGAAGCTCTTGAAAAGCTGGTCATAACCGGAGGCAGAGCCTTGACCTAAAACACTGTCCCACTGACTTGAGATGTAGCCTCGGCAACAACCCTCCACAGAAGGTCCTGGTGAATTCCTAGCACTCTTTGGCACATTCACCCCCACCACCGCCACCTCACCTCCTCCTGCTGCTGTCTCCTCCTGTTTAATAGAGCAATGCTTCACTCAGAAGGCCACATTATCCTTGTTAGGAAATTGACGCTTATGACGGCAGCTAAGCTCAGCTTTCTGCATCAGCTAGCATGAGCCACCCATCACCGCAGCACTTTACATGGTAATGCAGGTTGAAGACTTAAAGATAAGGCACTTATGCCCTTGGATCAGTGACCCAAGGCTCACTTTTTAATATTTACGCTTGCCAATACTGCATAGACTAGAGGGCCATTTTGACAAGTTGATGCAATTCCAAGTTGCTTTTGACACGCTGGCCTAGTATCTAGCTTTCTTTTATACAGAAAAGCTAAATTGGAGTGCAGTAAAGTGCATTGTTGCCGTCTAGTAGAAAAGCTTTGGACTCTCACAGGGTTGATGATGACACTGATGCCATCTGGTACAAAGAAGATCCAGGGGAGGAAATGGAACACTTACAGTTCCCCTTTTGACAGATTTCCAGGATTTGCAGACAGTGCATTCTTAAAAGCTTTCATCTGTGATTCCACCCTCAACCACGGTGAACCCTCTGCCTTGAAACGGCGCAGTCCCCTGATGTAGACTCAGCCAACCCTAATCCCCATATATCCTCTGATGAATCCAAGCCTCACACACTGTAGGGGTGTCGCTTAATTGAATTTCCTTGCTCACAATGAACACACTCAGGACCTGCGAGTTCCAGTCCTTGCCTTTGATAAGCAAATGACCCCTATGGAATTGAGGTCAGAACCTGCAAAAACAAGAGTGAGGGGGAGAAAAATAAAGTCCTGCACTCAGACAAGCCCAATATCGACTCACCCGGGATTGAGTCCAGTGATGTTTACCCTGTGTGTGTTGGGCCCCTGTTGGCTCAAGGGAGCTTCATCTTACCCACACACATTTACACACACTTTCAGCAAAAAGATGTCTGAGCTCTCACAGTGTGACCTCTTTTCTTTTGTCAACCATTACCCTCTTTTTTCTTGCTCATTTCAATAGAGCACATGTGTAAATAATCTTGTCTTTGCCACACATTGAACACAAAGTGTTGTTGTGTCCTTTTGTGCTTGTTTGTGCACAAATGGATCCTGAATTGTGCTCACTTGCCTGAAGACTTGGCGAGAAGCTCCAGCACATAAAGTGAGGTCAGGTTGTTCATGAACCTGACCACTCTGCATCCTCTTTCCTTTCAATTTTTTAAACTATGAATATCTTGGCGGAAGAATACAACGCCTCAGTGTTTCTCTGCCTAAACCACCTTATAGATTATTCTTTTTAGACAAAATCATTGTATTACCTGAACCAACACACCAGCTTTACATGTTTAGGTGGATCAATTCACAGAATCACAGTTTATTCATTTTTATGTCAAAATCTGCATTTTAAAGAACTATTGCTTTTGTACCTGTATACTTATTTCACTTACCGGTAGTAGAAATTCATTAATATTAGTTAAATTGGTTGTTAGGTATAAATGTTCAACAGTTGAGACAGAAAAGTCACATGACATGTTTCCATGGATTTGGTTTGTCATTAGTTTTCTTTTTTCTAATTCACCAAATCCCCAAACTAACCGTTCTGAAAGCTATCAAATAGGTGGGGTAGCGGAGTAACTCAGCTGAAGATTCAACTACCACCTTTGAAAGGAATTTGTCCCCTTGAGGTCAAATTGGAAAACAGTACAGTGTTTTAATGTCATATTGTGGTTCACCTTTCACAGTCTTGCTTTTTTGCAGATTTTTTAGTGCCAACTTTGCATGCTTTTTTTTTTTTAACAGCTCACCGGTTCTGTGTGTTCTGCATCCTGACTGGCTGTTGACCTCATCAGTCCCTCTCTTCCCTGCCGTATCCTCGGTGCAGACTGTGTGCAGCTTGAGAGAGTTACAGAAATGTTTGAGTGCGATCAGATCTTTGTTTTCATTCTATAATACTAGACTTTTTTTTCTATGAAGGTTTGAACTTTGAGAGTTTAAACAAGAGAGAACAGTGTGAAAATGTTCATGTCTGTCTGTGAAAAGTGTAGAAAGTGTGGAGTGTGCTCCCTTAAAACATCTGCAGTTCTACTTTCTAATTTTAATTTCACGGGTTATCTATGGATAATCAAGGGAACATTGTATAAGTTATATAAAAATGTACCCCTATGGTGGTTGTGGGTATTAAATCTGGCCACTAAAGAGAAAACAATCTTTTGAAACTATACCAAGTTGAACCATTTTCCACTAGATTAAATAGTTTCTAAATTGCTTGCAAATTAAACTTCTAGTTTATTGTTGCATCTGATTGATGAACCATCACACTAGACCTGCCTCTAATTTTTTTTTATTTTTAGAGGTAACAGTTCAATTACCGGTAAGCATTTATAATGAAAGTTACTCCTGATTTGTAGCAGACAGTGGTTGTTTAGATTTTGGGAGAACAATTGGTGGAAATTGCAGCAAATGAAAACATTATAAAGGTGGGAACATTTTATTTGAGCATTGCTACCACTAAATTCACTGTTTGTCCCCCCCAGAAAACGTAGAAGGCTAAAGGTCTGGAGCATAAATCAAAAGTTGCAACATTTCCAGTTTATGATGCGTCCTAAGCTTTGCTTTTATTGTATTGTCTAATTAAATGTGGCACAGGGATACAGTGAGACTAGGATTCTGCATTGTCTTTAAGACTAAATGAAGAATTCTAGTTATTTGCTCCAATTCATGAAGTTGTTGGCATTTACCATTATGCTTTTGGACTTTTGTGTCCTTTTGTTTAATTTTTGGGTCTTACTTTGCTAAGTTTTGAATACTTAATTGTCCAAGCTCAGTGCAGGTACCAGCAAGTAAAAATTTTGCAATGGACGTCTCCATCTTGGTTGCTTCAATTCCAAAAGTTTTGCCATAGTGATGGTTAGTCCCATTTTTTTTTCCTGTTATTTTTTTTTCAACCTTTTCTACTTACTTCAACTCCTGTTTACTGTTTGATGTTACTTGCTTGTACTATAGTACGCCAGCAGCACATTTTGCTTGAACTGCTTTCAAATTGTGGTTTCTTGCTCGTAGTTGTCAGTAAACTTGACTGTGAATATTTTCAGGGCTTCAATGCCTTTTTTCCCCCACTCCTGCTGCGTTTTGTTGCTATAAAGAGTGCTGCTTTTCTGGATGATCCGCACCCCGTGCCAGAGACATCACCGTGATGTTTATGATGGGGCTGTAACCCAGATTTATCCCGTTGTAAATCTCATGCAGATGTTTTCTTTTCTTGCAGCAAAAGCTTCTGACGGCACCTCAAAGTCGTGTTTATTCCTTACAACTAACGTAATGGAAGCGATTCTTCAAACTCAAAAGAGACTTCTCATTTTTATGGACTCCTTTAATGGACTTTCTTCCCTGATTATTTGCATCCAACAGCAGAAACTATACCCAATTACTGGTAATAGGCTTCATGCAAAACATCATAATGCAGTTTTGAAGCTCCAGTGAGAAGTAAATCATTTTATTACACGCAATCTTTAAATATGTCTTTTCTTTCCCATCTCTCATGCATAAATCAAAAAAAAATGGCTATATTTTGTCCTCATGTTTTTTAATTTTTGAATGAATCTTATCTAAAGGTGTTGCAGTATTTCTCTATATGTATTTTAAATGTATTATTTTATTGTTCTGGCATCTGATAATATTGAAATCTTTTTTTGTATGTATTGATCACCTCAAAAATAAATCAAATACATTTTGGAACAGTTTTTAATGATTTATGTGGATGTCCTGTTTTTAATGCAATTCAAACACATGCTCACTACTTTTTATTTTTTTAAATGCCAGTTATGATGCGACGCATTTGGCAAAGTTAAAACTTAAAATAAGAAGATTTTTTACAAAGACTATTTATGAATCCACTATTCTTCTGATGAAAACCAGATTGAAAAAAATAGATGTAATCGTATCTTTCTGCACGGTGGTGAAGTGGTTAGCGCTCGTGCCTCACAGCAAGAAGGCCTCGGTTCAAGTCCCGGCTGGGGGACGTGAAAAACTCAACATCACTGGGGGACCTTTCTGTGTGGAGTTTGCATGTTCTCCCCGTGTATGCGTGGTTTCTCTCCGGGGTCTCCGGCTTCCTCCCACCGTCCAAAAACATGCTTCATAGGTTAACTGGCAACTCTAAATTGTCCATAGGTGTGAGTGTGAGAGTGAATGGGTGTGTGATTGTTGACATTCTACCCTGCGAAAGCCTGGCGACCTGTCCAGGGCATCCCCTGCCTTCACCCACAAGTCGCTGGGATAGGCTCCAGCAGCCCCATGACCCCGAAAGGGAAAAACGGAATAGAAAATGAATGAATGAATGTATCTTTCTAATTACAAATCGTTTAAACGCAAAGCATTGTGGGCTATATTTGCCAATCTAGTGACCATCAATACACTCTGGTTTTTGGCAGAGACTTCTGGGCACTGTATTTTATAATACATACGGAGCAGTGAGTGAATTCAGACAAAGCCAAAGAGAATATGTTCTTACCAGATTAGCGATCAGTTTTATATGAGGTAAACATATTTAATGTGTATATTTAATGATGATAAATTCTAAAATAGATGTTTGCATTGCCTTTTGTCCTTGTGTTTTTTGAAGTGCATACATGCAGAGCAGAGATCTGGAGATTTTGCGCCGAGTACAGTTTGCTAAGGGGGGGCTTCACTGCTCTCCTTTACCACAAACCCTTCAGGGTTCTAGCTGCAAGCTTTAGGATTCATACTGTGTCAGTCACAATTACCCATTACATGTACATCTTCCACCTTGACCTCTCTGAGATTTTGGGATATGAGCTCATTTGAAGTGGACCACAGACCAACCCAAGGTGGAGGGAACCATTTCATGTTTTAATTATCATTCATTTGATGGCTTAGGTGCTCCGTTTGTATCTGTTTAGAAAGGAAAGTATAAATGGATTGCTTCAAAAACATCTATGGTATACCTTTGTTAATGTTATTGAAACTTAAAATGGAATCTTATGCTTAAAATATCTGAGTTTGCTGCAGTTTTTGAAAATTAGGAAAACACTGGAAGATAAAATAAAATAAACAAAGCCCTATAATTATCAACTGCCATAAAAATTGTATTTTGTTCACCAAGTGATGAGATTATTTGTCCTACTTATTAATTGGAGTGAAATTGGACAGAGAGACTCAGAGGAGTGTTACTGGAAGGTGTCAGACACAGAAAGCAGGTAATTATGGAGACAGGAAGAGATAAGGGAACAGAATGCAATTAGCCTGGCAAGCAGAGCTTCAAATTGTTCTTCTTAGGATTCCTCACCTCAGGTTTGCATTGTTCATGCTTTGCAGCTCCATATGGACCTTTACTCACCCTCCAACTTTAAAAAAGGAAGATGGTTTTATTTCAATTAAATGCATTTTTACTGTAACAATGCATTACCGGCAAACCTGCACTGATTCCCAGATAAGAAATGTATGTATTCCTACCTTCTTTTTCCCCCCTCTTGAGCATATAAACCACTAAGTGCTTAGTATAAATCATAGCTATCAGATATTTCTTGTTCTTCACATTCAGGGCTAGAAGAATGCATCTATATTTTTGTTCATAAAGTTTGCTGTTTGAGAACATGCTGCATATTGATTGTCCTGGATTTGCAACACTCACACTTAGTGCCACACACGGTTTTAAAACAAAAAGCTGTTCCTCCATCCTGTGCAAGACATGATTGACACATCTCTACACTAGAATTTTCAGGATAAAAAAGATTTTCTCCTAAGGTTTGTTTCTGAAGAATAAAAAGTAACAGTTCAGTTCTATCCCTGTTGTCCCCAACAATAGTACTTTTTTTTTCCTCTCTTAAGTTTTAAGGGAAAAGCTGAAAGCCTCCATGCCTCTAATTTGGAGAAGAATTTCTTCTGCTCCATTTGTTCATTCTCTGCAGTGCCCATTTTCTTACTTTAGCCATTTGTTTTAGCTTTTAGGTGTTCTCAGTGTGCCAAACGCCGTCAAACATGAACTCAAAAACACTCGTAGCAAAAGAGCTTTACTTCAGCAAGACTAAAAAAATAAATACAAAAAAAAAAAAAAAAGCAGGATTTTTTTAAGAGTTTTGTTTTTTTAGATTAATCCATGGTTTTAGGAACATTGTAATAAAGCAGAAATATTTGTTTTCACTTTTTTTAATTAGCTGTTGTGGAAGCAGGTTAGAGAGCATGCTTGTTGACCGTCGCAGCACCAAGGGAAGGGGGAATGTTGATGCTCAGAGAGGTGCTTCAGGCCTGGATTGACAGCAGATGTACTTCCATTTACCGTGCTCATATATAGGAAAATCTGCTGCACTTAAGCACTAATACGTGCTGGTGTGACAGTAGCCCTCACAGGTACTTATGACTGTGTGTGGTTACAGGCGATCCGTGATGTCACCCTTTGGATTCTGCACAGCCATAATGAAACCTGATGTACATCGAGTTTCCTCCACCTGACTCAGTAACATTCAAATATTGGCATTTGGGGCAAGACAAAGTAAAGTTTAAAGCTCTGTTGGGTCCACCCATGGATCGACATAAATGCTGATCAAAACTATGCCCCTGGAAGGATGCACAATTCAGCTCTGACAAAATCCAAGAAGTAGATTTAAAATACCCACCATCCCTCCACAGTCGTCATGTATAAAGCTATACGTTCACACCGAATATGCGCCCGCTGCCTCTCTCTTGACGTGTGTCAAATTTGCTGCTCGATGCTTGACTGTGTATCTTATTTGCAATGCCAGGAAGACATGGATGATGTTAAGAGATCGGGTTTATTTTAAAGAGGTCCACAAAGTGGTCGGTAAGCACATCATGTCTCATCCAGAGACTCTCTCAGTGAGGTTCAGCCTCTGCTGCAGGAGCTGTGTCTGAATTATGGCTTTCAGCAGTACTTCCATCTCTCAGTGACCCAGTTTGATGACTTGCTGTCCCACATTAGTCCGTGGAGGCAAAAAAATCTAGGTAAGAATAAAATTAAAGGAATGTTTTAATATTGTCTCAAAGCAAATAAGAAAAATATCCTAAAGTTCAGAAGGAAAATGATCGGATTGTCCTTCATGTTGGTTTGGAACTCCCACTTATCTGATCACATCATCAACACGTCACAGCCCAAAGTTGAGTCCCTAATTGGTTAACGTGGCGTCAAAGTTCAGATATCTGAATGTCTCAGAACGTGTCTGTACATTGACTTAACATTGAAATTGGACGCGGCTATCGTGCAAATCACATTTGCTGTGATTGTAGCTCATGAAGCAGTCCATAACAACATCTTTTCAAATCAGACTTTAACACAGGAGTCATTGGGAAATCCCTCCCATCTGTAACCTGCCTCTAGTGGACTTTTGATAGAACTGCAACATTCCAGTCTGTCAATTTTGAGAACTGTACTGTTGTAATTTGATGTCATTTTCAAAATACAATTAAAAAAAAACTAAAAACAAAGCAAAGTGAACCCCTAGGTTTTTTGTCTAAATGTAATTGCTGTAAAGGTTCGCTGCTGTGACAAGTGGTGCTTCGGAAGGGCTCCAGACTGAGGCTGGAAATGATCTGTAAAGGCAAATCAAGTGTGTGAGCGGATTGCTAAGAGCACCACGGTGCTGCCATGCAAAAGTTCAAGAAAATGCCTCCCTTTGGTTTGGAATATTCTGTCCGGAAACGCTTCGCCAAACCATAATGCGTCCCGTGTGACTGAAAAAGCCTCTGTTCCCGTGTGAACGCCTATCTCTAAAACAGAAAATATTACATGGAGAGAAAACTGGAATCCCAACAAACTGGTAATCTCTTTATCAGAGTGAAGGCGCAGGGATCCACGCTATGGGGAGAAAAAGTTTAAAGCTCAAAATAAAAAATAATCATGACAGCAAATCCCAAACATGTAGGCAAAAGCTAATAAAACGAAGGGTTACTTCTCATTCAGAAAAAAAGACAAATTCCCCACAACCCTGTGTTGTTTGGACCGTGCAGTAGAGTGGATTAGCTTCCAATTTTTCTTTGTTTATCCAGGGCTTTTCCTCCCTTTCTTCTAAAAATAAAAAAAGCAATTTTTACTACTGTGTGGTACAGCAGCATCTCATATCTGCACCATTGTGAAAACACTTGATAGATTGGGATCTGCTCACCCTTTTCTGGATTTGACAATAGAGAAGCCGGCAGTGCTGAACATTTGTGTTTGCACCGTTTGTCTGGTTTGTTCGTTTTTCCTTCCTAACTGTTGCTGTTTTTTACGCCCAGCAAATTACAGCGCGGATAGCTGTGAGACTCTTGTCTCATTTTCCTCAGTAAACAAGCTCTGCTCTGTTTATATATGATTATGGCTGTCTGCTTGTTTTCTCTTCCAGGTCTTTTTTTTTTTTTTCCCTTCCTTGTTATTATTACGTAGCTCATTTGTTTGCCTCGTTGTCGTTTAGCTTTCAAACATGCTGGGGATGGACGTCATTCAGAGTTCACGTGTTTTGTTTTTTTTCTGCTGCTTGCCTGGCAGGCCTGCCCGTCATGTGGGTGACGATTGACATCACCAGACAGCAGGTGGAGAAAATCTTCGGCCTGGATGAGTACTGGTGTCAGTGTGTCGCCTGGAGCACAACCGGAACCCAAAAGAGCCAGAAGGCGTACATCAGGATTGCTTGTGAGTGCACTTTAAATTGATTTGTGAGGGTGCCAGCCCCTTTTTTGAGGGGGTGGGGGGGAGCACACTCTAATAAGTGATTTAAAGCCCCCCCCCCTTTTTTCATCTTTTGATCCGTTTTACAAGCATTTCCTGTAGTCGTTTATGATTATGCTGTTTTTGCCTACAGTCATGTAGGCAAAAACAAAAAACGTAGTTTCTGCAGAAATTTGCCTCAGAGTTGTGGGCGGGATCACTGGCGCAGAGCAATCCCGCCCCCCCTTCCCCTCTCTGTTGCAGAGCGGAGCACAGAGCTTGGGGCACGCCCAGCTTATTTTCTACATCACAAACCTGTTTTGTTTTTTTCACACTTCATTTTTTTTGTTTGCTCCCGATACATAAGGATTTGAGTAAAGAAATACCCAGAAATGCAATTTTGAGTCTAATTTTATTTATATATGTCTTCCATTATCAGAAAAATGCCACAAGAACATGTTAAAACACCAAAAAGATGATTTTTCGTCAGAGTGGGTCTTCAACAATTAGCTTAAAGAGCGACTCAGTGTTGCTCCACAGTTTTATATATCACCTAAATATGATTTAAGTGGTGAATGGAAAAGGTGGCAGATCTGGGTACTAATGAATCTGCGGGAAGGTAGTCTAAGAAAGAAAAAGAAGAATCACTAAACTTCAGTATTCATGAGCATATTTTTTTTACCAGCTACAGTACATCAGCAATGATCCCTGTGAAAGTAACAAGAATAAAAACAGATTTGAAATTTATTGCTGTGCAGCAATCATAAATCTGCCTGGGGAACACGGGAACATCCCTCGCTGCTGCCTCAAAACCTTTATTAGATGGAGCCATTTTACATTTGAGCATTTTAAAGCATTCTGCCTATTAATTCCCACATAAATATGGAACAGTTCAGACGGAGCCGAATGCGGCACAGTCTCCAAACCTCCAGCCGTTTTGAAAACACCCATTCATTATCTGTCCTGATTTGAGAGTTTGACAAAGTCAGAGAGACGCAGGATGAAAATCAGACACATGCTTGAATAACGATGAATCAGCCAATGTTCCTGACACTAATACAGCACTCAGCCCCTTATATTATTAAACTTTAGTGCCTTTTTTTTTAAAGATTGTTAGACCTCCAGTGTCCTCCAGTCCCATTGCATCTGCATTACTTTGTTTAAATGTTAGGAAATCTCAGTTTCTCTTAATATTTCTCACAGTGTGATTGGTAATGACAGGCTAAATATCTCAACCTTTGGCCGCCCTCGTAATAACGTTGTTTTGCTTCGAGTCAAACCGACCTGTCGGCTGCATAGCTCATTCGGTACAAATAAACGTGCGATTATCTTTCCTGCTGAGCAAATACAGCCACTTTTACCTGGATAATTCACAGCCAGAGCTTACAAATACACGGCGGGACTCAGTGCAGCAGGAAAAGGGCTCAATGAAAGTAATGCGAAGCCCCATGCAGCCAGCCAGGCTTGCAGGAGATCTTGTCCAGGCGCCTCAGGGTTTTGTTTTCGTGTGGCTGCTCCAAGCCGTCATGCAGATGGAGGCTGGAGGCTGCCGGATGCCACTGAGAGGAGAGTGGGAGGTAGTGAGGGGTAATGCAATTGCTTTTGCTTGATGCCGGTCCCTCTGGCAGCAGACAAACATCTCTGAACCAGCCAGCCAGCCTGTAATAAGCAACATGGTTGCTGCCACCGATCCCACTGTGGCTTAGGGGCCAACTAGAGTGCGACATGCTCAGCGAGGCCATGGGTGAATATTTCCGGAGTGAGCTTTAGAAACGTCTCCAAGTCTTGTGTAGGGGTGTAACGATTCATTTAAACAATAGTTTGATCTATATCATAATTTGTGGTTGCCGATATGATTCATAGTCGACATTGGTTCATTTTAAATGCTAAAATGGATCCAGGACACTTTTAGCCAAACATTTCTACCAGTGGGACTCAGAGATAAATATCTGGTACTGAACAGTACAGGTGAAGTTTTCCAGATTTCTTGTATTTCTTGCAAATTAATCAAGTGTAAATGAAATATGTGTACAAGTAAACAGGAATGAATGGCAAACCCATTCACATTTCAGTTTTATAAAGTTGTTGTTTTGCCACAAAAAAGATTCCAAACAGAACATTATTAAAACATCAGACCACGCTGTACGGTCAAAGTGTATGGTCAAAGCACACTGGACTGTAATGATGAACTGATCAGTTTCCCTGATATTGTCCAATATCAATTATAATCAATTTGTCTTATTTTGAAACCATTTTAAAATTGGTATAGATCAATTCAAACTGATGAATAACTTGCCTCAAACAGATCGATCTGGTTGCATTGTTGGAACATAAATCGATTCATCGGTTTGGTTGATTGATCGTCACACCCCAAGCCTTGTGTCCTTTTCAATCAAAACCAAAAAGACTTAACTGTCTCATTTAAGGTTTGTTCTTCACTGCATGTATTTCTTCTAGACCTGAGGAAGAACTTCGAGGAGGAGCCGCAAAGTAAAGAGGTTGCGTTGGACCAAGAGGTGTCACTGCGCTGCCATCCACCTGAGGGAGTGCCACCAGCCGAGGTGAGACACAGAAACAGCACATATTTTTAAACCTCTACTTGCCTATCTTCTCCAGCTAAACTAATGGTAGGAAGGCTTATCTCCATACAATTCTACCAATGAAAGGACAACCTGGTATGGGTAACTTACACCTTTAATTATTCCCCATTATTGATTTATTATCTCTCTTACATCTCTGAGAAGCCATATTTCACATCTTCTTGTCATATCACTCAGGATAAGCTAGGAGGATTCACTCCCCGTTTGGCATCTCTAAAGGGCCATCCATAATTAATGGGTCTATTTGCCTCGCTCTGTCCTTATCTCATGCTTTGTGCTCCATGCTCAGTCTCTCACATTCACCTGCTCTGCTCAGGCTTGTCTTTCTCTCTGGCGTTCGTCTGTGTTTAGAGGGCCAGAGTTGTACCAGCTGTTTCACCTGGTGTGCTGCATCCTCCCAGTCCCAGATAGGCACTAACTGCTTTAATAACAACACAACAGGGGCTTAGGCCAGCCACTCAGACAGCCCCGAGACCCAAAGGCGGAAGACAAGCCAATCACAGAATAACAGTGCACAGACAGTTTTGCAGAGAAATGAGAAGGAAGGTGCCAAGTAAGGTTCAACCCCCAAAACAACATCAGAGCAGAAGTCGCCACAGGAGAAAACCCAGCGAGCGCACAAGTGGAAGAAAGCCCAATTAAACGGTGTATCGCAACCGGCAGTAATACCAGCAACAATGCTGCTGTAATGTTGCTTCACTTGAGGAGGAACAAGGTCAAGTGAGAGCAGGGGAAAAAAATAAAGAAACACGCAAGCCAATCTGAGAGCACACCAAGAAAGTAATAATGTCCCTTTTGGTTTGTGGAAGAGAACGCAGAACTTACATGAACCATGACTAACTATTCACAGAAAACTAGCAGATGTCCAGGAGCTACAGAATAGCACCAGCAATTTCCTCTCAGCGAAAGGAGCAGTAGGTGGGCAAATCAGCAGGCTATCTAAATAAATGGCTTCTTGGTGTCATACCAGCGTGTCTGATGTTTCTGTGTGCATCAGCGAAGAAGTGCCTCTTATGTATGATTGTGGAAGTGTCAACTTTGCATTCAGTTACAAACTTTGACCGGGTAAATGCCTTTTCAGGTGGAGTGGCAGAGAAACGAGGATTTGGTCGACCCAGCATCTGACCCCAATTTTGTCATCACGCCTGATCATAATCTTGTCATCAAAGCCGCCCGCCTGGCAGACACGGGCAACTACACGTGCGTGGCCAAAAATATCGTCGCTCGCCGCAAAAGCAACTCCGCCACAGTCCTGGTTTTTGGTAGGTGCTGACTCTTCCTGTCCACGGACGTCAAACTGCTACACACTAGGGGGGCTAACTGCAGCCCCCTGTCTTTGTTTTGAATTTGTCCAATCTGAAAAGCAGCTCAAAAGGATAATTTTCCATTTGCATGGTGCTTCTGTGATTCGGCATTTTCACATTAACCTCTGCATGTTCTCCTGCACGGAACATTTCTGCTGCTCATACTTGTTTGTTCAGGCTTTTCTGTGTAGTTGTACAGAAACAAAAAAACAAAACTACAAGCTGCACATGAGTGACATGTTGACAACCTGCCCATATCAACAAGAAATGAAGCACAGATGTGTATCTCGCACAAATAATGACGGCAAAAAAAAAAAAAAAAAGGTAAAGACGTCCATTCGGGGGGGGGTGAAGCCAATCTCAGATGTCACGGCTGACGTCTCCCCTCTGGTGCGTATCCAGAGAGAAAAAAGAATTAACAGCAGAAATTAACGACTTGGCTTGATTAGCAGACTGACCTTTATTAAAATTCAGAGTAAGTGCATATTTATGTCACTGAGGATTTTCAGGCCTCCGGATTAAATAAAGCGTGGAAGAAAAAAAGATTTTGCAAATAAAACTATGTTGATGTTATAAATTGACACACTTGTTTTTTCTATTGGAGCTGACAGAAAAAAAAAAGATGCAATGACGGGCTGTAAAATCATTAGGAATGACTCAAATACATTAGTGCAAATATGTTTTCCAAATAAAATTTTTAATGCGACTTTGTATCTTCATATAAGAGGCATGCTGAGTCATCGGAGGTTTGAAGCTGGGATGGCAGGCGTGTTTGTGAAATCCAGAAAGACCTCATTTTCAGAGCAAGGAACAAACGCGTCTGTGAATCCAGTTTAGCCCTGCGCTAAATGCTGATTGGGGGGATTTGAAGTGAAAGTGCATATTCCACAGGCGGAGTGCGGCCGTGTGCTTGAATGGTTGCGGTGCACAAAAACACCTAGAGTGAAAGGCATGGCAGCCGTGCGAACCTCCGTTTCCATACTTCAGAATTCACGTGCTGTCATGGCCGCTCTCTAAATGCTTTCTGCCAAAACGGTTTAGATCAGCAAAGTGAGAAGATGTAAAGAGAAATGTAGGGGGATTAGTTATTTATGAGCAAAGCCCCCCCATGCCAAACCAGGAAAGATTATTTTGAAATATTCTGTAAAAACAGGACTACTATGAAGTATTTCTTAAATATGTTTTTGCTTTTTAGCAAGTGTTCAACTTAAATTAGAATTTCTTAAGTGATGGAAAGATAAACATTTTTGGTCAAGTATAATTTATGTGTAAAAAAGTAAAAAGTTTTACACATAAATAATAATTAAATAATAATACTTTTACAAACCGTATTTTCTGATCACAGATATTCACCTTTGTTTATAAAAAAAAGACTGCTAGAAAAACAAAAAGGTGTTTCTCTATACTCCTATTTACTAACAAAGCTACTATAAGAAAGCAGTGGCGCCACCAGGGGGTGGCCAGGGGTGGCCACGGCCACCCCTCTCCGACACCTGGCCACCCCAGTGGCCACCCCACTAGCCACTATAAGCTGTGGTAGCATCAGTTGTGCGTTTCATCCCAAATGCACAGCCAGCAAGCAGGCGGCAAGTCGCTCTGATCACCTAAACCGGCCCTCACCCCCTCCCCTCCCTGCTGCCTTTGAGTGCGCAGACATCTACAGACGAGCCGCTGGACGCAGAATATGAATAAGACGCGGGGTTCACTTCCGCGTTCGAACCCTCAGATCCTCCGGGCCGGTCAGACAAAAGAACCAGTCTCAGTCACTAAAGATGAACGTTCTTTATTACTTTTTCCTTAAGTCCAAAACGGCGACTGACCGCGCGTGTATGCGCTGCACACACTCACACGCGCTCTCCCACCTCTCTTCCTGCATCGCGCGAGCACCGGTTTCAGCACGCACACACGCGTTCGCGCGGGAACGCACGCACACAAACACACACAATCACACATCCCAAAATGCTACGTTTCTTTTCCTGTTAAATATTTTCCGTGGGTCTTTAACAATCTGTTTACTGTACTTTAGATCTGTATTGTTTGCAAATACTTGGTGCAAATACTTGGTGCAAATACGCCACATCATCATCAGCGGTGGTGGATGTGCCATTACTTTTTTATTAATACGTAAAAAGGATGTCCCTGTCACACGCGCCACTCATTTTCATGGCACTATTTAAGCACTGGTTGTTGTGTTACCGCAACATTTTGATGTGTTTTTGTTTCCACAGGGTTACCTATAGTCATTATTTGATGCTTGTGTCTGTCCATTTTCAGAGAATGAAGAGAAATTCAACATAAATTCTTATTTTAAGAAGAAAAGTGCAGCAGAAAGAGAGAAAGAGATGGTAGGGGAGACAGAGGAGTAGTGAGGAGGAAGATGAGACAGAGCAGCATGAATGACAGAAGAGAATGAGGAAGACAAAGATGAGACGGCATCAGAGGAGGGACAGTCAGCATCATTGGTCAGAGAAACAAGGCAGAACTCAGCTAAAGCAGCTCCACCTGTTCCTGGACCAACTGGTGAAGTTAGAATTATGTTACCCTAATAATAAAAATGTTTCATGATTATTAGTCTGAATAGAAATGTCAACAGATATAATTAATAATTCCCATGGAAGGATATTTTTATTATTATTTCAGAACTGATTTCTTTTTTTGTTCATTATAGATATCTCCCAGTCAAGAGCCGAACACCCCAAGCAGACACACCTTAGCATGAAATATGAAAAAAATAAATAAATAAATAAAATAAAATAAATAAATATATATATATATATATATATATATATATATATATATATATATATATATATATATGTGTGTGTATATATATGTGTGTATATATATATATATATATATATATATATATATATATATATATATATATATATATATATATATATATATATATATATATATATCAGTAGTAGTAGTATCTACTAGTGGTATCTACTAGTATCTATTAGTTATTATACTAAAGAAAGGTGTTGTGAATTATAGAAATCTATTTTTTTGGCTTTTGTTTCTGGGTGTTTGGGCTTAAAGGGAACAAAAGGCTGAATCCATATGACTGTATATCAATCAATCACTATTTGTAGCAAACCTTTTATCAACTTGCATGCAGCACATAAGGCGCTTTACATAACAGACATATATAATTACAAGTCAAAACAATAAAACCTCATAGAACACAATAAACTAAAAGCAAAAAATAAAAAATTGATTATGAAATGGAAGGAAAGAGTTGGATTAATTGTTTGAGAAAGCATTGCATGGATTAAAAGAGAAGGGGTAAAAATGTGCAATTTTGAGAACTGGGTAAATTTTTTTGCAATACAGATGCCGCCATGTTGGAGCCAGACTACGCCAGTAAGTAAGGATTGATCCTAATCGATCCAAGTCGTCGTTTCTATGGCAACCACTTTTGTCAGTCAGGAGTGAGGTTGTTGGACATCCACACGCCTAACACTTGAGAGCGGGTTTAGGAAAATCTTTCAAACGTGACAAACATTGGCTGTGGGGGCCAGTAGGCACCACATGCTTTTATTGAGTCATCTGATTGACCAGTTTATAACTTTAATAACTTGTACTGCAGAAAAATATCATGAGAATGTTAAAAAAATATATATTTATTAATGGAAGTCAATGGGATTTTGGCTTCTTGGAAGCAGCAGGAAGGGGTGACTCAGTCCAGTTCTCATATTCAGTCAATGATTTAGGTGTGAATAACCACCCCCCCCAACACACAAAAACACGCACACACACACACACTGGAAACTTCATAAGGTTAATGTGGTATTGAGGTCAATAGTATTAAGAATCAAAGTTGTTTTTTTAAATTGTATTATTTTTAAATTAAAAAAAATTATATTATACTTTATTTTGTCATAGTCTGTTCTCCACTGAGCCATCAGCAGAATAATTAAGTAGCACAATTGATTCATCATAATCAATTATTTGCCCAAAAGCTATGGAGTAACTCCTCACAGACACACACCCCCTTTTACTTGTCTTTTTTTTTGTCAGGCAGAAACTTTTCGCCCATTTCTAAAGCCGTGGAGATCAAGCGCACGTGCATTTCAAAAAGAGAGAATGATGTGTACGGCATCACACCTCAACCACAGGACAGAGGGCATTTTTTTTTTTTTAAAAGATTTGTTATAGCTGCTGCTGCTGCTGTTGTTATTGCTTTAACCCTACAACAAAAAAGAAAAATCATTAGATTGAGAACATTGCACAAGTAGATCTACCTAGCTGTAGCAAGTCATAATAGCTGCTACTTTTCAAAGGGGGTTCAACAGGGGGCCAGAGATGCATTTTAACAAGACCTGGCTAGTGTGACTGCACTCTGTGCTAAGAGGTAATCAGGGGCCGAGTTGCCTGGCAATTTACCTCGCTGTGCCGGGCAATCAATCGCATAGAGAGGGCAAGGAAATGATTCAGCCACGACAAGCACAGGAGAGAGTTAGACGAGGGGGGGGGGATTAGGAAGGGAGTATGTACAGAGAACAACAGCACTGCTCGGGTCAATAAATCAGGAATCTCTGCACCCCATAATCTGAGGGAAACAAAAGCAGATGCAGAGACAGAACCCGCAGGAGTCAATGTAATCACCTGCCATGATGGAGAGACACTGTATAGCTCCAATTATGTGCTAATTGACAGTTAAGGTTTGGAACATGAGCTCGGGTTCACTACGTGGCTGCAATAACAGAAACTCGAAGCGCAGAGTTTTCAGACCTCCTGAACTTTAGAGTTTCAAATATGAAAGAGGAATAAATTATACACTAGTGCTTCATCATTCCAGGAACCCTTTACTTCATACAAAGACATTTGGAGGGTTTGGAATCCACGGTGAAGGACTATTTAGATGACCTTATTACCTCTAATCATTTTTCTGAAACAACATTTCCACAAATACTTTTGGTTATTATTTATTAGTTCCAATGGCTTGAATAGTATGAATTTACTCTGAAGATTTCTCAGGTTTATAAGTGTGTTTTTACATGACCTTAGAGCAGGGGTGTCCAATACGTCACTCACCATTTACTGGTCGATTGTGTTGAAGTGTGGGCCATCAAAAATAAACCAAAAAAGTAAAGATCCTTTTTTAAAACACTTCCCATCAGTCAATCTTCATCTAAACTGTGAAGTACATCACTTAGTTGACATTCAGAACAGCTTATTGAACATCCCCTGACACATACGTCACTGTCTAATGCATGTTCCCATCTGTTAGCAGATGTGGATTTTTTCTTCCTTATAAACTTTAGAAAGCAGGAGCGTGGAGCAGACTCTTAACCGTAAATATGGCAGATAATGCGCCTTTATTTTTTTTATCCGCCTGGTCTGAGGTCAGCCACTCAGAAAGAAGCTGGAACCGAACGCTCATGGAATATTCCTGTTGTTGTCACACCCTGCGGCGCCGTTGACACGACATCTATGAACACACGGGTCCAATTCAACAAGCTGTTGAAGGAAAGAGGACAGAGGAACTTTTTATCATGTTGTAATCTCAGATCTAAATGTAACTAATTGTCTGATTCACTTTAAAATCTGCTTCTCATTAGAGAGTGTTCAAAGTGTCCTTTAGTGTGATTGTCTGCAGTGAGGTTTTGTTTCACTGGATTTGGCCGTATACTTCCAGCTCATACATTGCAGTGTGGAACCAAGAAGTATGAAAGCAGTTTGGATTTTTTGATATTTTTTTTGTTTTGTTTTGTTTTTGAAGAGCAGGGCAACACCTTTTTGCATGTCGGGTAATCCTGGCTGCTCTGTCCCTTCATCCATCCATCCCTCCCTCCTTCCAACTTTCCCCCTTCCTCATCCCTTCAACCCCCACGGTGACGCTTCGACAGTCAACGGTGGCTGGTCCACCTGGACCACCTGGTCGTCCTGCAGCGCTGTGTGTGGGCGTGGCTGGCAGAAGAGGAGTCGCAGCTGCACCAACCCCACGCCACTGAACGGAGGCACATCCTGTGAGGGGCAGAACGTGCAGAAAAGTGCCTGTGTGGCCACCTGTCCAGGTAATCCCAGGCATCCCTGTTTGTCGTCTGCCGCTTGGCTTCTCATGGCTTTCCTTTTCCTTTCTTTTTTTCTTGCATCTTCAAGTCATTGTCTCTGTGGCTGCCCCTTCAACTATTGGTTTTTCTTTTTGGTTCCTGCAATTAGACTGCTTACACAGCAATGTAAGACGCTTCAACATAAGGCCTCACCCAACAAATGATTTCTCCTTCTTCACATTAACTATCATTTGCTCTGTGCACGGTCCAAACTTTGATTCCAGAGAAAACCGGCACCAGTCACAGAACTGTGTCATACCTGCTAGTGCATCCGTTATGATTTGCCGCTCATGCTGCGTAGCAAATATCAGCTATAAAAAGTTGAATTGTGACAAGCTGCGTGTCATGTTGGCGTGACAAACGTGGAGAACATGTCATTTGCTGGTCCAGTGTCTGCTGGGAAGCTGTTGGACGGGTAGATGTGGTCCTTTTCGATAGCGAGGAACTCATATTGATCAGTGATCTGTGAGTCTGCAGTGGAAGTCAAGCTGCCTCCACCTGCAGTCAGTCTCACGTTATCCTGCTGACAGGCAGAGACGGGAAGGGGGGGGGCACAACACAAAATCCAAGGTGGAGGCAGGGATAGTCGGATGAAATCAGATACATCAAAAGAGAAAAGAAAGCAAAAAAAGCAGAGGACAGACCATTTAAAGAAAGCCCGAGTGTGTCCTCGAGCTGGGATGCTGCTGCCACACTGACCACAGGAGAAATCTCCCACGCTCTAATAGCGGAAAAGGAAATCCAACACCCTCCCCTCACTAAAACGGAGGTTATCTCCCTGGGTGAATCGAGGGGTTCAGTTACCCATCTCCCTTGTAAAGACATCACCAGATGTCACGCGTGAGTGTAGATAACACGGCCGGCTCAATTAAGGCATGATGGGGGAAGACAAAAGAAATGCAAAGAGAAACAGTAGGATTTGCCTCCACAGAAACAACAGGTGATGGCATGAAAATTAAAGATGGAAGGGGGGGGGGGGGGGTGCTTAACATTCTTCTACAGGAAAGCTTGAATCTGACCTCCATAAGCTTAAGGAGATTAATGTCAGTCCAAGCTGCTATTGTTAGACCAGATCCCTCCCTGTTCTACCTTCCTCCTGCTCCACAAGGAGAAAGTGTGTAATTCCAACCACAAAGACGCTGTGGCCAAAATCCCAAGAAGACTTTGGAAAACAGGAGATTTTTTTTTTTCTTTCACTTTTTGATAAGCAACGCTCGAGCAACATGACCCCGCTTACACCTGTTAGCCCTGTTGTTTGGAAACAGAGTGTGGTTTTTACATCCTTTTTTTTCCCCCACTTGTTACTCATCTGAAGCAGAGAACATCAGCAGCAGAGACAGCCCCAGCTGTTTGCACCGTAGGAGAGTGCGTGTCAAGGCCAGAGTTCACCAAAACAATGCCACTTGACTCAGGCGCTCCGGTGTGCAGACATCCTCTCAGATCCTGACTGCTCACTTTATTTTAGTCTTTAAAGGAAACAAAGAAACTCTGCCGTTATGACAGTGTGGGACTACCAAAATAGACATTAAGTCCTGTGAAGAAATCTTTGTATTCCATCTCTTTTTTCATACAAAGAATGCAGTTAAATCAACAATCAGATACACTACAACTTTTCAGACTGTAGTTGCAAATTTCTCAAGGCAATCACGTGCATGTTTGCAGAAAACTACAATTCTGCCATCTCCAAATGTATGAGGATGATCACTCAGATCTTTGAACTGCCAGAAAAGTGAGCATCAAACCGCTATAGACAAAGGGTTAGTCTTACTTTTGTTGTTTTAAATAAGTCATATGTGGAAAAAGTTCATTATTGTTCACAACTGGATAATAAATTATAAAATGAAGTTTTTCCTACTAATAATAGATATTGTGAAAATATTTTAAACATTGAAAAAAGGAAGAATAAGCTAAAAAGGGAAAAAAAAAGCCTTATGAATTGTTTTTTTTCCTAAAGGTTTTATTCTGCTTTGAAATAAATAGACCACAATTAGAGTCTAATTTTGTGTTCTTTGTAGTTTACTCAATTTAAAAATATATGAAAGTATATATTTATTTTTCTTTTTTTTTCTTTAATGCATCATTTTGTGCATCAAAGTCCACTAAAGCCTTCTTTTAATTCCTCTATCTCATGGGTGCCTCTAACAGGAAATGATGAGAACTTTTACAATAGATTTTCTATTTTTTTTTTTTTTTTTTGGTCCTTGTAGCTACCATTATGTGATTAAAAAAGAAAACTAGATCAAACTTCTAAGATGTTTATGGGAAGGTAGTTTTTTTTTTTTTTTAAATTCAAAAGACTTAACTTAGTAGTCATATTTTAATTGGTCTTGCTTTGATTTTTGCCCCCTAGGAGCAGAACAACTCTTGATTAAAAAAAAGGTTTTGGTGCCATATAAAATTAAAGTTTTATATCTGAGTAAGGTGGTAGTTTGATATACAGCCAGCTGCTTAGTTACAGGTTGGAGTGGAAACAATAAATCAAGGAGGTTTGGAATTTATAAAATCGTTGATGCCCTTTTTTTAGCATAATATTTCTAAGGAGTCATAATAGAAATAACTGTGTTTTGCCAAAGAAAAACATCTGAATTAGCTCCTCTTATCCTATCTCTCTATTCTGTGACCTGGAAATTGATAACCGCGACATATTTTGAAGGATGTCAGAATTCCCTGAGTGCTCTGGGAAGAGAGGACTGGAGCGATAAGGCATGTTGGAGAAGCGCTTGTGAAATGATTTTTGACATTCTCCACATCAGAAAGTGTCATGACTCATTAATGCGACATTATAAATTGAATTAAAGAATATAAAAGTTGTCACAAACAGTTTCAGTGCTCATCTGACAGTGTGATGCTGCAAAACAATGAATGTCTTGATGGTAATCGCATTAAATTGGCTCGAGTGTAAAGTGATGGGCCTAGAACGCAGTAAAACTCCATACCTTATAGTGTCTGCTCTTGGCTTCTTTACACATTCTGGACTTGAAGAAGAGTACAGGATCTGAAATTTGGAAATAAGAAATTGTATTTTTGTAGCAGCAAAGATCAAGTTTATGGCATCAAGTCTATAGTTGGTGTCAGGAGCTAAAACAGACTTCAGATCAGTTCAACTATGTGTGACATGTTTTTGAACTGAAGAGTGAACAGTAGTCCCCTGTTGGGCATCATTAATGTCACGCTAAGGCAAGAAAGTTAAGATTCTTGTCTTCATCAGCTTCACCACAACTTAAAATCCCACTCCGATCATCTTTTGAGTTCATGTAAAAGCGTTCTCAGTGGTCTTTTAATTACCAGTTGTTTTCAGCCAAAATCAAACAGCATGTGTCATTTTTCTAAGACATACGTTAGGACATAGTTTCTGCAGGGCAGTAGTTCTTTAGAAATTCACCTCTGAGTTGTAGGTGGGACCGTTGGAATAGAGCATAGACCCTTTTTTTTGTCTGCTCCTAATTAAGGATTTAAGTAAAGAAATATTCTGAAATACAATTTTAAGCTTAGTTTTCTTTATAAATGTCCATCATCAGAAAAAAATGCCACAAGAACATGATGAAAACACCAAAACACACTTTTCAGAGTGGGTCTTTAAGTACACTCAGAGCATCTCTTGTTGTTTATTTTCCACCTGTTTGTTCAACCTAAAAAATGTTGAATTAGTTTAATAGCCTTAAGTGAACCAGAAGTGTTTCTTAAAACATCTAGATATTTTCCCACCACCACAAACCAGCATATTTCTCCACAAAGATGAGCTAAATGACATAAAATTCTAATTGACTGTAACTGTAAAGTGTACATCAGCATTAAGTGTCCATACCGGAGTTAAACTCCAAACATAGGCTGCTCCCTGCTTGCAAACCAGAGGCACAGGTGTGCACACTTCTTATTAGTCAGGGGAGTGACAGCCTTCTGACAGGTGCGCGTCTTTTACTCACAGGGACAACTTACAAGAGTGGTGACACTTGTAATTCCTTTCCTTATTTTCTGAAGAAGAACTTAGTTTCAGATGTGAAATCCATTTCCCAGATCAAATGAGTAGATGCCTCTCTGTGTCAACGCTGTTTAGCCACAGCACCTGACTGAGCCAGCTAACTGCTGGTCAAGATCAGTGGATTTTTCTGATACAAATATAGCCTCAAATTGCAAGCATGCACTCACAGCTTGTGCTAAGTGATTTAAATGTGGTCCTTTTACATTCACATCAGCTTATCATCAGAATTCCCTGAGTGCTCTGGGAAGAGAGGACTGGAGCGATAAGGCATGTTGGAGAAGCGCTTGTGAAATGATTTTTGACATTCTCCACATCAGAAAGTGTCATGACTCATTAATGCGACATTATAAATTGAATTAAAGAATATAAAAGTTGTCACAAACAGTTTCAGTGCTCATCTGACAGTGTGATGCTGCAAAACAATGAATGTCTTGATGGTAATCGCATTAAATTGGCTCGAGTGTAAAGTGATGGGCCTAGAACGCAGTAAAACTCCATACCTTATAGTGTCTGCTCTTGGCTTCTTTACACATTCTGGACTTGAAGAAGAGTACAGGATCTGAAATTTGGAAATAAGAAATTGTATTTTTGTAGCAGCAAAGATCAAGTTTATGGCATCAAGTCTATAGTTGGTGTCAGGAGCTAAAACAGACTTCAGATCAGTTCAACTATGTGTGACATGTTTTTGAACTGAAGAGTGAACAGTAGTCCCCTGTTGGGCATCATTAATGTCACGCTAAGGCAAGAAAGTTAAGATTCTTGTCTTCATCAGCTTCACCACAACTTAAAATCCCACTCCGATCATCTTTTGAGTTCATGTAAAAGCGTTCTCAGTGGTCTTTTAATTACCAGTTGTTTTCAGCCAAAATCAAACAGCATGTGTCATTTTTCTAAGACATACGTTAGGACATAGTTTCTGCAGGGCAGTAGTTCTTTAGAAATTCACCTCTGAGTTGTAGGTGGGACCGTTGGAATAGAGCATAGACCCTTTTTTTTGTCTGCTCCTAATTAAGGATTTAAGTAAAGAAATATTCTGAAATACAATTTTAAGCTTAGTTTTCTTTATAAATGTCCATCATCAGAAAAAAATGCCACAAGAACATGATGAAAACACCAAAACACACTTTTCAGAGTGGGTCTTTAAGTACACTCAGAGCATCTCTTGTTGTTTATTTTCCACCTGTTTGTTCAACCTAAAAAATGTTGAATTAGTTTAATAGCCTTAAGTGAACCAGAAGTGTTTCTTAAAACATCTAGATATTTTCCCACCACCACAAACCAGCATATTTCTCCACAAAGATGAGCTAAATGACATAAAATTCTAATTGACTGTAACTGTAAAGTGTACATCAGCATTAAGTGTCCATACCGGAGTTAAACTCCAAACATAGGCTGCTCCCTGCTTGCAAACCAGAGGCACAGGTGTGCACACTTCTTATTAGTCAGGGGAGTGACAGCCTTCTGACAGGTGCGCGTCTTTTACTCACAGGGACAACTTACAAGAGTGGTGACACTTGTAATTCCTTTCCTTATTTTCTGAAGAAGAACTTAGTTTCAGATGTGAAATCCATTTCCCAGATCAAATGAGTAGATGCCTCTCTGTGTCAACGCTGTTTAGCCACAGCACCTGACTGAGCCAGCTAACTGCTGGTCAAGATCAGTGGATTTTTCTGATACAAATATAGCCTCAAATTGCAAGCATGCACTCACAGCTTGTGCTAAGTGATTTAAATGTGGTCCTTTTACATTCACATCAGCTTATCATAAAGAGCACCCCTACTTACTGCATAACTACAGTAATTATGACTGTGCATGCAGCCTTCACATGTCTGATTTCAGTTATTCCAGGAGTAGTTGCTGATAGGCATTGCTATTTATGCAGAATCACATGCAAACTTAAAAGAAATGTTCTGTTTAGACTTTTTAAATATTCACTGCCTTGTTTTTTAAACGATGTCCTTAAAATTGCATGATTTAATGAAGGTCTTTTTTTCCACTTATTATCTAAACTTGCGACTCTGGGTTGACTATTAGCTCTCTGGTGTTGGGATTTGGAACGAGTTACAGAAAAATATGATCTTTTTTGTAAGCAGCTTATGCTGTGTAATTTGCAGCCACAGTCTTTTTTGTCTTAACCATATTAGTCATCTGAATTTAGCCGCATTCATTCTTTAGGGATCAAGAGATGCTGTCAGCTGCATGAAAATTTCTTTTGTAAGAAATGACTTGAAATTTGAAATCAGCAACATTCAGACGCGTTTGCTGCCCGGCTCCGAATTGACTTTTTTATTTTTTTATTTTTTTTTTTCTCCGAAATGCCGGTGGTTATTTGATGGTCTACATTTAAGAAGTACCGTGATTCTTTTCAGAGCAGCACACACACAAAGGCATACTTTCACAAACACCACATCTTATCAGCTTCCACATTCTGGCACCACATATCATTGGAGATGACTCTTGTTTCTAAATGTAAGCATCCACCTCTCATCGGGAAAAGTGTGGAGCCAGGGAAGCTCATCTGTATTTTTGTCTTAGTCTCCAAAGTGTTTAATGAGAGTTGGCGGAGGCCTGTGTGGCAGATCAGATGGGCTCTATACTGAGAGAGACGCGGGGAGCTGTGGAGGAGGCTGAGGCTAAAGCCTGAGGCTCAGAGGAGAGCAGATCAGCACTTGAGACAGCGAGTAGCCAAACTATGCAAGAGCTTATCTCTGTTTCTCCTATCCGTCTCTGCCGCCTTCTTTTTTGTCTCCTTCCCAGCACATCCTGCTCAAGTATCCAGCATAATTCTGCAGTTTCTCCCTCACCCTTGTATCGACTCTGAACCCTGCACTGACTTGTGGTCAGAGCCAACAGACATGCCAAAATGTCAGATCAGGCCAACATTTCTAACAAAAGCTCCCACTATTGCAGCCATTAGCTAATGGTTAGTCCTCCGTTTTGGATGTGGTGGGGTGACACCTGTTCTGCACATCTGAACTGTTGCCTCAAAATGAGAGGAAAGACCAAATAACCTGAAGAGATTTCTAACTTGTGTATAATATTTAAATTTGGGATCCCCATGGCTCGCCAGAGGACTCATGAGAGCTGAGCTTGATTCAGAATAAACAGACTCGGGGCGTGTGTGTTTGTGCACGAATATGTTGTACACATGTGCCCATATGTCTCCTTTCTGCACTGCAGTTTTGCTTCTGCTTTGGAAATACGTAGTCATGCATAGCTGGATGCTATCATAGATAGCCGTGCCCGCTGCTTTTTTATCAGCGAAATGAAAAAGCCTGTAGAAAATAAACGTGGCTGCAAAGCACGTTAGTTCAGTGAAAAGACGGGAGCCATCTGGAGACAACTTTGCATCATTTTTAATCATTTTATTGTTTTGGCCTCTTCCTTTCATATCTAACTTTGCCTCATTTTAGCTGTTTTTTCATTGCAGCCATTGCTATGAAGGAGCAAAGTCAGTTATTGATTTGAACCAAAAGAGATGTGTTTTTTTTTTTTTTTAATGAATTAGTCAGAATAAACGATGACTGTATTATAATATTTGTCTCTGGTGAATCGCCCACTCCTGTGATGTGCACACAAACAAATCATGTCTCTTTTTTCCCTCCGCCTTTGATCACTGGGATTAGGGGAGGGGACTGTGCACACAGGTGTTGACAGGCCGGCAGGGGCGCGGGAGCGGCCCGCTGGTCCCAGCGGTGCTTGTCCATATCCTTGTGTTCCCTTCAAAGACAGGGAAACCATAGGTGTTCAATGATCTCCGTCCGTCCGTCAGTGGCTATTGTCCTTTTGAACAGCAGAGACTCAAACAGGCCCCCCCACAGACCTGTAAAGAATGGTTGGAGTCCCTTTGCTTTTTCCCCTCGGCAGCATGTCCAAATGGGGGCCTGCCACTGGGTTATTGTATTACTGTCCCTCCTCAGAGACCTGCCTGACCTGAAACCTGCGGTGCTGCATGATTGAAAATCAGCTGTGGTGCCTTTTGCCGAATTGCTAAAATCTTTTTTCTGGGGATTTAATAGGGAAAATTGTGGCTTTGGATTATGGTGTTCTGATGTGGACTCTGACAGGTAAAATGATTAGATTTGTCCTAATTTCAAATCTTAAAAAAAACATATTTTTCTTCACTGAAATTATTGCTTCTCTTTGCTGCACAAGAGAAAAGCATAACAGAGACTTTTATTTTCTCAGAAATAAGTCTAACTTTCTATCAAAAATATATTTAAAAAACTGATTTTAGCTGTTTGTCTTTCTTTGATGGTATCCAGCCTTAAGTGAAAGTTCTCCACTTGGATTCACAAATTTCCAAGCGTGGCTCTGCTTGGCACCGTTCGGTGCTGCTGGATGGTCATTTGTCCTGTTTTGTCTCTGAAATGATAAATAAAGCTCAGCACGAATCTTGATCTTGTCTATTTATTTTCCAACGCTGTGGACAAACCGAATGGCAACATAATGTATTCATTAGGATGTAATTTGCTTTTCAATTATTCTCATTCACACCCCGGATAATCAGCCCACTGAAC
This sequence comes from Oryzias curvinotus, assembly GCA_023969325.1. Classification (NCBI taxonomy): domain Eukaryota; kingdom Metazoa; phylum Chordata; class Actinopteri; order Beloniformes; family Adrianichthyidae; genus Oryzias; species Oryzias curvinotus. Next base: position 24,073,493 of record CM043715.1, read on the forward strand.
CACGAATGGGTCCACTCAATGCCAAACAAGGACAATTATCTGATTGGTTCTGCCGTCTGCCAAAATGGATCTGACTGCAGGAAGACCAGCCTTTAACCAGCATCCCACCACACATGCTAATGCACACATCCTCCAGTGGTGATATGAGGACGCTGGAGAACGTTCAGGCTTCTGCAGCATCAGAGTTTCGTTCAGGAGCTTGCTCTAACTCACACATCATAGCCTTTCATTTGATTTTCCAAATTGAGAATTGCTTGAAAACCAAATTGAATCAATTTTGGGTGCAATTCTGCAATAATTGGTGGCCTCATTTATATTTTATCAGCCAAAACCTCATTACCTGCAGTGGGCTGTACTGCTCTCTGGGGGGTTTGCCCCCTGCTCTCTTTATTACCACGATTAATGAGCGCTAAGGTCTCTCAACCCTTTGGTCAGTTAGAGGAAGGGGTTGCAGCTGTCATAGAGGTATACTTGGTGTGTGCAGGTAATCCTCATCAGTTCCCCCTTCATCCTTACATTTGGACGGAAAAAAAAAAAAAGTAATAAGAGCGAGGCAGTGCCCGCCCCCATGAGAGCTCATTACTGCTCTTTTTCCCATTACCCGAATGGTGAGCTTCCTCAGGCCTGGTTCTGTGTCACCGTCAATATCACTCTGAGCCATCACCCTCCACTGGCCACAGTGCCAAGTTCCTGGCACTTTGTGTGAAATGTCCTCTCTTTTTTTTTCTGTGTCTGGAAAAAAACTGCTGATGTTTCCCACAGCCAGAGGTGTTAAGAACTATTACCGACCCATTTTCATTCATCTCTTTTTATGGTGCTGATGGTGGAGCATTTAAAAATGATGGTCAGAGTGCACACTTTTCTTCAGAGCACCACCTGATGAACTGGGTTGGTTCTTGTTTAACAAATCTGGCTTTAAACACACACATTTATTATGTTGTTGTTTTTTTTAACAGTAAGAGCAGTATTCCTTTACAGATTTGTGTTGAGATTACTAAACCACAGAAACGTGTGCAGCAGACACGCATGAGGAGTTTGTCTAAGCTGCATCTGATTTCCATGTCAAAAATAAACAAAGAAGGCAGAATAGAGACAATATGGCTCTCCTCAGCAGTTGTACGTGCTGCGGTCTCCCTGTGCAGCTGGTGGATTTAAGTATGTGCAAGTGGATTTGCATGTTGTAAAAAAAAGTATCCAGTTTACATTTTGCCGTGTGGTTTGGATGTCAACAGAGAATTGCAGCACCGCTCGTCTTACATGCAAATACGCAGCAGCTTTTACACCACTGCTGCAATAAACTTTAGAGGCATTCTGCATGCTTTGCTTTTCATATCAGTGCTGTCATTTTTTTCCGTCAGTTTTGAGTTTTTGGTCATCCTCATCCGTGCTTTTTGTCTGTTTTCAGTGGACGGAGGGTGGAGCGAGTGGAGCAAGTGGTCGGCGTGCGGCGCGGACTGTTCGATGTGGAGGAGCAGGGAGTGCACCCAGCCTTCACCAGGAACTGGCGGCAAAGACTGCCAGGGACTCGACCTCCAATCTTTAAACTGTACCAGTGAGCAGTGCCCACAGAGTGAGTGCTCACCCTCCCCATCCTTTCACTCTGCAACCCATACTTTCAGTGTTCCAAGCTTGACAACGCTAAAAAAAGGATTAGTACTGAAATATTTAAAGGATTTCTTTGTCACCAGGACTAGAAAAGTGCCAAGTGTTTACACAATCTTCATCAGACACTAAATGAGTTAATTACAAACAGTTCAAAGAGACCAGAGTACAGGATTTGGAATTAATTAGTTCTTATTGGAAGGATGATGGAGAACAATGAAAGAGGAAGCCATTTTTTCCTCATTCTTTTCATGTTCTTGGAAACATTTAAAAAAAAGAAAAAGTCACGCTCTTTCAGATTCTGAGTCCCAAAAGACTTGAATTAATCCTCCAAAGGCTGTGGAGGAGAAAGCTGTCCTTCCCATCAGGCACTTGTTCACACATTGCATTCATCTGCCGGCTCTACCCCACCTGGGTGACCTTTTCAGGTGATCATTTCTAATTAACACCAGAGCGCCATTTCCTGCTAAGATGATATACTGTATTACAATGTGAGTCTTTGCTGTGTTCTCTGACCTATTAATGGAGTCAAGAATTAAAGCATCTCTCAACCTGTCAGATTAATGACCACGGGTTCATGTGGCTTTGAAAATGCACACGTCTTGGATATATGTGGACACTGTTACACTCAGGGTTTGTGTATTTTTTTATGCTTGTCATTTATACAGGCAGCCTAGAAGGCAACTAGCAGCACTTGATTATGTAGTAAAATTACCACAGTGGTGTCAAATCTAAAGCTAGAAATGAACCAGGAAGACAGATCCCTCGTTCCAGATGACCTAAGAGCTTTTTACAAAAATCAATGTTAATGCAACCATAAAATGTGAAAAAAAAAGCAAGTAAAAACCTTGTTATAAATAGGGCCGTGGATCATTACTTTACATGCTGATCTGATTCAATTCACGATCAACAATTCACAGCTCAAACCACAAGTCTTACAATTTCATATAATATGCTTAATTTATTGTGATATATGTGTATTTTTACTAAATGCAGGAAAATTCCAATAATATGCATTTAAACACTATCATTCATACCTTTCTTTGGAAGAGGAAATCAAAATTAACAAAACAAAACTGTAAAAAACACAAAGATTTAGAAAGAAAGAAATGAATCACTTTCAACATCACAATCAAATGTTTTGATGTCAACTTCACTTCAGCACTAAAAAACACATAGACGTCACTGTTGTTTTGAAACATTTAACTACAAATCCTGACATTTTTCTCCGCAGTTTTTCCATCCTCAAAGTTTTGCTGACGAGGGTTTTAGCAGATAGAGGACAAAAAGATAGTAAATGAAGACACAGCAACACTTACATTAAAATGACACTGGAGCAACTAGAAAACACTCAGAGTCCTTTAATCCAAACAGAAAAATCTCAAACTTTAGATCAATATTATACAGACGCCTTCTGGTACGACTTCCCCACCCTGCTAGCAGACACTTATGTGACGTTTTATGATAAATCACAAGATTTTCGTAATATTCTTAATTTTATATTTAAAACTATATTTAAAAGTAAAGTTAATTTTTTAGAGATTGTTTCAGTAAATTGAACTTAAGTCTAATTTTTCCTTTTTGATCTAAGAAAACAACTTGATAACTTTACTTTAAAGATGCAATCGGTGACAGTAGTGCTTACAGTTTTGTTGTTGTTTATATACTTAAAATCCAAAATTATTTTACCCACTTTAGACCCATAATTACTAAGCCCTCCAGGTACCAGTGGTAAAAAAAAAATAAAAAATCTGATAAACCGTGTGCACGGATTACTAAGCATATGAACACATATGAATCAATTGTGCTCGTACTGTTGCGCAGTCGTGCGCGCACACATTGCATGTGCATGTCTCTGAGCAGAGCAGCCGGACTCGTAGCTTCGTCTTTGCAGGCAGGGCAGGGTGCTGTGTTACGGTGTGCGCAACAGAGCAGGCTTCGGACCGCAGTCCTTCCAGCTGTTCTGTGTGAGCGGGCTGCTGGACTCAAGAGAACCGTGTGCACTGGAGCGGCTCAGGGACGGTCGGAGGCGGCTTTTGAATGAGATTGCGAATACCCATATTTTCCGGACTATAAGTCGCCCTTTTTTCATAGTTTGGCAAGGGGTGCGACTTATACTCTGCAGTGACTTATATTAGAAATAAATTGAAATAATACATTGTTAACCCTCCTGCTATGTTCATTTATGAGGAACAGAGATGATGTTCCTGGGTCAATTTGATGTATGAGGTATGTTAAGTGTTAAGAGTTTGTTAAGTGACTCAGAGAATCAGCATTTTTTTTTTTTTACAGTAAGATCTTGAAGGCTAACAACATAATATTCTATTTTCCAATGATTTCATAGATTCAGAAATGCAATAAAAATGAAAACTGTTTCTACAAATACAGGATGAAAACAGAGTATTAGTTGGCCAATGATGCTTCATGAAAGGAATAAATAAATATGAGAAAGAATTACTGTGAAATTATGAGCTAAACAGTCTGCTATGATTGTGTCATATGAGGTTGTGCAAGTTATTAGTTCTTGGTTTCAGATTTTGTCAAATAAATTTCCTGTCAAAATGCGACTTATAGTCCAGTGCGACTTATGTGTGTTTTTTTCTACTTTATAATGCATTTTTGGGCTGGTGCGACTTATACTCCGCAGCGACTTATAGTCCGGAAAATACGGTATCCGCACATTTTTCAATTATAAAACAACAAAGCAAACCAAGAAATGTCTTAGCGTTGTGTGTCAAAAGCCTTTTTAAACAGCCTGCAGAACCTCCGCTAGCTGCAGATCAGCAGAAATATCAAACACAGAACAAGTTTTTGGCTTCCCGTCCAGAGAGAATGACATCTTGAACAGAAATCCTGTGAGTGGCGCACTCCTCCTGATCTGCATGGTAAACACTGGAGTCTTAATGGGGATCAGTTGACATGGACCAATGAATTAATAAACCAAATTATGTGTGTTGCTCTGATTGATAAAATCAAATGGGCTGCTGCTTGGGTGGGGAGAGCATGTAGTTTGCAGAGTATCTGCAGAGATCAACTGCATGTGAATGATGCATTATGTATATGTGTTAGCACTCTTAGCGTGCATGGGTGTGTGTGTATGTTTGGGTGTGTGTTAGGTGATTGCTGAGTTTGGCTGCTGCAAGGAAACATGGAGCTCAGTTGGCCCATCATCAAAGGTCAGCAGCTCCTCCTCAGAGAAGCAAGTCATATACACAAAGATGCCAGTCATTGTTCCTCACACACACACACACACACACACACACTCTGTATTTACACTGACAGAGCAGAGCGGAGTGTTGCCCTCTGAAGTATGCCTGTCCCAATCTGTTCCTAGCAGATGCGTTTCCATAGACAATTGCTGTGTGAAGTATTAAATTAAGCAAAGTAGCAGGATGATTTTGGCTTGTCAGCAACTCCCAGCCTTCAACAATATCTGCAGGCCATTAGCTAAGATGAAAACTTCCTCTGGAAACAAAAGACCCCCTTCTCTTGCAATGTACTTGAACAAAACAACTGCAGAGTGAGTCACAATGCAACAAAAGCCGTCCTCTGTCTGAGGACCCCACAGACAAGCTCCCACATTAAGCCAGGAATGACATATGTTAGATGAGGTTATTGTTTTGGCATTGCTTCCATGAGAATCACAGCACAGCTCACGCTTTGCGTTACGGACGGGAAACAAACAGATCAGATCCATGCAGGATCAGTTTCATAAAGCCCAGCCGGAGATGCAGCTTTGAAAAAGCCAGGCGGCTGGAAAGGATGGACGCGCTGGCAGAGAGCCAGAGCCCAAATGGCAGACAGGTGTAAGAGGGCGAGGAAAGGTCACGGAGGAAAAATAACAGTGTTTGGTTCTCCGGCTCAGGAAATTAGAACGACATAAAAACAATTATTTGGCTTAATTCGTGCAATAAAGGTAATGAACGTAATTTTCAGCGGCAGCCCATTTTGGGGCTGTCGCAAATGATCGAAATGGGGATGACATGCAAATAACATTAAAACCGTTGGCTGTCTTTAATCTGCTTTTCATTAAAGATGCACTCTAATGAAAATCCTGTTTCTGGTGTCTTTAACATGTTCTTGTGGCATTTTTCCTCATGATGGAGGACATAAACAAAGAATATTAAGATTAAAATAGCTTTTTCAAATTGTTGTGAATGAGGAGCAGATGACAAAAATGCACTTGGAAAAAGCTTGTAGCTACAATCAGCGGGCATCAAACTCCCTGCTCTGCTCCATTCCGATGCATCCACTTGTAGACGACTACATCCATTTAGGTCTTTGTTTCCTTTGTCTGAGCTGATATCTGGCTCAAAACTACCATTGGAAAACTCCAAATTTGTTGCATCGGTAATGCTAAGTTTGGGTTGTGAGAGGTTGTAAGCTAGCAGGACAGTGTGTAAATTGATGGATGATGGGAAATGGAAGAGGGTTTCCTCTGCCAACATTCCCACAGAAATCAGAGACAAATTTCTAGTGAGCTACTGCAGCTCTGCAGAAACTGTGTACTAGAAAATGACCCAGGTTTTTTGGTTTTGGCTAAAAACAGCATAATCATAATTCATCTTAATATTCTTTGTTTATGTGCTATACTGTACCCCCCACCTTGTCCACAATAACCATATCCACCTTGAAATAACTGTGAACTGGACTTTGCATTGCTGCACATTAACATCAAGCTGTTATTGACCCAACACCTGTGTACACTGAATGTCTTATTTTGTTTAGTCCTTGCTTGGAATTTTTTGTACTGCTGTTGCACTTCGGTTATTTATTTATTGCGTATTTATTTTGAGTTTTTTTCAGCTTTGCAATAATGAGGGTGATTGTCGATGCTCCAAACACAAATTTGTTGTTTTAATGACAATGACAGATAAATGAATCTTGAATCTTGAATTAAAAGACCACTGGAAAGGCTTTTACAATATGATTGGAGTGGGACTGTAATTTGCTGTTAAGGCAGCGGCTGTTTTTAGCATGGGTTTGGGTCACAGGGTTGTGTAAAAAAATTACCGTCCATTTATTTTGGTCCATATTTCACCTGGACCCACGAAGAGATGGGACGACTGTATTGTGGAGATAGTAATGGTCGCATTCACTTTGAGAGTTTTAGTAGCCATATTTCCATGACCTTAAGAACTCAGGAGTTATTCATCTTCAAGCGGGTGACTAGGGCTGGCCATGGGATGAAATATATTCTCAGGTCTCCTGATAAATGCCTAGCGAAGAGATGCAGCAGAGTCTGAAGCTTTTTTCTTTTTTTTATATATATATCAGTGCTGCTGAGCAGGGAGCAGGTAGAGAGAGGGAGGCTATCAGGTGTGGACATTGTGCTGACTGTCAATTCAGCAAGAGTCCAAACTTTAGCAGTGGCCAGACACCCCACCTCAACTGAGATGAATTATACCAGCCCTTTTTAAGCCAGAAACTGATCCCTCACCAGTTGGAGGAGTGGGAGTGAAAGCTAGGGAGCCATAGACACTCGCGTGTAGTCATCACTAATATTAAATAAAAGCTTTTCACATCTATAGATTATCCTCAAATGGGTGTCAGTAATGATGACGAATCACAGATACAGAGAAGCAGAAGTTCTTGGAGAACAATTAAGCTGAAACTGAGGATGGGACCATGTTCATCCAACAGGAAAATATGTGGATTGGTTCAAAGTTTGCCTGGAAAGAGAGGACATGTTGGATAGGGACTGAAGTGGAGCCCATCCAATTACAAAACCTGATTAGCTCTGTCAATTAAACCGTGATGGATGTCCTTTCAATTATTGGCTGGCATCATGGAAATCAATGAGTGCTGGCCAGAGGGAGCTCAGAGCGGTCGCAGCAAAGCATGGGGAGCATTTCTTAGTGACACCTGGTGGGTCAGATAAAACTTCACTCAGAGATGGTCCGATAAGCCGCCGGAGATTACGGTCAGAACAGAGGAGGGGAGAGGTGAGAGGGAGAGGAAGAAAAGAAAGAGGGGAGGAGAGCTTTCTGATTGACTGACTTTATTGTCTGGATGCCAGAGCGGCACGCTGGAAAAATAAGAGCAGAGATACGGGATCTTTGCATCTGAGGGTATCCAGGTGTCTTTGGCGTGCCCTCAGAAAGTAAACAACAGCCAGCCAACCTAAGCTATATTTGTCCAATCAGAAAGCAGCTGGCTTGTCTTCTTGCTGACGGGTGTTGTTTTTGCCTTTTGTGAGTCTGCACATCGCTGAATGTACAGCAGCTCAGAGGTACAAACATCACAGCGTCATTTGTTCTTTGACTCCCAAAAGACAGCCTTTCAAGGTAACTTTAGAGAGGTTTCAGCAAACACTAGAAGAAGTGGAAAGAAGACGTGTCTGACTGACTCCTAGTGGACTCAAGTGAGGGTTTTTTGCCAAGCTAATCATCTAAAATTGATCACTTGTCAAGAGAACTCCAAACACTGCTTAGGGTATCAGGTTATACTGATACATACTAATATATACTAATCACGTACAAGATAGATTCTCCCAATTCTCTTCATGACTTGGTGACATTGGTTTTGTTCAAACGTGGGGAAAAACACTTTACATCCTGTCTTTTCATCATTCTCACAGTACAGATTTACTAACTCAACATGTCAAGCAGATGCTTTCAAAGTTAGATTACACATGGTAAAAGAACAATGAAATATTCATGAAAACTCAAGGAATCAAATGCAAATCGGATTGATTTTGACACAAACCTCTTGGACATATTATTTCTGCCATGCAAATCACACACATACTGTCAATCACATTCTGCCCCGCTAATCGTTTTCATTCTAATTTTTCCTCCTGGTACGTCATTCATTCTGGCTTCAGTCCTCTTCCTTTTGTTGTCAACTCGGCACGCGTCAGCCTGCAGCACTTTAACCTTTGCTGTTGTTCCCCGTCCCTCAAAGCCTCGCTGCTCAATGAATCCCCTCCTTGACTCTGTTCGGCTGACAGCTCTACGCCCCCGTGGTTCTCTGGCACAATGGCCCTCCACAAAGGCCCTGAGAGCATCCACCACCTCCACCACCAAATTTCACCAGCCTGGGGAGACAGTTGTAGCAAATCCCATTCTCTCCCAAAAAAAAAAAAAAAAAACACAACCATGCACAACAGAGTGAACACTTTGATGTTTTCTGGGCTTAGCTGTCATCCTCATGCTGTACTTTTGGGAAGAAGAGGATCGTTCTTTTTTTTAAGAGATATCCGATGTGAATTGAGGGAATTTCACAAGTAAATCCTTCCATTTTTCTTGTCTGCGTGGGGGTGACACAAAGAAAGATATTTACCTTGAGATGGTTAAAGATTCATTCAACAGCAAAATAACAGCAGCAATAAAACTCTACTACCCTTCACTCTTTTTGGTGGTTCTTTATTATGAAATTGATAAAAATCCAACGAATAAGTAGAAAAGTAAAACATTCGTTTTCAGGATTCTTTGAAAATGGAATTTAACTCTAACACTGGAGCTTTAGCTGCAGTTTTACTTGAACTACCACAACTCTTAAACTGTTTACACAATTACCATCGGCACAAAGCTGCTTCTCTGCCCGTCAGAACTTTAGAAATTACGAAAGTTGCATAAACAATGGAAGAATTAACGGGGGTTCAAAGAGCGTGTTTTATTTTGTGTTTCTGTGCACCAGTCGATCCAAAGCTGCTTTTTTCCAGTGCAGAATCCATTGGAATTACAAAAATTGCCTAAACGGTTGATGTGTTACATTAGTTTGAAAATTGTGTTTTATTTTGGGTTTCTTTGCGCAAATCAGCCCAAAGCTGCTTTTCTCTACGACAGAATCTGTTGGAATAATGGGCGTTGTGTAAATGTTTGAAGAGTTTGAAAGGCTTGTTTTATTTTGTGTTGGTTTGCACCAATCGGTGTAAAACTGCCTTTTTCCACATCAGAATCTGTTGGAATTTTGGAATTTGCATTAATGGTCAAAGAGTTACGGTTTTCACTCCTCATTTAACATCTGTTTCCCGTCTTACAGCTGTCCGTGGAGCTGAGGATGTGGCGCTCTATGTGGGCATGGTGGCGGTGGCCCTGTGTCTGACTCTGTTGCTCATCGTGGTCGTCCTGGTGTACAGACGCAAGAAAGAAGGCCTTGATGCTGACGTGGCTGACTCCTCCATCCTCACCACTGGCTTCCAGCCCATGGGCATCAAGCCCAGCAAGCCAGGTGTGTGGGCACCGCGGCCACGCAGGCCTCCCCACCGCAGTAGGACACTGTTCTTTTGTTCTGCCGCCGTCTGTCCGTCTTTTCCCTGTGGCACTAGAGTACCAAAGAAGCAGTTTTTTGTGGTTGTGTAGGTGGTGTGGATACGTTTACATGGGTTTGTAGTGTAAGGATGACTTAAAGTTGGTGTGTGCATGTGTGTGGCTCACAGGCTGTTTATTTGCCCGCCTGACACATTATGTTTTGCCGCCACCTCATTGTCAGGGAGTGTAGTCACTATATTTACTGACTGTGCGGAGCCTCTAAGGTTTAACAGCGAGTAATAGAAACACAACTTTCTGAGGATGAAGACAGCGAGCTGGGCCACACTGCCTTTGATTCACTGTGTGGGGGAAAAAAACGAATGTGCTGTGGATGCTAAGCTGCATCTGACTTCTGTTTTGTATTGATTGTATGAATGCTAAAGAGACGGAGTGATGGAGGGAGAAGACTGGGAATTTATTGGCTTTGAGTGAAATCTGTGTTTGTGTACAGGGAAGTGTGTGCATGTGTGAATGTTTTTTTCTGCAGCATGTGTCTTTGTTTCAGTTTGCTGTGCGTGTTGCAACAGATTTAGAGAGTGTGAGGGCTGTTTCTGGCATATAGGAACCCACAGATTCACACATTTGCTTTTGTCCGTCTCCGTTTCTGTTATTCAAACAGAGAACTCTCATTTGCTCACCATTCAGCCTGATCTGACTACCACTACCACCAGTTACCAGGGCACACTGCGCTCTCGCCACGATGCTACGGCCAAGTTTTCCATGACCAACGGGCCTCTGCTGGACCCGCTTCCCAACGGCTCTCACACCTTGCACAACGGCAAGCTCAATCCGGATCCTGCAGAGTTTGTCAGCAGGTTTTCCACTCAGAGCTACTTTAAAACTCTCCCCCGTGATGTGGCAAACACCTCCTACGGCACATTCAACTTCCTAGGCGGGAGGCTGACGATTCCCAACACAGGTTTGTTCTTTAGTCAGGCTTCTTTCTCTCTGTCATACCTGTTCTCTAGTTCTGCTGATTCTGGCAAGAATCAAAAGAATACGCTGTGACTTTTCGAGCTGTGGTGACACAGGGTAAGAGCTGTAGAAAAAGGGGCATGAGCCAATACGTGCTGGATGAGACTGATCCAGCACACACACAGTAAAAATAGACACTGTAAAACCTAAAGTATTCACGCACTCATCCTTCCTATGGCCACAGGTGTATGAAATCATGCACCTGGGTATGTCTACACTTCTACAAACAAAACAAAAAAAGAGTGTGCCATTCCCAGGAGCTCAGTAAAATCTAGCTAAGTTCTGTGATGCAGTTGGGAAATTTGCAGCCCCATTATAGCAAAGGAGATGACATAGGGTACTTAGATACATATCTGCTGATCATACATACAGACATCAGATTAGCTCAAAAGCTTCATAGAATAAGCTTCCATGGCCGAGCAGCTACATCCCAGCTGTACATCACCAAGTGCAATGCGAAGGATCCACAGGACTTTAGATCAGTGGAGACGCCACCTCTGGTGGGACAAATCATGCTTCTCCATCTGGCAATCTGATGGGCGAGTCTGGGTTTGGCAGGTGACCTTGACCAGACCTTGCACGACTCAAGGTCTCTCAAAATGTGGATGAGTGAATTTGGTGTGGAAGAGCGTGCACAGACTACAGACCATTATCATAGTACATGTACTCATGTTGAGTGGTAGGAACTGGGTACGACAACAAAATAACTCATAGTAAGGATACCCAAATGGATCATTTCAAATATTTTTTATTGACTTTTATACGTGTGTATCTAGGTGGTAGTGCACACATATCAGCAGATTTAGGTGTAGATGAAAACTGCCTTCATTTGATAATCACACAGCAGAAAATCCTCTCCAGCGCAGCTACCAGGGCCCTTTTAGAAGCAGGCCATCTTTTTCCATCGGTTTCGGTTCAGTTACTTTGTCCGCTCCGGAGTTTGATTGACCCCAAGGGTGCTCTTCCATCAGCTCATTTGGCCTGATAAAAGCACATGCCGTCTCTCCCTGTCCATCATTATTTATGACCCAAGATCCAGTTTCTGTCAAATCTAAAAGCACTCAATACATTGTTGTTATTATGTCTCTGCAAGTTCTTTGTGACACGGACGAGATAACACTGTACACATAAGGCTCAGGGAAGTGTAACATGACAGTCTCTGAAATTAGTTTTGCCATGGCGGTACCTGTAGAGCTGCAGTACGGGAAAATAGTCACCTGCATTGTCCAGTTAAATTTTCACACACACACTCATTCAAGTTTACAGATTTTTGTAATAGCTGGAGTCAACCTAAAAGCAATTTCCAATTTTGTGGAATTTGAACAACACAGTTGAACATTAATGTCTTGGATATTGGCAGAGATCGCTCAGCAAACCTCTGTTATCTATTCCTTTGTCTGCCATACTTTAAATAAACAACAGCTGCCATGTAAACAGTTTATAAACTGATAGTATACGGGGGACATTCTGCATCACCACACTGCAGTTTTAATGTCTTTCTGACAGGGCGTTAACAAGCAGAATTTATCATGGACAGCTCTCTCGTTTAGCCCTAAACTCACCGCTTCTAATAGGTTTACACTTAAAGTACAGTCATTCGTTTTTCAGGCTTTATCCAAATTGAATTAACCGATTTCTGTCAAGGACATCAGTTTGTTTTACAGGGGAAAAAGTTGTTTCTAGGATTAAGTTTTAGAAAAAATTTTCCTCGATTATTCAAGTCAGCCTGAAAGGTCTTTGTAAGAGGGAAACTTCTATGTTTGATCAACTCCTGAAAGGTTAATGTAAGTGACAAATTTTAACATGCAGTCATGCAAAAAAGTAGCTTTTTTTTTTTTTTGCTGCTCCTAAAATGCATAATTTTGCAAAAACGCTTTGTCAGTAACCTACATCTAGACAGCACAGCATGAATAATTAAAATGAATGTTCAGTGCAGTGATGAGTTGAAAGGAATGTGTGCCGAATGCACTGTACTCTGAGAAGATCCCTAGAATGAAAAAAAACTTGAGCAAATTATTCCAATTAGGCTTATCCTGGGCTGCTCGAAATTAGTGTCGATGTCTGCAACCATTAGTGATGTGCTGAGAGCACTGACAGCGGAATAAAAACAGTCAAATCAAAGACGATCAGTCCGATATCTCTGATTCAAAAAGTCTGTCATCGTTATTTTCATGTTTTGATTCCCACATTAGAGTGGACTTAAATAGTCACAGTGAAAAGCAGCGTTTCCGCTCGGCTCTTTGTATCCGTCCAGATTAGCTGATGCCAGCATGGCAGCATCTTGTGGGAGAAAAGATCTTTTTTTACTCGTCACCGCTCTCCCTCACTGTGTGTGCTTCCTTTTCTGTCAGTCGTGCAGATATTTCATGCGTGGATTAGCTCAAAGACATGTTGACTATGCCGCAAACTGGCACCTATTTTCTCATAGTGACACTGGGAGGAGAAAAGGAAAATGCTATGCTTGCACACATTCAATCAAAGGGATATTCCCATCCTGTGATACTAGATTGTACTCTGCCATCCCCCTTAAACATTGACAGATTGTGGGAACTGGACTGAGTGACCCCTCCCCCAAATAGGAAGTACCCTCTGGCTCCAGGAAGCCAAAATCCCATAGATTTCTGTTAAGAAATAAACAGCTATTACTCAGTCAGCGAAATTGCCAGAATAACCATTCTAACTCTAATACTTTTTTTTTTTACATGTTCTTGCTAAACCTAATTTTTTTCGTTATTTCGTTATATTCCTTTAATGCAACTTATTTACTGGCCAGTCAGGTGCCTAAATGTTCAAAATATTTGATTAACAGATTCTCTTGAGCCCGCTTTCAAGTAGCAGGGATGTAGACTTCTAACTAGCTTACTCCTGATTGGCGAGAGTGGTTGCCATAGAAACTGTGACTCAGACCTATCTAGACCCATGACTTTCCTTCTTGCATCATCTGATTCAAACACAGCAGTGTCCATTTTGTGACCAAAAAAATAAATAAATAAAAAGGCCCCAAATTGTCTGGGATAGGCTCCGGCATCCTTGTGACGCTGCATCATAATTAGATGGATGAGGATTCCCATTTGTCACAGAGGGACCGCATTGAAAGCAAACTTAACAGATTTAAACTTTTATGTAAATTCACTTTTTCCTAAGATAAACAGACCTCATTTACTACCCAGGAAATGTTCAGATTTTGTCTCACGGACACTGTTTGGCCTACATTTTAAACAGCGGTCCAAGTAGGTTATTTTTGCATGAAATTCTCAGCAACAACAAAAAAAAATGCTTCAACATTGAAAATGCAAAATGTCGCCCTGCACCCTCCTGGGGAAGTGCAGTTTTCTCAAAGTAGTCTGTTCCTTGGTCTCAATTATCTGCTTGCTAACAGACGGAGAGTATTTACACTGTGATGCGCCGCACGCTTTTGTCTCAGCTAATTGTTGACCGTGGGGACGTGTGCCGTGGTGCCAGCCAGTGCAGAGATTCCCATCTACTGCACCTGAAGGAGGTTGCCTCTGACCTTCAGAATAAATTTGTTTTTTGTTTTTGCAGCCATACGCTTCTGTGGTGTGGGGCTTGCTTCCTTTGTGAGATGACAAAAGTGCTTCTCAGTTAGAACAAATGAGCCTGCATCCCTTTTTTCTGCTCCCCCTCCTCCTTTCTCAACCTTTCTGCCTTTGTTGTTATTTGCATTAGGAATCAGCCTGCTCATCCCTCCGGAGGCCATCCCCAGAGGAAAGATCTACGAGATTTATCTCACTGTTCAGAGGAAGGAAGATTTAAGGTGGGCCTCTTTAGCATCGTCTAACTGGCAGTCTTCCCTGTACGCCACTAGGCTGTTTGTTTTGATGCTCTGCTGTTCCATTAGGGGAGGGATAAGAGTCTGTGCCAGTACAGTGGAGTAGGGATGTAAATAAATAACCAAACCTTTTAGCAGGATGTGCACTATTTAAGTTAAATGAATTGTTTGGAAGGCCCCGTTTATTTGCCTTGATGCACTAAGCCTCTGAGGAGACAGTAAGACTTTTGTGATGCAGGCATTCCGGCAGGTTTAATTGTTTTCTTGATCATTTGCAGAGGCGTCAGTAGCATATTCTGATTTTTAAGAGAGCGCTTATTTCGCACCATGCGGGAGGAAAAAGGCGCTTCGTTTCAATTCACACAGTTCTTGCTCTCTCCGCCCCTTGGCATAGGTTACCCCTGGCAGGCTGCCAGACCCTCCTCAGCCCCGTGGTGAGTTGCGGTCCTCCAGGGGTGGTCCTGAGCCGGCCGGTTATCCTCAGCATGGACCACTGCTTTGACGCATGCCTCGATAACTGGGCTGTTCGCCTCAAGAAGCAGAACTATGAGGGCACTTGGGAGGTGAGGCTGCACCATAACTCCAGCACGAAATCTGCGCAGAAACAAAAAAAGTTGCCAGTCAGTGAATCTTGAAAGTATTATTGGTAAATGCTGAGTGTTCCTGTGTAAAAGGAGAAAGTTCTACCTGCTGTGACTGCAGTAAACTCAGTGCTGCGTATTAGAGGCAGAACCGGCCCGACGCCCCTCCACTGGGTTTAAATTATATTGACCATCAGGTGTTTGGCTGGAACAAAAGCCCTGGAGCACTGGATGTCTCCAACTCAAGGGTTGCTAGGCAACATGTTTCTGAAAAACAGAAATTTTCTAAGAAAATTACTAATCCTCAAAGTAATCTTCTGAGTGCTCCTTGACCATTCTCAACTGCTTCTTCCAATTACAGCATTCCCTTCCCCATTTTCCTTAACCCCCACATATCAAAGTGACTGGAGCCCCCGTGCTGCAGGAGGACAGAGCTGGGAGGGGACCTGCACAGGCACACAGAGCTGCGCACAAACAAAATGCCGTTCAATGCAGTATCCATCTTTACAATCCAGAGAGATTGGAAAGGGTGCTGGTGGGCTTTAGCGTGTTACTAGCTCTTCTTTCATGTTCAATATTGTGCATAAATTATTCAGCCTCCCCCCTGTGTGGCAGCAGTGGGGTGTCTGTGGGATGGATCGGCCTGTCTGAGGCAGAGGTTAGGCCAGTGCTTTTAATCATCAGCCGGACCAAATATAGCCCACCGGCCTGAATGTGCAACAACCCCAGCAGAGAAGCATCAGGTGAACGAAGGAATAAAAGTACAAAGACCCGCAGACAGAAGGGGAATGAGGAAAGGGGGACACAGGCAAGTAATGCAGATCTGCAGAAAGAAAGAACTTAGAGAAAGAAGATCGTAACGAGGGAAAGTGAAAAGATGAGTGTTCAGCAGCAGAATAGCCTCTGCTCCACTTTGAAGTAATATTAAGATGATGGAAAAAGTGGGACTCTATTGTGGTTGCATAGTTAATGAATAGTGTCAATACTAATTCTATTGATGCAGATGGTGTGCGGTTGAATCGATCCTACGGGGGCTCACTGGGCATTTGGCAAGCAGAGCGCTCTCTTCAGCGGGATTGGCTAATGGGAAGAGTCAGTCAAACAGCATGAAGGGATTTCAGAGAAAGTATTGTCACCTTGAATCCAATTTGTCTCCATGAAATTAGCCCAGAGCCGGGGAATTAGATCATAAAAACTATCCTAAGCTGTGATGGAATGAGATATCTTCACAAGTCTGTCATCCTCATTAGACGTACAGCTGGGAAACAGAACTCCAGTTTTGAAACAACAACAGCTAATTCAAGGTGACACTTTCCTGACAGGTTTAAGTCAGATTTTCCTGCACAGGAACTTTTAGAACCAATTAATGCTTGAAGTTGTTAGTGTTTGTCTTTTATGCATCTGTGTGGTTATGCAGGTAAATTGCCAGCTTCTTTTCACCGTTTACAAATCTCAAACCCAGGGCAAAGTTTCAGAAATCCCAGCATTCACTGCACCTCCAGTCTTTTATTTCTTCTGATCTATCTATTCCTGCCAGGAATTTAATCGAGTCTCCTTTCATGTCAGTTGAGTACCTCATTCATGCATTATTAAGTAAATTGATGGTCTTCTATAGGATGTCTTTGTATGAGGAGAATGTGTTCATTATACCAGCCATGCCTGTCCTGAAAATGAAATTTGAGGCAGGAACAAGGCTTTCCTTTCTGCGTGATCCCAACTCTTTACCCGAAAACTTTAGCAACCTTTGAGACGTTTACATTCGATGCAGCAGAAACACCGCAGGCGGGCTTTTTGCTTTCAAGCAAGGCCTTCTCAGGCGCACACACACAGAAGCAAACACATTAACTCTCCCTGCTGCATAAATTGAGTGCTTGACCTTCCATCCATACCTTATGATTTTTTTTTGGTGTCCCCCCTTCCATCTCCCCCCTTTCCCCCCCTCTTATCTAGGATGTCTTGCTGATGGGGGAGGAGCTGGTGTCAGAGCCGTTTTACTGCCAGCTGGAGGCCGAGACGTGCCGGCTGTTCTCGGAGCAGCTGGGTACATTTGCCGTGGTCGGAGAGTCGCTGCACATGGGCGCCGCGAAGCGCCTCCGGCTCGTGCTCTTCTCCGATGCTTACTGCTCCACGCTGGAGTACAACATCAGGGTGTACTGCATGGACGACACACAGGACGTGTTCAAGGTAAATGTCACAGATGGAGCCTCTGAAGCCACCAGGCAGATACACATCAGCCCAGTGAGGCCAAATCTGTGCAGACAGGAAGCAGTCTGGAGAAACCCTGCAAAATCCCAGCCATAGCAATGCTATTATTTGCGGTGATTCGTTCCTCTTTTTTGCCGTTAGTGGTTTTGCTTAGCTGCCAGGGGCCAAGAAGTTTCCCATCACTTTGTTCAACAGCATATTTCACATCCTTTTTCCCCCCTCCACATGGACTGGGTATAATCAGCCACTAATGCCTCTCTCCTTCCCTCGAGGACTGCTTCTGAGTAGCCTGTTAAGATTTCATTTGCATGGTTAATTAGTAAATTAAAAGGAGAGTCTGTCCCAATCTTTTCCCAGAAACCCCCAATGCTCCCTCTTGCGCTCCCTCCACACCTCTCTGTGTTTCTTTTAAGCTGTTCCTCTTCCACTGACACCACCCACAACCACAAGTGCCACTTCCCTGTGGAATCCTTTTTTTTTTGTTTAGTTTTTCCCCCCGGCTGTAATGGCGGACCTGCTCATGCAGAGGTGCTCCACCAGCACAATCCATGGATGGCTGTGGGACATAAACAGTGGAAGTCATCGGGGGCTCCAGCTGAAATTAACACAGTCTCATTCCAGGAGATGATGATGATGATGAGATGAAAACTGTGGCCAGGCTCATGCTGTGGGGCTGGAATTACACAGCTCTTCTATTACACATCTGTCTTTCTGTGACTCAGTTCTGCAGTTAATGCCTTATTTCTCCCTTTTCTTATTGTTATTGCATGGAGTTCCTGGCTGTTGTGTTCTATTATAGAAAAGACGGACAGTGTGGCTCACTTGAGGTGGAAACTAAATGTTTCTCTTGGACAGATATTTACTTGCCGTGTGATCATGAGCTGAACCGGTGGAGTTTTGCTGCTGGGTCACTGTGTAAATGACCTTGTGCATCCTCCGTTGTGTGCAAAAGAAGCTTCCAGTGCACAAAAACTCCTTCTCACTGCCTCTCCCTCTGGCTAGCTCTTGTTCTACTATTCTCTGTCTCTCTCTTAGCCAGGAAAAGGACATCTGAGCTTGTTGACTCAAGCACTCGCGCTGCCATACTCTGCAGCTCCCTCGACGCCCTTGAGTGCATTAGCTTCACGTCTCTCACACAACTCGGTGCTGTGGTAAGCCACGGCCTCTCCGGGGCTTTGTAGTTTTTAGTGAGTGATTTAAAACGTGGCCCTCGCTGTTTAGTAATCTCGCCGCCATGCTGCTCTCAGTGCCATTATGGGTGGAGCAGTTCATTTAGCGAGCACGTTCCCTTCTTTGAGTGGAGATTAAAACTCCCTAGAGAGGTTGGGCCTAATCATTGTTTTTAAAATGCACCATTTATGATTAGACTTCCGCCACCGTTGGAGTTTACTGTGGATGTTGACAGTAGGGGGAGTCACAGTACGCACTAATGTACAGATTCAGGTCACAGGTACCAGGACGTCAACTTTTCTGCAACTATGTTAACTTTAGATAAACGTTTTGGGAGAATAAGATGCTTATAGGCAGAACTGAGACCAAAAGAGAGGCTGAGCGTTTCTCCTCTTGCCTGGCTGTCAGTCAGCTCTGACGAGCCTCCATCAGGGATGATGACAGATACACATATGCACGCCTCTTAAGCATGCTGTACCATCCAGCCTCTTATCTCCCTATTACAGCAGATTAGAACCAATGTTATTGTCTTTGATCCTAAGTGTACAGGAGCTCTGGGGAAACAGTGACATTTCCGTCTGATGCTTGCCGTATGTTAGCGGGGTTCTGCCGGGACCAATTAAGTTAATATTTAATGTGTGTCCCACTCTTGATCGGCCTCGCCAAGCCTGGCACGGCAGAAAAGCAGACATAATCACTGTTTGGTAGTGCCCTCCCTGTGCATGTGGTTGTTCTCAGCTAGACCAGTGGGAAAGCTCCATTGATGTTCTGCCATCTCACCACCAAAACACCTGCAGTGAAGCGCGCCCTGTCAGTCTGCGCCCAGACACCCAGAGACACAAGCAGCATCTCATTAGTCAGGCAAATGCCCAAAAAGGTGCCTGTTAAATATAATAAAGCATCATTTTGTTTATCTTTGCGCTTATTGTCAAAATGTCCATTTTGTGAATCAAAAGGGAATTGTTGCTTGAATTAGTGTTTTAAAAAGGAGGACAAAACCTCCATGCTTTTTGGAATGTCTGTGAATGTCTGTGAGTTTAAATAAAGTTTCAATTTAAACGGATTTAAAGACCCACTCCAATGAAAATTGTGTTTTTGGTGTTTCTAACATGTTCTTCTGGCATTTTTCTCATGATGGAGGACATATATTAAGAAAATTAAGCTCAAATTTGTATTTCTGAGTATTTCTCTATTCAAATCATTGCGAATCAAGAGCAGATGTTGTTTGAAAAAGCTTGTAGCTGTGATGTAGAAGCTGCAATGGGTGGGACATAAGCTCCTGGCTCTATTCTGATTAATCCACTTGCAAATAGATCCACGTACGTCTTTGTTTTCCTCGTCTGAGCTGACATCTGGCTCAATACTGTACGACTGGAAAGCTCCGGTATTGCTCGCCATTTTTGTTGTATAGGTAATGTTAGGTTGGGGATGTGAGGGGCTGTAAGGCAGCGGGTGAGCGTGTAAATGGCTCTGTGGGTGACGGAAAGGGGTGGTGGGGTTGCTCCACACCAATAGTTCTGCCCACAACTTGGAGGCAAATTTCTAATCAACTAGCTGCCGCTGTGCAGAAACTATGTCCTAGAAATGATGCAGATTTTTTTTTTATTTTGGCTAAAAATGGCATAATCAGAATTAAATTATCTCAGGGAATGCTTTGAAAACAGCTCAATAGATGTTAGGAGTGGGTTTAAAGGTAAATAAAATTATATGTTTTTCATTCCAAAGTAAAAAGTTAACAATTGCCTGAAAAAGCAGTACAGGGGCCTTGTTTATAAAGGTCACCTCATTAAAAAAAGTTACGTAAAGCAGGTGGAAATGTTTTTTCACCAAACTAAACACACAAGCAAACGTTTCACTTTTTAACTAAAGCTAGTCATGTTCTCAGTGTGAACATGTTTCTTTCAAACGTGCAGCTTTGCAGAGCTTCATGTACGGCTCTTGTCTTTGCAATATTATTAATTATTGAGGTGTGTTTATTTCCAGAGCAGTAAAAACGGTGTGAGAGAGCTAGCTTGAAGCAGCAGGCATTTGTCTTCATCAGTGTTAGCGGCTAATACGTCACATCTGGCTAAGTGGTGGTTGTAAAAATGTTTTCTCCTCAGATTAAATCAATGCCTAATTGAATGTCTTGCTGGTTAAATGAAAGCTCCTGAATTCGTTTGTAGCGTTTGACCTCAAGAGGTTTTTCCTGGTTGCATTTAAACAGCTCATAAACTGTTCATGTGCTCCCTCTACGGCTTTTTCTTTCTGTTCTGCTAGCTCTGCAACAGATAGATCTAAGTGTAAACCTTTTGCTTTCATGTCCCATTGAAGAGAAAAGCAGCATGTGCAGAGGATGGGGTTTTTTTTTTTCCCATCAGAAAAAGTCACTGAACAACAAACAAATCAAATAAAACCCAGCAGAGCATACACTAGTAATTGGTGACATTAAGTTAAACAAGACAGTCAGCTTTATCACTGAGACTAGCTGAAAAATTGTTTCCATATTTTCGTGTTTTAGCGGACTGCGTCTCCTCTGGTCCTGCTTCGTGATTTATCAGGCCAAATGTGCATCTCTTCCCTAGCAAACGCAGTCCCCATTTATAACTCTGAGCAGACAAGTCCCCTCTATTTGTAGTTATTAATCAGAGTTGACTGTAGAAGGCACGGCCACTGGAGCTCAGACTGATAGACTCTCAGTCTGAGAGGAAAAGCCTGTCACGTCTTGCTGACAAATACCCAGATTTATGGAGCCCACATAGCCGGCCGAGTCTCTACAAACAAATGCATTTGCCTGAAAGGAGCAGCGCCGAAAATGGATCGCACCAATGAGCGCACATTTTTAAATGAGGGCACAATGTGGCTAATAGTGGAAGGGTGAATGCAGGTTTATGAGCAGATTACAGCCTCTTGGTTTCGGACTGCATGTAGCTTGACTAATTAACTGATCAAACACTGCTCATAATTCCCATCAGTGCTAGTTAAGTTAATCAGTTTATTACAAACAAAGCCAGTACAAAAAGAAGACTGCAAGTAAGAGCTTGACCTTGCAGTGGGAGTGCCTGCAGCTTTGTGCCTGTCCAGTTCTTAATATATAGGCTTCTACTTATACTTTGATTTGTGTAGCTTTTATTTAATTCTTTTTTTTTTTTTTTCACTGATGGCCGGCTGTTTTTGTTGCAAGAGAGAGTTTGCTGCAGTCACTAACCTCTTTCTGTCAGCACCAGCCTGAGGAGATTAGCTGTATGAGTGTCTCTTGTTTCCCAGTGGAGCCCAGCCCCAGTCTATCACGGTACCAGCTCTGGCCCATGCCAAGAGGATGAAGGGATGGGTGTGGAGTGGGATGCAAAGGGGTTGAAGTCGCACTAAAAAAAAAAAGGGTGGGGGGGGGATTTGGCCATGATTGCAGTAATCCTGTTATCTTTCCTGCTAAAGCTGGCCACTTCGGTGACCTGGAGACACAAATGTTAAGCTCCCTGTGTCTCCCTTCTCTGCAGCTCCTGCTCTTTCCACTCATCCCTGCTATATCCCGCTCTCTTTAGCCAGCCTCATTGAATGTCAGAGGGTGGTCCTGGCTCTGCTGGGCTCTGAATTCGCAGTCCTCACACACTATTTTAAATTCCTTCAGAACAAAAGAGCTTTTCTCCTGCAGTGACTTGAAGGCCTCACCATTCATATGCATCTTAAAGGTCACCTTTATTTTTTTCCTTCACCGAATGAAACAAAATGGATTTCTGAGATGATAATTAATATGTGATGCGATTCCAGAGCGTGCTTTGTTTTTCCCTCGGAAGGACCAACTTGCATGGTCAAATTTAGCTTCTCATCTATTAGCTTATTCACACTGTCATTTGTTAACGGGATAATGAGGCGTAAAGATGGGCCATTATTCTCTGCGTCCAGAACATATGCTGAAATCCTGTAGAGACACACGCGTGCTAGACACAAGTAAACAACCTGTGAGCAAGGCAGCAGCGTCGTTCTGTGCATCTAGAAGTGTCCTCGACCCTATCAGATTCTAATCTCGGCCTGTCAGCCTTGAAGCTGACAAACTGCCGGACGAGCAGTTTAATATTCATTGTAATTCTTTCTTGTTGATAATAAGATAATTGGCATTCTCCACTCTCTTCTGCTTTAAGACCTATAGATTTGTGTCTATAGGTCAAAGACCTGATCAAAGTCCAGCAGCCAATTTGCAATGCTAATCACCCCAACAAATAATTGCACTTAAGAACTGTTTAAATGAACCTCAGTGGAAGTCCACATAATGTGCCTTTTGTATCTGTAAGAGACATAATAGCAGGGGGCTTTTCTGCGGCGAACACTCTGCCCTCTGTTATTAACTCATTAGACCTCCCACGCTTTGATTCCCGGCTCCCGCCTGACCTCCCTCACAGGAAAAGTGGGCTGGGTAAGATCATAATGCTCCATTGTGGCAGAACACAGAAGAAAAGCATCATCCAATTCCTCATACGTTGAAGGAATCTGTAGACTTCAGGATTACGGATGAATACTGTTTAGATTTTATCCGGTGCCAAACCGGTTCCTGTGCCTAAACCGGTGCATCAAAAGTGAAAAAAAAAAACGCAAATTTTTTTCCCAAAACATTTAAGTGTAACAAAGCAGCGTCACACTTGACAGGGCCTTAGTCACAACTGCCCTTAAGGGGGGATATAAGCTGTCTGCAGGTAAAAAATGGACAAACCTGTACGGGGTACACAGGTGGCCCACACAAGATTTTAAGATTATAAACCGCTCAATGAGGCCATAAAGCAAAAAGGTTTTTTCCAATCAGCATGCTGGGGTGACAAGTTGTAGCAAACAGGTAACCCTTGTGCTGTCTTGGATGACCCCACCCTTACTTTGACGTGTTCTCCCTACCATGACAAAGGTGGATAAAGGTGGACAAATTTCATGTAATCCATTGAACCAGTGAAGATCACAAATCATTGAAAAAAAAAGGTTCAAAGCACTGTCTAGTGGGTCTAGATGACCCAACTCCCAACGGTAAAGTGCCTAGGATAGCACAAGGTTAAATAACACATACGGGTAAGTCAGGGGGAAGTGGGCGCAGTATGAGTTTTTCACTTTTTCAACCTCCCCAAACCCGGGCAAAGGGAGCCCATTAGTGTTGTTCCAGTGATAAGTGTGTGCTCCTTGCTCACCTGTTGCCCTCTATGCTTGAACCCTGACTGTTGGGAATGAGAAATTTGGACAACCAGAGTGTTGTTTGTGTGGGCGTCCTACCAGCACTGACGTATCACCAACACGCCCCAACCATGCAGCATTTGCATGCAGTTAAGTAAGGGGCCTGTACCTTACCAACGACCGGAGTGTGGCGTAAGGGCACTGTCCACCAGCATCAACACAACGTCATATGTGTGCGCAAACTACATTATCCTTAAGCAACGTTCCCACCACCCTCAACAATGCATGTTCAAGCGACCACTTCCAATGAGAAGTCTATGTAAATGTGAGTTTCGGTCTTTTGCATTTAAAACTCACATTCACGCGTCGCTACATCCGCTTCTTTGTCCGTTTTCAGACTTGATGACCATTGAGCACGCTTTGAAAGTTAAACCAGATTCAACTTTAACCAATCAGGGACTTAGATTTGATACTGACGCATGAATGGGGTTCCTTTTCTTTTACGGAGGAGGCCAACCATTTGAAAATGGATAAATAATCACGGTTTTGTGCACAAACCGCCGGTTGGGTGGATACCAATATATGAAAGATACCAGTTCATTCATATATCGGAATAGAGGTGAGAAAGAAAAATGCCTGGAGCAAGATTTGCTCCACTGATATTTCAACCAAAAAAGCCCAAAAACCTGCAGCGCAGTGCATGACAAAGGCATAAGATGGTTTAATTAGAATACCAGTGATTAATATGTCCTAAATAAAACACAGAATTGAAGCACTAAAATCAACATATTTTATACGGTGCCGATAGTATCGTATATGTCAGGATCTATACTAACTCGGCACAGAGTTTCAGCATCCCTTCCTACTTGAGAAAGATCATAGTTGGAGATTTGGAGTTCTTGTTGTCATGAATTAAACTCAATTTTGTGAAAAGTTCATTGACCAAAAGGGGGAGCAAATACAAAAATGCAGGTAGAGATCCCAAAAAGATCATCTACAGCTTCCTTCCTGTTGTAATTGGAATCAGTCTGGCACATTCCTGGGAGAAAGGGCAGAAAATTGAATCAGCGGTGTGCATACAAAAAAATTACAGCCACTTCTTTCTTAATTAGATGTCTTTGATAAATTCATGAGTAACCGCTCTGTCGCATAGCATCCAGTATATGGTCCACATCTACACACACCTCCCTCTGGTGTTGTTGTCTTTCAGAAATCCAACACTCTTGAACGCGTCCTGGATTCCCATGAAGGTTTAAAGTTGCTCAGCGTTTGTCTGAGGCCCGTTGTGGGTCTCGTCGGATCGTGGCTTGTGAAGCACAAGTGCTTTCTGGAGAGCAGATCTTTAAAGAGTCGGGTGGCTCACAGGACAGACAGAGGGAGCTGCGGAGGATAATATCATCCCATTCCAGATGGTCATTTGGACGGCAACAAATGGTCCAGTGAGCAAATCCCACAGAGATTAAAATATTAGGCATGCTATTACAAATCTGTCCTGGCACTAAAACAAAAAAAGGGAAATTAAGGGCTTTTTCACGCTAGAGCAATGAGGAGCCGACCAACGGCTCATTCGCCCATTTCATTACCGCCCAGGTGGGCAGGTCCACTCGGCCACAGCCCTACTCTGTGGACGATGACAGTACTGAGAAATGATGTGCTTCGCGGTGATGCCGTTCTGGTTAACACATCCCTTTAAATCCATGTTGTGCGTTTGTGATGAGCTGCAAAAAAGTTTGTTTGTCTGTGTTACCTGTACGGCTGGCTCCCCGTGAGTCCTGACGGCCCTCGCTGCCTCTGTCTCTCCTCAGGAGGTGATGCAGATGGAGCGGCAGCTCGGGGGTCGCCTGATTGATGAGCCGCATGTCCTGCTTTTCAAAGACAGTTACCACAACCTGCGCCTGTCCATCCATGACATGCCCCAGGCGCACTGGAGGAGCAAGCTGCTCGCCGGCTACCAGGTGCGTCGGATGGCCCCCGCAGGGGGCGGGAGGTCTCACCAGATCACAACAGGAGCACAGACAAGAGAGCACAAGCCCCCGCCTGAATCTGTCAAATTAGAGCTTCTGCGGCTATTGTTTGAAATGACTGTAAGAGCTGCAGAAGGCGGCGGCGGTGCATGCAGACAAAACTGCAGAACTTGACAGTATTTTTGTGGTTTGTTCTAACATAAGGGAGTTTGTGTTTTTGTTTTGTTTTTTAAATCAGCATCTTCTTTGTACCAGGAAGCTTTTAATCAATGCCTCGGCAAAAGCAGCCAGTTCTGGGTGTCTGTGCATCCACTGTGGGGCTTTTGTGTGCATGTTTACATAGTTGCATTGAATGCTGGGCTGCGTGCACCGACCAAAAGCAGCCAGCTGATTGATTATAGCCACAGTCATGTCAAAAGGAGCTTAGATGAAGTATAGAGAAGCGTGTAAATATCTGGAAGTCTGCAGAACTCCGTTTACCTGTGCGGGCCAACAACAACGCCGCTCCAACCACAGAAACACAAAGGCTATTCAAAGGAGCAGAAAGTGTTCTGGATGGAACTGTGTGAGCACTGAGCTGCAGGTCCCCGAAGAGCGAGCGCAGGCTGTGCCAGGCGAGCAGCGGGAGCTACAATGCACCCAGAGCAGAGGCTTATTTCTCTGGACTGTGCCTGTTCATTTGGAAGTGTTGTTCCCCTCTCAGCAGTGCAGTCAAAAAGGCCTTTAGTCTCCCCGGAGCCCCTTGAAGACATTTATGTGTTCCAGCCGACTCCCTCTGCTGCAGGTCCGCCTGGGTAACAGTGCCCCCATATGGTCACCAGCATGTGCTGCAGGGCCAGGTCTCAGCTAAAGGTCCTCCTCAGAACAAAGAGCTTTAGGAGTTCTTCCATCGTATGTGATGAGGAAGACAAAGATGAAGAAACAGTGCAGCAGGAAGAAGTCTGTGTGCTGTAGCTGTGCTGCACTGATGTGATGCTTCAAGCATTTGCAGCATCTATTGCAGATCAGGAAAGAAACTAAAATGTGAAATGAAAGAGGTTTTGCCTTTTGTTTTCAGCCTTGGATCTATTTAGATTAATTTTACCCAGGGATGGCAGTTCATGGCAGGGGTAATTAGTGATCATCGGGGTCTGCGCCACGCGGGTGGGGCTGTTCTCTGCTTTAGATACGTGGTTCTCACTGCCGTTTTTCTAACCAGGAGATCCCGTTCTACCACATCTGGAACGGCTCCCAGCGGTACCTGCACTGCACGTTCACTCTGGAGCGGCTCAGCCTCAGCACCTGTGAGCTCACCTGCCAGCTGTGCGTGTGGCAGGTGGAAGGCGAGGGCCAGAGTTTCAGCCTGGACTTCAACATTGCCAAGGTAACGCTCAGCAGACACGCCCCCTTAAAACCAGCTGCTGTCGTGCCGCGCTGAGGCGGTTTGTAAGCCGCTCCTGTCCCACCAGGACACTCGAGCGGTGGACTCCGAGTTTCTAGTAATGGACAGCAACGCCACGGCTCTGGCAGGACCCAGCGCCTTTCAGATCCCGTACCTCATCAGGCAGAAGATCTGCAGCAGCCTGGATGCCCCCTGTCCCAACGGAGCAGACTGGAGGATGCTAGCACAAAGACTTAAACTTGAGAGGTACGGACAGCACCAAAGCACAGAGTCCCAAATGTGGTCACAAATGTTAGCAGATGTCCTCTACTGTCGCGTTATCTTCTACATTTGTAAAACCCTTCTCCGGGAAGCAGCCCATCGCCTCAGTCAAGTGTTTGTCCTAAAGTTCAGGTAAACAAGGTAATGCCTTGGCGAGCTAATCCTCTTCACTCGGCTATAGGATTAATGTGGACTCGATGGATACAGCTATCATTTCTGCAGGAAATCATGACCCCCTTCTTACCTTTTTTCCCTCAGAAAAAGCTAAGCAGCTTAAAGTCTGCAGCTAAATGTCTTCCTCCTACATCCTGCTTAACCGTCGTAATTGGAAAGCCTGGCTGCCCGTCAGCCGGGAGGAAATAAAGAAAAAAAGATGGAAAAAGGTTCGGATCGGTGCCGACCTCCACCCAAATGCTCTCAGTTTATCACCTGAGAACCGGCATTGATCCCTCATCCTCCAGTTTAACGTCCAACTTGTAATAAAATCAAATAAAAGCACTTAATTTGTTCAATCAACTTTATTTACCCCAATTAATTACAAGCCGAATGGATGCACTACAGGTTTAATTAGCAATGTTTTGCTCAACATAATCAATTCTCATTGAGGTTGCAGGAAGGAACAACTTCTCTGCTGCTTGATCCTTCCTGAGCGGCGCCTTTTTCCTGAAAAAGACAGCCAATCCCTGGCGTCCTGTCAGGCTGCGTTCCTCTGTTTGTTTCTGACTGCGTGAAGCGGGCAGACTTAGCGGAACGAGACCGCTCGATAAAACTTAAAATGCCAAGAACCTTTTATTTGATCTTTCCCTCCAAAGAGCGCGCGAGCGTCTGTGTCACAGCCGTACAAGATAAGCCGCTGTTTCACACGGCGAGGTGAATAAACAGAGCTGACATGTCGGACGCCACGCTGCTTTCTGTTATCCGAATGATGACAGAGGTCCGTTTCCAGACAGATTTATCTTCTTCTTTTTTTGACAAACACTTCTTTCTTTTGTAGTTGTTGTCCTCCCCGACGCTCAGGGAGGCAGAACTGCCTGAAAATGGCAAAACGAGGCTGTCCGCTCTTCCAAAGCTGTCACACATTTAACAGGAGATTCGAGGAAACGGCAGACTCTCCCGAGGTGAACACAGCTCGCTGGTGTTTTGGTTTGCCCCCTCCCAAACACTCGCCCAGCGCAGCCTCCACTGCGGGGCCCTGGACATTTGAGGAACAGGAAAACGCCATTAATCAAACGAGCGTCTCCGGATGCGGCGGGAATCGGGGCCCAGGCCACATCAAACACACAGCTGACGGACGGAGCCGCCGCTTTGTTGTCATTGATTGGGTTTGATGGTGAAGGTGTGGCCCTAGAATGGAAAAGGTCACTTCCGACTCTACTGTGAAAGTATATATAGGATTTGCTATAGCGAATTTCATCATCAAATAGAGGATTAAGGCGCTAAGCTCCAAATATAAAGTGACAGACGTTTTTGTGTTTGATGGCAGCTTTAAAAGCGCACCGTTTATTTATCAGGTTTTACGTTTTTATTACTTAAAAAACAGCAGATCTGTGTGTGGCGAGACGACAGAGAATCACTGCAAAAACCAAATCTCAAGAAAAGTAAAAAGACTCATTTCAAGATACATTTGTCTTGAAATGAAAATAATCTTATCAAAAAAGTTTGCCTACATCAAAAAGTTCTTAGTTTGAAAAAACGTGTCTCAGTGACTAGAATTCATCTTTTGATCTAATTGCGATTGTGACGTTTTTAGGGCATCGTTTCTGCAGAATGACAGGAATTCATTCAGTGTTTGCCCCCCAAGTTGTTGGCGTAAGCCCACCCCTACTCCCCGACATCCATCCTTTACATACTCTTCTGCTAGTTTACAGCCCCCCCGCCCCCCCAAGATATCATTACTAGTGCAACAATGAATAAATGAATAATGGACACATTGAAAGTGCTTTGAGCGTCTGGAAAAGTGCAAATAAATCGAATCCATTATTATTATTGTTTAACAAAAATTGCAAGCAATGTTGGATCTTTTCTGCCATACAGTTTGGAGCCAGATGTCAGCTCAGACAAGTTCATTATATTCACAACGATTTTTAATAAAGAAATATTCAGAAATGCAATTTTAAGATGATTTTTTTTTACATATCTCCTCTATCTTCAGAACACGTTAAAAACCCCATTTTCTTTGGAGATGATCTTTAAACTAAGAAATCTCAGCAAGACATTTGTTTTAACCCACTGGAAGATGATTTTGCTCATCTCAAATTCTAATGAATTTTTGGATCGATTTCTCGCGGGCCTGTTTCTGCGATGTCAAAGCTAAAACTAAAAAAAAGGTTCCTCTGAGCTGAAGAGACTTGATTTCTGATCTTCTCCTCTGTCCCTGCAGACACATGAGTTTCTTTGCATCCAAAGCGAGCCCCACCTCTGTGATCCTGGACCTCTGGGAGGCGCAACATTTCCACAGCGGCAACATCAACCAGCTGGCCGCCGTCATGGCCGACATCGGCAAACAGGAAGCCATGATTTTCCTGGTCTCTGATGGCGACTGCTAGCCCAGAAGAGAGACAGATGGGGGAGAAGTGCGGCACGCCAACATACACTCATAACAGCAGGAGGCGGGGCTAAAGATGTTCTGATGAATCTGTCGGGGGAGGGGGTTTTAATCCATTTATTCAATCAATTTAGGTTCAAATCTGTCAAAGACGGTCCTTCGGGGGGGAAAAAGTGGGTGTGTTTGTGGAAGCTGTTACCTTTAGCTGAGCGGGTCGCTCCTTCAGAAGTGGGAGGAATATGCAAAACGCAGCGCCACAGCCACAATCCATCCGTCGGTTGCTGAGTTCAGAAAGCTGAAAGTTTCATCAAAAGTGCCAGCGGCTCGCAGCTGGCCCGCCATTTTTCCGTCTGTACCCGTTTGTCCGAACTGATTGTGTTAGAGAGCCCCATGTGCCCCCTCCCTCCCCTCCCGGTCTCCTCCAGTCGGCGGTACTTCTCGGTCCGGTCGGCATCACTGCTGTGAATGTAACATCTTGACATCTTGATTCGGCGAGACGCTTCACAGCTTTCCCTGCTTCGAAATCAATATTTGTGAGGTGGGGGCTCTCTGAACCCCTTCTGTCTGAGAGGGGAGGGGGATGATGTTGTATTTTCAGTGCGGAGCCTCGGTTTTGGATCCATCTGGGTCGTTTCCCCGTCGTCCTCATCACGCTGGTTTCTGGTCACAGCTAATGAAGGAGCCATAGTGCCGAAAGGCGTTCTAGCTGCATATGTGTGAACACTGAATGTCGTCTCCTTTCTTTTTGCCCCGTAATGACATGAATTCTCCAGTATAGGAGCGTGGCCAAAAGGGTTATTCTAGCATATGAATAATACAGAGCACTTTGCCACTGAAAACCTGACAACAAATTCTTCACAATCTCAACGATTCCTCACGCTGAAAGTGTGATTGTGTAGCTTTGTTTGGATCATTTATGAAGCAATGTTAGAGGGGATTCAACATTTCCACATCAGGAAGAAGCCCTTCACTTAGATTAAGAGGCGTTTTCATAAACTCTGCTGCTCGCTGATGTTGTTTTTTTTTTTATTTTCAAACCCAGACAGCCAATATGATCCATTAGCTGCAGCTCCGCTCATTATATTTTTACTGCGTTACGTTTTCACAGTAATTCCTTAGTAATGGATCTGTCAAAGCGGGCAGCATAAAGAGGGTTTGATTAAAGCCCACTGGGTCAGAGGTGTACTTTGTGAAGGTGTGAGCAATCCCTAACTAGCCATAGTTGTGTGTCTGCCTCAGGGTTGCATGTGAAGTCGTCTGCCTAAAAAAGAAAAGCCCTTTTCACACGATCTGTTCTTTTCTTTGACAGCCGGAAGAGTCCATTCTGTCGTTTTCCCCCCCTCCAACCTTTAAGATGAATTATGATTGTCAGATATTTGGAATGTACGTTTAGGGTTTCCTTTAGTGGGGAAAAATATCCTTGTTTTTATTTTTACTTCTGCAGGTTTTGACAGTTTGTAGATTCCTACATGGCATCTTAGCAGAATTCCTTCTCTGAAACATGGCGTCTCCCCTCCCTGTTCCAGTTTTCTACGGATGCCATGAAATCAAAATCGTCACCTTTTTATCGGATAGAACGATTCCCCTTGATCCTCGCCACATCAATGTAAATATGTTTTTCTATATCAGCCCTGTGCTGTTACTTTGCATATTGTATATGGGCAGAAATGGGTAACCAAAGTTTTCGGAACCTCCTCTGAGTCCACGACCCCTTTGTGTTGATGAAAGCGTCGTTTCATCGCCGTTTTTACAAACAGTTAGGGTAGCGTGAGTCATAGCCGTCGTCTAAACGTCCGACTCGTTTCTCATTTCCTACTTTTGTCCTGGAGTATCCATGCTGTCAGCAGTTTTTATTTCAAACCACTTTGTAAACAAATGTAAATTATATTTTAATATGAAGCCAAAAAAAGACACTTAAGTGGCGCAGCATTTGTCAAGTCTAAACCGTGACGTGTTTGCCTATATCCTGTTCTTTGGCGATCTAGCAGTGATTTGCAGTGTTATGGGTTTAAAGGCTGTTTTTCTTTTGTTAATCCAGAAGTTTCTCTACGCGTCCTGTTCGTCCCGCATACGTCTGCCTGATCATTTCCAGAATTGTAAGCATTTAAGTGACGCTCAGTGCGGCGGGCCTGCGGCAGGTTCTGTGACGCCTCGGTTCCGTCTTGGTGACTTCTGGACTCGCCGGGTTTGGTGTGCAGCTCATGTCCGTAACACGCGTGCTATCTTCAAAAGTTCATGGTGTCAGTTCACTCTGTGTTACGAGGAAAAAAAAAGATGCATCCCAGCACTGTACTCTGTGTCACTCATTAGGAGGCTGTGTGCATTTTTCAGTTGGTGTGTGTGTGTGTGTGTGTGTGTGTGTGTGTGTGAGGCTGGGCGTGTGCATCCCTCCCTGTCACTGACAGAACTGTTTTCTTTGGGAACTGAGAACAATAGACTCCTGTGCTTGTAAATGGTTTTCTATTTGGTTCTTTGGTTCTATGTTCCTTGCCTTTCTGCAAGTCAAAAATGCTGTATTTATTACACGCCACAGCGCTTATGCAATTGTATATTCATTCTGTTGTTTTCTTTGTTTGACTTTTTTTGTTTGTTTCTTATCGTCAATGTAAATTGTTGTCAAAAGTTTTTGTGGCGACGGAAAAAAAGAAACTTCGGAGGGAAGTTTTTCTGTACTTTTTGGACAATGATATGAATTTGTGGGTAGAATTTTGGAAATTCGTTTCTAAGTGCTTTCAAGTATTTACTTGGCCTTATGTATATATATCTATGACATTTCAGAAAGGTATGTATAGTAATTCAATCCAAAATTGTTGTAAATAAATTATATATTGCTAAAATCGAGGACTGGAGTCTAATTGCAAAAAGAACGTCAACATTAAACCTCAAATTTTGTGTAATTTCACATTTACGTCCGTAAAAAGAACTTAACTATTTTTTTAATCTAAAATTTTGCTAAAACATCTTTACCGCACAAATTTCGTGGATTTATAAAACTTTATGCATTCACGCAAGAGCCAGATGTTACCTCTTTAAGACAGTTAAAAAAAAAAAAAACAGGAAAAGACATTCTTAATCAGGTGGAACAAATGTGAAAAATGTAACACTTCAGATCGGTTCTTCTAACACTGATGCTAAACGTGATTTTTGTTAAAGTCAACATTAAATTCTATATAGATAGCTTTATTACAGTTTAGGATATGCAACATGGAAAAGTTATAAAGAATTTTTAATTAGACTCACCAAAAAAATTCTGATTCTGTATTTAGTCAAATTTTCTCTGTCAGGAGATTTATGGGAAGTTTATTCATCATTTCCTTACATACATTTATCAAACCTATGACATAAGCTGGTGAACTTTGACCTTTCCTGATAGTGAAGCTTTCATGAAAACACCTTCAGCTCAGAAACCTGAGCTCCAGCAACACGGTCTATGAAACGTACAGAACACGGATTCTGTCATTAAAACCTCCATTTATATCAAATTTCATTTTAAGATGCTTTAATTATTGGGATTTTTTATTCATGTGTAAAGTTCAGACGTTATATTCAACAGTCTCTAAATGTAGAATAAAAGTGGGAAAATAAAAAGGAAAATATTTCCAAACGTTTAGAGGCTGTTATGGTGAATTTTCTGCAAAGGGAGTTGGTATTTTATAAAGCTTTGAGTTTCTAAAATTGTTTTTTACTAGTTTTTGGTTTACTGGTTTAAACCAAGTCTGTAAATTTACCAGTGGTTGTGTAAAACTATTGTAACCACAAAAACAAAGTGTAGTATAAACTAGAAACAAACGTAACATTTTTTTTAATTAACTTCTTTTTTTCATTTTAGCTAAATATTTTTTTTTGTGTTTTTTTTCCCCTAAAGCTTCGTCTTTTATCTTTTTTTAACTGGAGTGGAAGATTTTAAATCCTAATGAATAATTAGTGCATATTCGTTAAAAAAATGAAAATGAAAATGTGTGTAAGTTAGATTCATGAATGTCCATAAAAACTTAAATGGTAAACAAAAAAATGTTTCAATCTGGT
Source organism: Oryzias curvinotus (assembly GCA_023969325.1). Classification (NCBI taxonomy): domain Eukaryota; kingdom Metazoa; phylum Chordata; class Actinopteri; order Beloniformes; family Adrianichthyidae; genus Oryzias; species Oryzias curvinotus. The sequence goes on from CM043715.1 coordinate 24,107,375, forward strand.
GGAAAAACTGCAAAAACATTTTCCTACACGAGAAGCATTTTATCGAACAAACCCAGTTTATTAAACCGTGTGAAAGGTTAAAGGAGTCGTGCAAAGTGAAGAGAAGGCAAAAAACAAAAACAAAAACAAATTGAAGATTATGAAGTTCATGATTTCTGCCAAACAGTGAAGAGTCTAAAATCTTCTTCTGGGAATGAACTGAACATTAATGACATGCAGTTAGATATTTCTCTGTCATTTGGTCAGATTCAAATGTGGAACATTTTGGAATACATATTTTAAAACAAACAAACAGGGAATTCATTTGTATACAAGTCAAAACACAAATAACATGAGTTTTTGTTTTTAAATAACTGAGTTTCATCAGTTTGTGTGGCAGCTTAAAGGGTTTTATTTGACACTTTCAACATAAAAGCCACAGAAAATGAAAGCATAGAAATAGAAACTAGTGTTTCATGTGATCTTTGACCTTTATTAACTGAACAAGAGCACGAGGGGGAGGAGCAAAGAAAAAAAAAAGAGAAAATGTGAGTCTGTTTTTTAACTTTCCAATGATAATATTCTGCTAAAGCGGCTTCAGTAACATTAAAGGGGCTGTGGGAGGAGCTTTTCTGCTCTCAGTACAGACGTTTATTGATGAAATCTGAGCATTACTTGGTGGGATGAAAAAGAAAGGACTTTCTTTTTAAGAAATGTAAAAACTATATATATATCTCAAGAATTGAGGATCTGAAATCATTTCTCGATTATTTCCCAATAAAGCAGCAAATTGTTCATTACAAAGTGACATCTGGAGAGTTTTAGCAGCCCTAGAAGGTGACAGCATGTGAAGCCAGAATGAAGCCTCTGAAATGCACAAAGTCTGCAGGATATAAAAAAAAAAATAAGACTGAGCTGAAGTGGCTGTGTGGTTGGCAATGCTGAGCGTGTCAGAGGGCGAAAACGGGGTAGAGAGGAGGTGGAGGCAGAAGTTGTTCTTTCTGCAGATGCAGCTGGCTCCTCTCACACCGGAGCAAAAGCGTGGCTTTTGCACAGCGGCTTATCCTTCTTCGAGTAGAACGTCTTACCCTCAAGGTTGATTTGGCAGAGCTTTAAAGATGAAAGAAGACAGACAGACGGAGTCAGATTGAGCAACCGGGGTGGAGGAGATATCAAACTGCACCAGTGCCAACGGGAATTTGCACAGTTTGGTGCGGGCCGGAGCGGACCCATGCGTCTCCTTTGACAGTTTTCACGCTCAGATAGGAAAAACCAAACCGAAGAAAGAGTCCCGGGTTCTAAGATGAGCTCAGACGGGTCAGGTTCTGCTGAGATCGGAGAAAAATTGGGGCTTGAAAAAAAAGGAGTCCAATCAGACTTACAGCACAGACGAAGCACGTGTCGTGCCAGCTGAAGCCCAAGGCCTCCAGGAAACGATCGCCGGCATCAATCTTGAAGTCGCAGCCGTGGCATTTGGTGCCAAACATCTTCTCGTAGTCTGGAGAGGAAACAGAGGAAACTCACATAGAACCAGGCCAAATGATGTCAACAGAAATTCACTTCCCGCCGAGGTTACGGCGCGAAGGGTCTCCAAGAGCTCTCGCCTTTCATGTTTTTTTAAAAAGCTGGAGGTTGGCGCCCTTAAAGATGAGAAGACGCTACACACAAGCACTTAAGGGATTGAATGGAAGCAATAACGCCGGATGAGATGCTGCGGATGCCAAACGCTGGCTCCGCTCCTCATTGGCCATTTGATAGTGTGATATTTGGAGCAACAGTGGTGCCTTCACAGCATGCGGGGATTAGGAGGAGGGGAGGGGGGGGGGGAATTGCTCCCAATACTTGACTGGATTTGCCAGTCTCTTTCATCACGAGGACTCTGGGGAAAGTGTCAGGTTATAACGCAGCTTCTCAAGAGGCAGCGAGAGCGGCACAATTCCTGCAAGATGCTGAGGCAGCAGAATGTTTATCAGAGCTGAAGGCATTATTCAGAAAATGAGGATTGGGGTTTCTGCCTCTGCCTCTGATAAAGCAGCAATACCCGTCAGGGGCTGAGCGCTGAGTAAGAAACACATTGCCCCGCTAAATCATTTAGAGCATAATAGAGGAGCGTGCACCTTTCATAACTGCCTACAGAGGGATGCATGGAGTAAACTGCAGCTAAATACATTACAGCAGATGAAAACATCACACCCGGTGATTGACTGTGCAGAGCGCCGATTCACCAGACAGGAAGCCTCGGCAGCGCTGCAGCCGGGCGTCACACAGCTGTCACAAAGAGCCTGATAAAAGTCTTTGTTTTGGAGAACTTCCCATCCTCTCAGCGGCAGAGTGCTGTTGCATCAAACATTGCAGTCTGTGATCCTATGTGCTTAGATTTACAAAAAACGTGCAGAAATCATAAGGGGAGGGGGGGGGGCCCTCACACGGCCTGAGAGGTCTCCCAACGTGCGCTGGAACTAATCAATGTGCACGCTGGGATTTGGAGTGCGCTTTAATTTCTGCCAGTTTCTTTTTCTACTGCTTAAGTATCCCAGCCACTGACGGGATGGAACTGTCCATGCAAACGGGGGGGTTTCTGGGGGTGAAAGTGATGATTACTCGCCTCATTTCATAAACCACATTATTCTGACTTGTCGTAACCCCCCTCACCAACAGGAATAAGTCTGTCATTAAAAATAAATGAATAAATAAAATAACAGTGAGACAAGAACTCCCAGATCAGCAGTAAAGTAGAAAAAGCCCCCCGGGGGTGTCCAAACTGGCTATAGGGAGTCACGTTTATGAGAAAGATGCAGCATAAGGGGCCAGAAATCACAAGTTAAAGTGTGGAGCTAAAAAATAAAAACAGACATCCAGGAGTGAAGCGGAGCAGCAGCAACACTCTCAAATCTGCACCTTTTGCAAACTGAAGAAGTTGCAGAGTTACACTCTCTTCGAGGTTATAGACACGCCAATCATCTTCTGAGCTGCAGTTTTTAGCTAAAATCAAGAAACCAGGGTTGTTTTCTAGGACATAGTTTCTGCAGAGCGGCAGGAGTTCATTAGAGATTCACCTCTGAGTTGTAGGTGGGACCGCTGACACGGTGCAACTCCGCCCCCCTTCCCCTTCCGTTTCCAGAGAGCTGAGAGCAGGTAGAGGTAAGATCGAGCCTAAAAAATCCGGCCCGACCCGACACAGGCCTCGCGGGCATTAAAGCCGAACTCGGACCGAACCCGACCAATTAACTTGATTTGCAGGACCGAGCCCGAAGCAAACCCGAAATTTCAATTTAACCCATAGGATTATTGACAGAAAAAAACCCGCCAGATTTCTTAAAGGTAAAATAATCTATATATTTTTATGATGATGAAAGTTATTTTCCTTCGAACAGAGAATGGTTGCTGCAGCCGCGTGCGTATAAGCTGCTGTTGTGGCATAGAGTTCAGCTGGAAGCGCTGCGCATAGGTTCCTCCCTTCCATGACAAATGCATTTGATCAACGAAATAACGCTGGAACACAGAAGAAGAGGCCAGACAGAGAGAGTGACAGAGAGATCTTGATGCGCACTCGCTTCATTACGCGGAGAAATACTGCAGCCGCGGCGGTGCGCGTTTGCCTTTTCAGTTTCCCTGTCTGAAGTTTATCCTTGACTTCCTGCTGCTCCATATCAGGGATCCCTAAACAAAATAGATGCGGGCTTGCGGGGGAAGATTACATTCACGACACGTGCGCAGAGCTGCGGGTGGCCGGCGCCCCCCCTTTTCTGCCAGTTGCTGGACCACAGTGTATGTCAATCAACGGTGGGCTGGTGACTGGTGGGAGGGGGGGGGGGGTCTACCTGTGTGTGTGTGGGTGTGTGCGTTAGGGGAACGTTCTCCCTCTGAGTTAGAAGAAGCTGGCTGTGCCTTTCGGTTCGTGCGGTAACCGTTCTGACGTACAGGATTAATAAAGAGCTGTTTGACAACCGCCGCCTAAGGAGCTTCTTTGCAGACATTACAATATATTTATTAAAAAAGTCAGCAAGAGAGAAGCCCGGCCCGAACCGACCCGAACGTAATGACTGTCATTTAGAGCGGACCCGGAAATTGGATGCACCCGAAATTCGGGTCCGGTCGGGCTCGGACTCAAGATCTTACCTCTAAGAGCAGGGAGCTTGTGGCCCACACAGCGTATTTTTTATCAATTTATTTATTTTTTGTTTCACACACTGTTTTTACCGTCATGTCTTTTATCTGTTCTCGCTGAAGAGCTGTTTTTACTGAATTGCCCTTGGTGGATTAATAAAGTCATCCATCCATCCGTCACACAAATAAATTCTTTTTGAAATTGAATTTTTTTGTCTGCTCCCATTTCACAACATACAGTATAGAGAAATACTCAGAAATGCAATTATGAGCTTATCTTCTTGATATATACGTCCATCATTAGAAAAATGCCACAAGAACATGTTAAAAACCCGAAAACACCATTTTCATTGGAGTGGGTCTTTAAAAAGCTTGGAATGCATCATTGAAATAAACACAGAAATTAGTTTATTTTGTTTTGTTTTGTTTTTTTTTTTTATTTTTTTATTAGATATTCCAACAAAATGTTTCACCACACAATCTTAAAATGACCACATCAGGAGCGAACTGGAGCAATACTTTCAGGTTTTTGTGCTGAGGCTTCCTCACCTTTCTCACAGTAGGGTTCCCCCTCCTCCATATAGAAGGCCTGGTTCCTGATGGGAGCCTTGCAGGCGGCACATTTGAAGCACTCCACGTGGTAGGTCATTTTGAGTGCGTGCATGATTTCCTGACAAGAGAAAATCAGATCTAAAAACCAGCTCCTTTGCTTTGATTGTCTTCTTCTGTTTTTAGCAGGCATTTCTGGATTTCCGGTAGGGCTTGGCCCGCTCACCCCTGTGATTTTCTTCTTGCACTTGGCACAGTTCGGCGCGTATCGGTTGTCGTGGCACTTGGTACAGTAGACGGAGCCTCTCTCTTCAAAGAAGCCGCCCTCCTCCAGGACCGCCTTACACTGTGAGCAGGTGAACTCTTCCGGGTGCCAAGAGCGCCCCAGCGCCACCAGGTACCGCCCCCTTAAAGCACATCAAACTTCGATTAATCCGCAACAAAAATAACCGAAAACACAAAGACGTGCAGCAGAAACCTGTAGCTACAATAAAAACCTGTTCCTTGAAAACTTGGATTTTTTTTTTTTTGGACTGCATTGATTAGCCCTGCAATAGACCGGTGACCCGTGACCCAGCGAAGGGATTCAGCGGGTTCTGACGTTGTTGTTCAGCGCCGTCCCACCTGATGATTTTATTGCAGGCGCCACACACCGGGGTCCTCTTGCTGTCCTCGGGTGCCTGCTGCGCCGCCTGCATGATGGAGCTGCGGTTCTGCTTGGGCGTCAGTTGGGCGGGCTGCTGGTGCTGGGTCACCACGGTGCTGGTCTTGTCCGGGTGAAAGCGATCGGCGAAGCCCGGGTCTGTGACCCAGGGTGGGCGGGAGGTGGGGCCAGAGCCCGGCGCCGCTGCAGCAGCAGCTCCGGTCTTGGATCCTGCGCGGGGGGGAACAGATGGATGTGGATTTAACTAACGCGTGTTTTGGGTCGCTGCTGATGTTTTCTCTGCTTTCACCACATCAGAAACCCACCGTCTGGTTTCTCTGCAGCCTGGGTCTTTGCAGAAGAGGTAGTTGGCTCAAGGCTGTGGAAAGGGAAAACAACTACTTTGAGAAGATGCAAAAAATAAACACCTTGGTAACCATGGTTACAGCTTATTGAATTTTTAGATGTCAACATTCGTGGTTGTTTTTATTATACAGGAGAGCAAAGCGTTCGAGTGTTGTGGCAAAACAAGTCGATTTCCTTAAGTGGATGTCGCTGGCTGTGCTGATGAAATTTAACAAGCCGTTTCCATCAGCTCATGGTGCCTGCAGACCATTTACATGATTATAGCAGCTTTTGTGGAGGGAAGAAGGGGAAGAAGAAGAAAAAAAAAATCAATCATGTAATGCATTTCCATTCAATAACCAAAGCTGAAAAACAGATATGCATTCAATAAACATATCAGCTCCACTTGAAAATCGTTCAGGAGCTTTTGCCCTAATGAGCCAAGAAAAACGTGTGACTGACATCGCTGGCAGGCAAAAAAAAAGAAGCAGTCAGACAAAAAGTCATCCTGCATGTTGAGCTGTCAGATTTGGATGCAGGAGTTTACTTCAAACCTGCGTGAGGAGGAGCGATAAAAAAAACAGAGTTTTCTTCATTTCAAAGTTCTGTTACCCGCAGCAAGGCGGGCTATATTCAGAAAAATCTTCAAACCCTCCTTCTCTGAGAGGAAAACAACATCTGAGCCAACACCGAGAGCTCTGGAGACGTTTTATCCTGAGAAATAAAAAAAGAAAAATAAAAAAACAGGCACCCCTTTAGGCATCACTCATGTTTACATCATCAGCTGTGCCTCCAATAACACACTAATGAATGATGATGAAATCTGGTCTCATTTGCTAAAATAAAGAGTGAAAATGGGAAATGAATTACAGACCCCACTGTGAAGCAGGTCAGGCCTCCGTTTACCGTTTCTAACAAACATGAGGAGGAGGAATTATAACAGGAGGAAAAGTCTGACTTTTTTTCCTTCAATGGCTCCCTCTGAATAAGAAAAAGGACATCAATTCTTTTTTTTTTTTTTTTTTTTTTGCAGTCATACAGCGATAGCCTGCAGGAAAGTAGCTAAAATGACTGCTGCTGCAATTCTGGAAGGAAAAAAACTAAATGAAAAGATTCCTAAAAGGGAAATGAAGCTTCATAAACATAAAAAAGACAGGAAGTGAGCAGCCAGGTTAAGCAAGGGACACAGCCGGTTTCTCTCAGTTTGACACACAGACCAGGGGTCAGCCGCCTTCTGCTCCAGACCCATTTAAGCCCGCCTGCTGGGACTTACCCCCCACACCCCCACACAAATAAAGCAGCATCCTGGTCAAATGTGCTGCCATGGCTTCACTTCCCCTGCTGAGCTGCCCTACATGGCATCAGGCCAGTGCGGGGTTCTAATCCCACATTAGGAGGTTACGGCAGCCGCACCTCTCAGTGGAGAAGGGTTGAGGGTGCAAATTGGAGAACATCCTCCATGGCAGCTTCTTCCCTCCTGGATCGACCTGCATGGTGTTTTCCTGACATTTTCCCGGCTTTCAACATCCCTCTGATCAGCCAGAGGCGTGAGGTGATGCAGGTGCACGGCGCTCGCGTTAAAGACTCACAAGAAAGGAGCTCTCTTTTCCTTTAATGTGAAATGTTTCCTTTTAAGGTTCCTTTCTATTCTTGAACTTATGATTTCAGATTCACATCTGTCTAGCTGGCACTCCGGAGGGAGGCATCGACCCGAGCCATGAGGGGAGCAGAGGAGTTTGTTGACAGTTCTGCATCCGGCAGAGGAAAAGCACTTTTCTTTATTTTAAAAAGAAAAAATGTGACAAGCGTCACTCTTCACCCAGTGTGGAAGTGGAGTTGAAGCAGCCTCCTAAAGCCTGTGAAGAGATACTCCTCTTTAAGTCTTTATGTTTTTAACTATTTTTTGTTTAATATTTATATAGTTTCTTGTTTCAGGATAGCTCCCTTTTTGTAGCATTAATGTTCAAAATGTTTTTACAAAACATACATTAAGTCGCGACTAATAAAAACTTTCACATTTAGTTTTGACCACTTAAGGTGCTCTAAATAACTTTTGGCTTTTATATGTTTGGCAAAATCTCCATAAAATTATATTTAGGTTTTCAATCTCCAGTGTGAAGAGAAAACCGCTTTTGATCCATAAAATGTACGTAAATACTAAGCGTTCGCAAGCCACTGTAAAACGTCATGCAGTTACATCAGCTGACCGTTTGGGGGCAGTGTTGCCCAAAAAGAGATCCAAAAAGGAGGAGAGAAAAAAGAGAATTCATATTGTTATGGATTCACTCTGTGGACTGTTGCGGTTCAAATGGTCAGATCCAACATCTCTGTATTGATTCCACTTTGGTCGACCGGATGGTCGGTTTCTACCTGCTGCTAAACTGTGCCACGAGTTCCTTGCAACAGAACCAAGGGGCGGATTTTGAGGTCAACTTTGATCTAAACCAGGGGTGTCCAATTCCAGGCCTCAAGGGCCGGTGTCCTATATGTGTTCCAATCAACCTGCCGTTGAAGCTCCTTATTGGCTAAACACACCTGATCCAGGTAATCAACAGGAGATGAGGCAGCGTTTCTGGAAAACCAGCAGGTTGACGGCCCTTGAGGCCCAGATTTGGACACCCCTGATCTAAACCAAAGGGGGTTTATCTAAGAATACGACCTCTGGTGTGGCCCAAACAGTGCAGTGTGAAAATGAAACTGCCTCATAAAAACCAGTTCAAACAATCCAATGTCCCTTCCAACCATCACTGCGATAATTGAAGCACAGTTCACTTATATTATTTCTAAATGATAGAGTTCAAATATCTGTCTCCCTCTGCTTATGCCGATAAGGTTGCATCCCTCCATCCGCCCTCCCACTTTCTCCAGGTCCTTTATGTGGATGCTGAGCTGGAGGAAAGTCCATCAGAGGCTTCCTCCTGTGGCTCATGAGTTTGATTTGAGGCTTCCTGTCCTCTAAGATGTTCACACCAACTGGATTTAGGTCTTAGGGACAAATACATGTTTTCTTCTTTCTTTAGTTCTTTTTTCACACATACTTTTCATTCACAGAAAATGTGAATGACTAGTTGCTGTTTCAATACTTTATCACTTCTTTCTAAAATGAACAAACACTGCATCCCTGAATATATGACTCTGGTCCACTGTGCTGTATTTGTGCTGAAACTGTAGTCTGGGACCAAGAGTCCTTTTAAAATTAGGACACGATGTCTGTATACAAAGATTTTCTCTATTTTTCTTTAAATGTGTGCATTTCTCCTAAAGCCTGTTCACAAATCCTAAAAAAAGAAATATACAGAAAGCAGCCTCTGTCTTGTGTACTAGTTGCTTTGGCATCAATCTTTTCCTCCACGTGCAGAATACACAATTTGACAAATCTAAAAAAAAAAATAAAATACTGGTATATAGAAAATGTACACTTTCCATTATAAATACAGTTTTAAATACAAAACTTTAATTAGAAAAATAAAACACTACCGGTAACTACCATTTTGGAGCTGCTTTCAAGTAATAATAAATAAGCTTCACTTCCTGATAAGAGTATCTATAAATTTCAAGACTTAAAGACTTTCTTAATACAACTGTAAATCTAAAGATCTCAAGTCTAAAGCAAACATACTAATATCCATTTACTTGTCAGAATACTCTGTAGCATTTTCTACAAGTTTTAAAGCATTGATGGTTAAAAAAAAGCGCAATTTACATCATATGAATTTTTTTCTGTTATTTCTTGTTCTGCTTGTATTTTCCCCATTTCCCTACACTTGATTACATCCACTAATGAGCTATCTGGTGATAAATGAATTTTGACGAGCTCATGACCTTATGATGCCGCATCCCAGAAGTCCTTTGAATTTGGCTGGAGATGATATCGCCTTGACAAGCCCAAGAAACAAAACTCTTATTTTGAATGCTAAATATATTACAAATTTGCTCTGAATCGTTTCTGTTCAGCATCTTCACTAAAAACAACAAAAAAAAAGTAAAAGGAAACAAAGCGGGAATATGGCAAGCAAAATCGTATTGAAAAGTCTCATGTAACATGAAAAAAAAAGAACAGACAGACAAGAGATGGTTTTTCAGATTTTTTGTATTTTTAGAGATTGGTGATGACAGCAGGAAAAAAAAAGTTTTCTTTAATGGTTGTCTGTTAGATGAGATCAGAAATGAAAACTTAAGGATGAAGAGTTTAATAGATGTAAACAGGCAGGAAGAGAAACACAGACAGAGAGGAAAAACAGATCAAAGGAGCGTCTGACCTCCACCTTTAAGAAATAGCTCCACCTTCCAACCAGTTTACTCCCAATAATTCAGTTTGAAATGGAAAACTGTGAGAAAGTGAGACATTCAGAGGGAGATTTTACATTTCGGCTCAGTGAAGACAAGGTTCCACTTTAGGCTTCGTCATCTAAGCTATGCTTCTTTTTTGGTTTATTTTTCATTACTTCCCCAAACTTCGTCTTTTTCACCCCAACGGTTAGTGAAAGGTGAACTGCCATGAGAGAGCGGGCTTTGCATGTGGACATCGTCGGCTGTAGAGGTGCGACTTTCCCTAGCAGGCTCTGCGTTCCGGGGCTTCAAGCGCGTCGCTCAGGATTTGATATTGAGGGCGCGAGCGGACCTTTCATGGTGCCAATCCCTCAGACGGGCGTAGCGAGGGCTCTGAATCTCAGTCAGGAACTTTTCCCTGACCGGAGGCAACACAGAAATGAAACAAGAAGAGACAAGCAGGAAGGAGATGAGAGGGCAGAGAATGAATGACGCGAGCAGCAGAGGAAACAAGTGAAGAGCTCAAAGTGCATGACAGAAAAAGAAAAAAAAGAGTTCTAAGCCGGTGTAATGTGTCACCATGGATATAAAACACTACTTCTACCAAAAAAATAAAAGTCTGTAGATTTGATGTTTGCCTCAAATCTATTTAGCATGTTAAAAAAAGCAACAAATCAAGGATTAATTTCCTTCTTCACAAAGTTTAAAGAAAGAAGTGGTGGATATTTAAAATGTTTTTTAAAAGTCTTGATGTAATTCAGTGTCACTAAACACTCAACGCTCAACTAAATACTTTTGGAGTTTCTATTAAAAAATTCAATATCCTCCAAGACAATAGATTCGTTTCTAGTAAGAAGTGCTGAAAAACAAAAATTCTTGAGTTTCTGTAGAAATACAAGTTTAGTTATGATTTTCCTTAAGATATTAAAATATAAAAGGAAATGTAGTTTTTTCAAAAGGAAAAAAAAATCTTTAATTTTTTGGACCACAACGATACATTTTAACTAAATCTTTCTTTTCCGCTTTGTCCCAAAACTTCTCACAAAATGTGTTTGAAATGCTTTTGTATGAAACTCTTTAGGTCTAATTCTGGTTTCTGCACCTAAAACCGATGTTCTGCCAACAAAGATGAACTATGACCTACATTCTTCTACTGACCATTTACTATTTTGTTGCTTATCTTTGTTATAAAAAGATTCTAACACAAAAACTGAGTATTTGTTATTTTATCATCATCTAACTTCAAGGTTTTTGTAAAAAAAAAAAAGAAGTTTTCTCTTTATTTTTAAAGATAAATGTCAATTATGCACATTTTTTAACTTTTAGTGGACTTTTACTTTGACCATCTAACAAAATACTGATATGTGGAAAATACTTTTCTATGTATCTAACTGATTTTACTATATGAACAGTCAAGTGTTATTAGTTTACATTTACAAATGATTTATGATCTGTGCAAACACACCAACAATGTCAGCGTACAAGGAAGCAAATCTCACAAACTGTAACAAAATCTAAAAAAAAAAAAACAGAAATTGAACAATAAACTGCTAAACAAAGTCTCTGTAGAAGCACGTACACACATTAACAAGCTCACTCAAACTTTTACCTTGACCTCTTTGTAATTTCATCGTTTGGATCCTGCACTGAGAAATCCAGAAGAAACAAGATATCAGAGCTTCGCTGATCAATAGAGGGACACTTCACTGCTACAAAAACAGCTTTTATATCACCTTCCATAGTAAATTGTGTACATTTTCACAAGGTTTTCCAAGCTTTTCTATCAGTTTACTGCTGAAATGTTATTAATGACAGCAGTTGTCTAAAAGTTCTCCGTCTCTGCAGGATCTTTGTAAAGCGATCAGACCAGATGAGGGACGACGCCCTTCCTACATCTGATGCTGATTATCTGATAGACTCCTCAGGGTTCATGCCTCTCCTAGCCACTCCTGTCTCAGGCCCTGACTTACTGAAGTCGGTGCCTGTGACCTGGGCCAGAATTCGGAAAGACCGGGACTGAGTGGTGCCGGTCCGGGGCTGCCAGTCCTCCGTGTCTTCGATCAGCCTCTTCTTGCTGCGGTCGTTGGGGATAAAACAGGGCATGTTCTCCATCCTGAGGCCATGCCTGCACACACACGCAGCAGCACCGCGGCAGGCGTGGTTAACAGGATCTAATCTAACAAAGTCGCTACACACTCGCTAATCTGGTGACTTCACAGGCAGGAGACTGTCCGCACAGATCATGCTCCACTCGAATCTCAGCAACAGCTTCTTCACACGGCAAAAGCACTGACACGGTTTTCACAGGCACACCGCTGACTAATGAACGGATATGACTAAGACAGACTACAAATTCATCAATGACTGAGGAGACGGAGGAAAATACTTCAGCAAGATGTATCACAAAAGTACTTAAGATTCCAAAAAGCAAAAAGAGCTCAAGAAGCAGCACAAACCACACTCTTTTCAAGCATTTCCCTGAGTGACCTGTGTTGTGTAAACCCAATCGCAGAAACTTCTCAACGCCATCTGCTCATTGTACTTTCATAAACAGCCTTGCCATAAAAGCAGCTAAAGCCAAGAAGGCAGTCAGCATGCAGCTGCCCTTACTTGGGCTGTTGGTAGATTTCATCAAAATAAGTCGGTTCACCCCTGCGAAACAGACCAAAGACCAAATAAAAACTACTGTACAGAAAAATGAAGAAAAGTTGTACTGAATCAAGGATCTTTGTGTGAATATTAACATCTGTCTGGCAACAGAATGGCATTTATTCTGCACTTTAATGTGCTTAAAAGCTGAAGCCGAATTAAAAACTTTAATGATTTGGCTTCCAAGACCCACTCTGAACCTCTTTTGGTCTATTTTTACAGTGCTCCCAGTGGTCTTTTAAGTAGGATTTAATTTAATTTGGATTAAATTAGATTTAAATTAAATTTTTAGCCAAAATCTAAACACCTGTGTTTTCCATAACCCCGAAACTTTGAAAATGAATATAAACCCAATAATGTCTGAAGCCAAGATAAATAAATCCTTGTGTTTAAGTTGTGGGCGGGACCATTGGCACAAAGAAAGTCCACCCCCACTTCCCATCACCCATTTGTTTACACGCTCAACCTAACATTACAGCTGCAACAAAAATGGCGAGCAATGTAGGAAGTATCCAGCCGTACGGTTTTGAGTCAGATGCCAGCTCAGACAAGGAAAACAAATCCATACATGGATCTATTTGACTGGAAGTGGATGCATAAGAACGGAGCGGAGCTTGCGGTCCACCCATTGAATTTTCTATGCAACAAAGATTCTTTTTTTTTTTAACCGCATCTTTTTGTTCACATTGATTTGAATAAAGAAATACTCAGAAATGCAATTTTGAGCTTAATCTTCCTCAGTCAAGAGAAAAAGGCCACAAGTACATGTTTAAAAATGTGATTTTTATCAGAGTGGGTCTTTAAAATTTTGAAAATAACAGCTGAACATTTGCAATAAATGTAACAAACGGTTCAAAGATGGTAAATGGTTTCATTTGAGGACTAACATAAAAAGTAATATTTTTGATTAAACAAGAAAATAAATATTAAATCAGCTGGTGACGGCGGACAAAATCCCTTTTTTTTTTTTTTTTTTTAAAGGAACTGACCTGGTCGGTTTAATAGAAAACCAATTTTAAAAAGTAAATACAACTTTGAATTGAGAAATAGACACTTTCCTTTGGACGGTAAAATCACGAAAAAACATACTAACTTGTCAAGTGTTTCCATCTGCAGAGTTCCAGGAAAGGAGGAAAACAGAGAAAAAGGTCAGAGCTCAGCTTTGGGAAAAAAGAAATAGAACATGTCGATATGTGACAAAGGTTAAACACAGCGATTGAATGGAGGAGAAATACCAAAATGCAGACAACAGACATGAGTGGACACAACGTGCTGTTATTGGCAACAAGCTGTGTGAGAGAGATGCGATTGTTTTGTCAAATCCTGTCACCCCGACCCAAAATGACTCAGCAGACCAGCACAGAACCTTCTCTGTCCTCCTTCACTCACGCCTTCTGAACGAATGCTCTACAGAGAATGGAAAATCTGTTTTTCCAGCTAAATAAACTTTCTGCTGAATTTCTGTGGTGCTCTTAGATCTGTGCTCCCTTTCATCCCCTTAAACCAATGAGATCATTAACATGCCCAAAATAATTGGATAACAGAGCATTTAGATTGACGTGCGACTTTTAGAAAATTGTGGAAAAACATTTAGTCCACTATCTTGATTTGTTTTGGAGAACTGCGTACGTTCCAAACAATGCAACTTTAACACTTCCTGTTCCTTTCACAACAAAATACCTCACCACTCTACCCGCAGTTCTTTATTAAGACAAAATGTCTGGTGGAAAAAAAAAGAAAAAGAAAAACAAACTTTTGTTGTTCTTCTCACAAAGAAAAAACAACGGTTGCTATGGTTACGCCACCTCGGGGGGCTGTCAATTGACTTCCAATTGGTGCATTATTTATTTTTATTTTTTCATACACACACACAGTTCTAATACTACAGCAACATTTATTGGATAAGGATGGTTTGATGCCAGGAAGCATTTACTATTTGGGGAGAAATCTACGCGTGTTGACCCTGAATATAAGACATCGTTTTATCTTGTTTACATGGTTCTAGAAAAATCAGCAATATAAAAAAATTGGATAGTGATCAAATATTTGGTGTGCATGTAAAGGAGCTTTATACAAATTCTACAGCTGGAATGCTTCATGCTAATGTCCAAAGGTAACAAGAAATGTATAAATTAATGTTTATGTATCTTATGACTTTTGGCTTGGGCACTTTAGACGGTTGCTGCTTTACTTCTTTCTAATAATAGAGCAAAATGGGCACAAGGTTCTGAGGAGGCTCTACTCGTCTCTAATGGCGTGCTCATCCATCTACACACAGACGTGAAGTGTCTCTGGACCGAACAAGTACGAATGGAGAGAACTTGGCAGAATTTATGAGCAAGACTAAATACGGTGACGGACCACATGGAACTGCAGCTGCAGTCGGAGCACCGCCATGACCCAAATGACAGGATCCGGCCTGGACTATGGAAGACTTTTTATCTCAGGATGGGTTTAAGGACACTCCTCACAAAGTCTTAGAAAGATTTGTTTTTAAATTCGACAATTAATACATTTTAAAAAAAGCCAATTTTCCATTAACAAAACAATGTTGCTACAACTTCTACAGTTCAACCAGCTGCATTCATACATGAATCCCTAATTTTCTCACTGTTTTTTTGCAGAGCAGCTGTGTGAGACTGCACATCATTGTGTGAAATTCATTTAATCAAGTTCTCCAGTTTGAGTAAAGCAGTTGATTACTTTTAAGAGGGCACTTTTCAGAAAAGAGCTGCTGCTTTTAGCTTTTCTGTGTACGGCTTTCAAAACTCAAAATTTATTTCAAATAGGTTCTCCAGCTCCTTCTATTTACAAATAAATAAACACCATAAAACAGAAAAACTGTGTTTTTACAGAATTGATAAGATGAATTCTTGGAGATATAACCTTTAGCTTTAATATTACTTTAGTTTTTTTGAAGTAAACATTTTTAAAAGCCAAAAACAGTTCAATAAAAAAAAAGTTCACAAGGTCTCTTCAAAGAACTTGAAACTCAATTTTCATATTTTTCTCTGTCATTACGGGTGATTACAGATGAAAGTAATAATCAATAATCCCATCTGTTAAAATAAATTGTTCAGAAAGAGGAGGGTGTGTTAAGCAAGAGCATTTCTCAAAGTAGCGTCTTGTGTGATGCATTGTTCTGCAGTTAAAAATCAATATTACATTTCTCCATTTTTCATTCTCCCTCTCACAGAGTAATGTGTGCATTATTTTAGGACATAATAGGGTTTTTGCTGAATTCTAAAGACCTACCATAAACACATTTATAAGTTTAAGAGCAAAGTTCTAATATTCTTGTCACAAAGTTTTACTTTTTTGTTTATAGATGGACAAAAGTTTGTTTCATCCATCTTTTTTTTTTTCCATCTTGTTGTGCCAAAATACGCTGATCTCAGCATATATTTACATTTACAGATTTTTTTCTGTATATTCTCATCCTGTGACATTATTTTGGCAACAGTGAACCCGAGCCTTAAAACCCTAAAGGAGTCATTTTCTCTTCTTAATGAGAAGCCAGAATAACGAGATTTCAAAACATCATTAAAACCACATTAGTCACATTGCAGCACTGATTTTTTTTTCCCACCTACCCATTCTGTGGCTGCTGTGTGCTGGCATTGCCCTGTGAGTGCGGGGTGTTAAGTTTAGGCGAATAGGCCACAGGTTTAATAAGGGGTCCTGAGCTGGCACTGCCACCACCTGCTGAAAATGGCCTTGCCATCTTGTTAATGGTTGTGCTCGGGGCAAAGGAGTACTTTGGTTGAGCAGAACCTGCCGTGTGTGAATCCTGTGGGAGTGTCGGGGAAGGGAGGGGGGAAAAAAAACAAAAAACAAAAAAAAGAAGACAAAGCAGCACAACATGCAGTTAAAACTCATGGCACACACAAAAAAGTTCTGCTGTTGCACAATCCCCAACTTTTCCAGTCTCCTCTCGTAGCAAAAGATTACAACACTCTGTGCAAACCGGCCATCTTTCCTCTGCACAGACGAAGAGCTTCAGAAGTGAACGCTGCTGTTTATTTGTGCTGGCTGTCAGCCAACGACGGGCCAAAGTAACCTGCTGCAGCAGATAAAATACTCGTCTAGAACTGGCATGTCCCACTAATGAGATTCCTCACTGAGCATTATGCACACACTGCAGAACAACTTCTATTAAAATGGAACACTGGTTTTATGCAGGCTCGTGCCAGCTGCTTTGACTAATAACAGTTTGCAGCAGTTCAAGCAGTTCATGACACTATTGTACTTATAAAAGTGCAGTTCATCAGGCAAGTAGCTATGAAAGTGTGGAAAAAAAAAAAAGAAACCGAAGGCGACATCGCTCGCTGGTAATGGGGGATTGCACAAGGCAGAACAAAAGAAGACGAGAATTTCTCAAAACAAAACTACGCCAAGCACACGACTGGTTTAGCAGCTCACTGGTGCTCGGCTGATGCAGTGCTCATAGCGATTCCAAGTCATTTCAGCACAAAGTAACATGACACACTGTATAATCCAACAGCAAGTGGGGGTTAAAGGACACTTCAAATCTACAGATGAAGCAGAATCTCACAGAATGATAGAGGAGCTCACCATCTACAGGGAAAAACAGACTTACCTTTCGCTCGTCAACCAGTTTAGAACCTCTGGGGGAAAAACAGAAAAACAAAGGAGACGGCAAATCAACAAGTCTTCAAGATTGAAGTTTTTAATATATAACGGTAAGAAAACTGAAGTATAAGATGGACCAGGCAGAGGGCTTAGGGAAAGTGAAAATTGAATTCTTGAATGACATCCTTTTTTATTTAAAAAAAATAAATAAATAAATAAATAAATAAATAAAGCACGCGTAACCTTTTTTAGGAAAGGAAAGGTTTAAAATTAAACCAACTTTTGTCATTTTTGAATTTATAAACAAGATCTCTCAATTGGAGGTCAGTAACCTGAGGCTGTGGCTTTTTTACCCCTCTATTGTGGCTCTCTGGCTGAAAAAAAATGAAATGATAGTCATTTTAAAAAGTTATTTTATCATTAGTTTCATTTTGTCAGATTTATGAATTTATGACTGAGGTGTTTCTATAACAGCAAATTAAACTGTGTTAAGTGTTTTATACACTGCAGACAATAAATCAAGACAATTTGATCTTCCAAACTTTGTTTAGGTTTTTGTTTAGGTTTTCTTATTTTTAATTAAAGCAATTAAAGCACCTGTTTATATTCAGGTTAAAAGGAGTGGTAAGTCAGAGAAATGATGATGGCACATTAAAGAAGACTTAAGGTATAAAGACAAAATGCCATTTATGTAGGACTTGCAGTGTTATAAATGGCTGCGGGATGATCCTATGTTGATCAGGGGGTTTCATTTTAAAAGAAACTAATGTGACCCTTTATCAAAACAAAAAACACAATTTTATATTTAGAAAATATATACCGGTATTGTCTTTATATTTCTGTTTTTGCTCGGAAAAAAGGTAAAGAAAAAATATAATAAATTCTTTGTTCTTAAATCTTAAGTTCACATCCGGTTCAGTGTGTGTTCTATTTAATATGACCATTTTGGTAGAAACTAGGACTACATTTTAAGTTTGAGGGTGCAAACTACTTTGGGTTAATATGACCACAAAATGACAGCCAAGAACCAATAACTCCAAACAACAAGATACAGTAGCAACTGGAAAGACAGAAAAAAATTAAAATAAAAAAGATGTGAAAACGAAAACAATGTGTGCAAAAAAAATGAGATGGAAAGACAGAAAAAAAAAGAGAATGACGGATGCTGAGAAAAAAATAAGAGACAAATAAGACAGATTAAAGGAAGAATAACAGAATTAATTGTGCATCAGTATCATGGTTCACTAAACATAATTTCAATAACTCTGGACATTAAAAATGGATTCTTACATTGTTGATGTTGTTTCCTTAATCTTGAATATGTAAACTGGAGATTGAAATATCTGGGAGAAAGGCATTATTGTTTATAGATTGCGGACTGCTCTCATCATTGTTCTCTAAATAAGCAAATACCAAATAAAAGTAAAAAAAATAGACATAATAGGAAATAATAAATATGGTGACGCACTCTATTATGAGCAAAGCTCCTACAGTGCATGTTTCCTGGATATCATTGTTGAATGACTGCAGTGCCTTTGTGGGCTTTAACAGCTCTAAAAGTCCATTACAGTACAAAATAGCTGCACTTTTAGCATGAAGGCACTCAGCTTCATGTTTCTGTTGGTTTACGGCATAAATCATCATCATCATCATCATCATCCTCCTCCTCTAACTGAATGTGTAGCACAAAGCTGCAGAAAGTTCTTTGTTTCAGTCTGCAGCCACACACAAAAACAGCAGACAGGCTTTTCGGTGACAACGGGGAATGACAAACAGCTGCTGTCAATGGCTGCCGCACTGCTGATAGAGTCGTGTCAGAGACCGACAACGGCGCTAAATGATAGAGAGGCTCCGCTTTTCAGAACCCACAGAAAACAAGCGGATGCAGCGTTGGCAGGGCTTGAACCCAGACGACACTTGGAAAAGTCAAACGGAATGAGGAATATTAGCAATACTGGTGGTTTTGTATCTGTATTTACATTGGAGCAGAAGAACGGAGATGATTAAATCAGCCTTTTCTTGGAAACGTTTCGTTTGTCTGGGCTGAATGTGACCTCAGTTATGACTGAATATGAGCCCTGGATGAGATCATTTCCTCCCTCATTTCATGGATCACTTGTTTTAGCTGATGCATAGTTGGCTTTTCCAGGCGATGTTAGATAGAGACAGAAACTCGACCACAAAGGACTCTCCCATGACACTCTAATCAACTCTCCACACATTGCAGACATACTTTAACTACATCCCTGCAGACCGGCAATGACACTGAAACACACTTTTAGAAAAGAGGCACACTCTCCTAGTGAAGCAAAAAGCACATTTTTAGGAACTTTTCTTCCATATAAAAAGCTCAGGATGAGTTTTAACTCTTACCCATAAAAGAGCACTGCATGAAACACAGACGATAACTCGTCATAGCTGTCCTCCACTTTTACCATGTTCAAATCATTTTGTCAAAACGAGGATGGAGGCCAAATTTTGATTGAAAAGAAAAAAAAAAAAACAGACACAAGCTTCCATCTAAGAAGTCTTAAAAAAATAATCGCCACACATTCCAATGTTTTATTAGGATATATTAAACTGGAATTACAACGTTAAATGTTAAAAATAAATTAGTTTATGCAAGTTCGTAACCTTTTATTCTTTTTTCTAAAAAAAAAAAAAGAAAGTGCGATTCCAATCAGTTTGGTTATAAAGGGCCAAATTACAACTTGGGGGCTCAAAGAGCTACACAAAAAACACAAACCTTCTGTCAGAGGTTTATGACTGTTGTATTCAAATAGTTCAAATGAATTCAGTTTTTCTTAATGATAAATGATGTAAGAGACCATAAAATTACATGGATGGCTTTTCAGTGTAATGTTCGTACTAAGAAAGCAAAAGGTGAGGGTGCAGAGGAAAAATTCTCTCTAGATGGGAGGATTAGGAGGAAACCTCCAGAAGAACCTGAGTTTATAAAGAAGAGCATCTGTCATTATTAGTTTGGGTCTGAGAGGACAGGAAAAAGACAAAACACAATAAATACTGGAAGATCTGCAGGAAGACAAACAGGCAGGTTAGTTACTGCAACACTGGGAGAGAAGGAAGCGGATGAACAAACAGAAAATCCCTGGAGAGGCTGCTAAATGACAAAAGAAACAAGCTAGTCCATGGAACAAAGTCAGAGAACAGCAGGAGTAAGACAAAAGAGACACAAGTCACAGCAATGATGAGAAAATATGATGATAGACAAACCCAAACCCCTGGAACAGCCGCTATAAATAAACATCTACCTTTTTTTTTCCTTTTGCAATGCACCATCAATTAAAGAAAAAGAAATAAAGAAAAACACAGTTTGTCTTGTATATTTTTAGTATTCCTCATTTAAGCGAATAAAATCCAATTAGTGTCTCACCTACCTCACTTGATCTGCTTTGCAAAACTTTGAATTTTTATGTTGTGTAATTGTGCTAACAGGTTTTAATAAGCTGAATGAGACAGAAAACTCCACATTTCTAAATACTCACAAAAGTGATGGCACAGCAGCTACAAAAAATAAATAGAAAATAAAACTTAAAAAACCTGTGGCCGTTCCCTCAAAGTGAGTTAAAAAAGAAAAGGTGTTGAAGTTTAAAAGAAGAGACTCTTGGCAGGCAGTAGTAAGGTGAACAAGATAACACAGCTTTTCTCTTATTACTTACGAGGATCAAAAAAATCAAAATGAGTCCCATAAAAGCAGCAAGCTCATCTTTATTGCTCTAACAAGTCGATACCTTCTCATTTTCTGAAGGTTTTAGGCCCTTGAATGATTACATTTTTATCTCTCTTTGGGGCGAAAATCTTTTTTTATGTCCACACTGCAGATGAAACATTTCCTCTCGTCTTCAGAGACACTTTGTAAAAAGTATTTGCAGACTAATGTGTGCAAATTCTGCCGACGGGCATGCAGTCTCCTGCAAATTATTTTCTTACTGAATTAAAAAAAAAGGGGTTTTTATCAGAAATTGCGTGTCCTTTTGTGTGTTTCTGGTGCCTTCTCAGGATGTGAAGTTTTCTTTTGGGATAGTTTAGATTAAAAGAACAGAAGATTAGCACACACAGCCACCAGGAGCTGCTGTGGAAAAGAAGACAAATACTGGAGCTGGATGTAGAGATGAAATTGTGTGCATGCCTCAGTTAATAGCTTTTAATAAATCACATAGCTGTGCTTGACCTGCACCTCAGACAATTATTAAACTGTGTTTTAAACACAGATTCCAGCTATATTTGAACTTTTTGTTGCATGTTAACACAGAGTGATGAGTTGTCTGAGTTTGTTCTCTGGCAAAATGTATGTTTGTTTTTTTTTTTTAATAAACCTGCAAAGGCCAAATGCTCAAATAATACCTCAAATATTTTTTCATATTTCAAATGAAAACAAATCATTTCAAAGCAGATTTAATTGGATGCTAATTTTGTTTTAGATTTGCCATAAAAGATATATTAAAAATGACTAAAGTGTAAGCTTAACCTGCTAATGTAAATGTTCCAGCACCTTTAGAATCAACAGAGTGAAATTATCTAATTAAGCAAAAATTAAATCACTAAAATAATTAAAATAAAACAGCAGGCAATCTTAAACAAATCAGCACTTATGAAAACAGATGCTGCGGCCTTTTGAAAGAAAAAAAAAGGTTAAAATCATATATTTTGTAGTATTTTTGCTAGGCCTGCACAATTAATAGCAAATTTATCGTTATCGCGATTTCAAGCTGTGCAATATCCATATCACAAATGAAACTTTGGCAGTGAAAATGTTTTTGTTGTTTTTGCTATTTGTTAATTTATCACCAGTCGTCATTGCAATATTGATCACTAATATCGCGAGTTTTCCTCATATCGTGCAGCCCTAATTTTTGCAATAATCTGTCAACGTAAAGCAAACTTGACAGTTATCTCGGTCTCACAAAAGTGTCAGTGAGTGTTTTCTGAATATTTAGATTGTTGTGAGTCAATGGGAGGAATGAGAAATCCTGTTCTGGCTTACCTGCTGAGGGTGAGGGTGAGGGAGTCTGTTGCTGCTCTGATCTTGTTCTGTGCCTCCACATGAGTCATGTCTTCAGCATTGGCATCACAGATCGAAACCACCCAGTCTCCCACCCCGACTCCAGCCTGAGCCGCCTTTCCACCTGGAGTCAGCTGTGGACGACAAAGATGCAGACGCGATTTAGTGGGAGAAGATTATTAACAGAGTTATGAAATGAAACTGATGACGAGAAGCAACTTCAGCAGGTCAGAAAAAACATATAGGTAGCCGATAATGCAAAAAAAATGAATAAACGAGGATATATATTTTTTTAAACGCTTAGAAAAATCTATTTATTCATTCAACATTCATTCATTTATTTTCTATTCCGTTTTTCCCTTTCGGGGTCACGGGGCTGCTGGAGCCTATCCCAGCCACTTGTGGGTGAAGGCAGGGGATGCCCTGGACAGGTCGCCAGTCTGTCGCAGGGTAGAATGTCCTCAATCACACACCCATTCACTCTCACACTCACACCTACGGACAATTTAGAGTTGCCAGTTAACCTATGAAGCATGTTTTTGGACGGTGGGAGGAAGCCGGAGACCCCGGAGAGAACCCACGCATACACGGGGAGAACATGCAAATCTATTTATAATCAAATCTATTTATAATCAATCACATCTTTGCATGTTTTTTTTAAAAGGTTATGCATCCATGTGAAAAATCCATGTTTTTAATAAAAGTCATACATCAGATCTTTATTTATAAAGCACTTTACATTATAGAGTAATGCAATGTGTTTTACAGAATTAAAACATCTTTCTAAAACGAAAAAAGTCCTTCACATAAAAAAAGAAAGGTAAGGACTAGAGCTGCAGGACAGCAGAAGAACTTGCAATGTGTGATATTAGTGGTCAATATTAATTCATAATTTCCGTCTCGTTTCAGCTGTTTTATTGAAATAGAAGTCAACATAACTTAAATTATACTCTAACTAACATTTGATTGGTCAGCGACGTGAACGGGTCAGTTTGATTGGTCTAATGAGTACAGGGTTTTTATTTGATTCTTTAAATACTTCAAGATCCCATGAGATTCTTTTAGCATGTGTGTAAAAATTTGAGGTAACTCTTTATCACAGAGGCTGATCACATGACGATGATAAATTTGCGATTTATTGGTGCAGGAGTCATTTTTGGGTATATTTCTGTTTATTTTTAACTTAAACTTAAGTGAAACTGAGTTTTAAGTGTTTCAATTGATCTGTAATAAATTATAAAAGCTTTATTTTCCCAACCCTTTTTAGGTGCAAAAAGATTTTTAGAAAGTGTCAAAAAAAAAATCTGTTTTTCTTTTATATTTGATTTTTTTTTTGTTTTGTTATCTTATCGACAGAGATTCCTAGAGAGTGTAGTAATAAGCCTCCTGTTTTTACAACGCTACCTCACAGTACCTCACATATTCAGAAACGCACTAAGTCATGTTCAGCTGGCTTTCTGTAACATCTGTTAGCACCCAATAATTAACAGGAGGAGCGTACCCGTCTGTTTCACTCAGCCTTTCCGCAAAACAGACATTATAAGGTCATCCTGATGTCATCCATCAACAGCAAAAGATCAAGACCAGATGTGACTTAAGACTATGAAAGACACGCTTGATAGCTGAAGAAAAGGTCCACATGTTACCGTTAGTCAGAGCCTTTACTGGAATCAAATGCATTCTCACTCATGACAGGCTGACAAAAGGATGACATCATCCCCTCACGCCGACAGGGAGGCTTGCAGGCGTGCGAGTCAGAGCTGGAGTCCTGTTAAGACAGGAGGGCCTGACATCACTTCAAGCCAACATGCAGGGATGGTTCTGCAAACGTGCACATACAGCACGGCCTTGATGCATGCCCTGCTGCACCGCGCAGAGACGAAACCATGCATTAGTAAGGCCTTAGTCAGCATAACCGTGCAGCTTTAATGAAACATGGGATGCATGTCAACACACACAAAAGAATAACAAAGAGTCCAGCATCAGATCATGCAGAAGTTCTAGGGATTTCTAGTAAAGTATTCAGGATTTTGGAAATGTGAGCTCATTAGCTCATCAAAAGCTCAAAAGACTCAGAAGGTTAGAATATAGGACTCTTTTCCACTTTGATTCTGCACATTAAACCAACATTTCTTGTGATTATGAATGCAGTGCAGATGGCAGCTACTAAAAGAAGATTGTATAATCCTAAAATTAACAAACTAAGCCAGATTTAAGGTAACAGAAGGAAAATCTTAAAAAAAAAAAAAAAAACATGAGGAAATGCATTCCACAAGGGCAGTTTGAGTTGGGTATTAACAGCCAAATTCAAACATTCTTGCCTTTGATATGTACTTGCTGGAAGCAATTAGAGGGGTTAAGTGAGAGTGTTTTTTGATTTTGCTTTTTAATTCAAAATACATAAATGAACAAGTTTTCACAATTAAACAAGAGTGGCATATTTTGATTAGTACACCGCCAGGCTGGGGTGCCACATTAGTTAGTGCTTGAAGTGAAGGATTTAAGTAAACCTACACTTGTAAAAGTCAAGAGAATTCAAACTCTGTGTGATCAAAGTTATCAATAAGTAATGAACTGTCACGTATAAATCCTCTACTATTAACAGTGTTTCTTTTTAAGCAGTACATGCATTTATTTGCCTTTAAGAATGCTCTCACAGAGGGTTTTGCTTTGAAATGGTAAACACTTTTTACATTTGCAAATAGGTTGAAAAAAGCTTATCTAGCATTTTTTTGTATTTAGAGTCGACTTCATTGGATATCTACAGAAAACATAAAGTGCCCTTTGATTAGTTAGCAGCTGCTCTTAATGTGGATCTTAACCATCGACTGTATATGAGAACCGGACTGAGTGCCCTTGTGTTCCAAACAGGAAGTATCCACTGGTCACAAAAAGCCAAAATCCAATAGACTGCTACTGGAAAAAAAAATTCAGCTATTAATCAGTCATTATATTTGTAAGAAAAATCATTCTTGCTCTGCTACCTTTTTTCAACATGTTCCTGATTGAATAAAAGTATGTGGTCTCAAGTCAAACATCTACCGAGCCCGCTTTCAGTGGTAGGGGTGTGGACTTCCAACAAGCTCACTCCTGATCGGCGAGAGTGGTTGCCATATGAATGTCAACTCAGACCAACTTGGACCAATCACTGCTTACTGAGACATTTTCTATGGGATTTGGACTTTTTGTGACCAGTGGGGACTTCCTGTTTGGAACACGAGGGCGGAGAAGTCCCTCGGTCCAGTTCTCATTTACAGTCAACGATTTCAACTAATTTCATGCTGAGATTTGGGAAAAAATAGAAACACAAACATGTCATGTGGTGCTCATCAGGAGCCAGTCACATATAATTGAGTGAATTTCTTATAGGTACAAACAGGTTAAGGAAGGTAAAAAGAAAAATGTTGGAATCAAGTGGTTTTCCTATACTCCTAAGATGACATTTTAATTAACAAAACTAACTGTAAAGCTTGTAGATTTAGTATTTAGTGTCTGTGTTGACGGACAAAGACACCTGTCCTCTTGGTTCAGGTTTAGAGAGCAGCTGCTCTCTCACTTGAGAAGGCTGCCGTTAAAGTTGCTGCGCTCAGACCTTTGGTTGGTAAGGGGGCGGACAGAAACCCTACACTTGCCTCATCTTCTCCCCAGCAGTTTGTCAATACAGCGAAGCCAGTTGGAAAACAGGCAGCAGCACACTCAACTGTACCTCACGAAAAAAAAAAAAGAAAGAACAGGGATTGAACACGGCTGTAGGGGTATGCTGTTCTGACACGGAGAACAAGGCTCCACGTGTTTTATTTGAGTTTATGCGATGATTGGAGGTTAGAGTTTTATGTGTAGCTTCATGTTTCAAAGTGCAAAGCTTGGCAACAGGGCCATTTTGGTATGCTATCACATTTCAAAGCAAAAGTCAACGTCTATGAAGAAAAAAACTCAACTTGATGCTCAAAAGATCTGCAATAAATTAACTTGCAATTTTGTGCAACTGATTCTTCACAAATCATAACTAGTTATGCATTTTTTTGGTAGTAATGTTCCAAAGTTTACCCACAGCTGGTAGTTTACCAGCAATGTAACTCTACCAACTCACTTTTATTCTTTCCATGACTATTTGGGGGTAAAGAGCCGTCTGTCCTTACATCACTCACACAGCACAGCTGATGCAAAGCCATAAATATCACTCTGAGAAATGGAAAACCAAACTTGCAAGCATGTACCACCACAACCCCCTCCTCCTTCCGAGTGCCCATAATGACTGCTACAGTGGAACTAACTCACCTTTGAGCACTGCTTATAGCCGGGGTATAGCCTACTAGACAAAAAAAAACAAAACCCTACTACTCATTGATAGAAACCAACCCATATCTGAATTCCTCCTCTTCCCAGTTTGTATTGTGTGTGTGAGGGAAAATGAAAGTGCTTAAATGGGATGCCAAAGCAGAAACCGACATTAGACTCTACAGGATGCCCAACACAAAACCCCTGTTGCTTACTGGGACATTATTTGCAATTTTCTTCCCCAACTTCGATAGTTAACAAAGTGGCATGTGCATGCTGAGAGAAACCAGATGGCGCTCGCAATGCCAATGCATCATTTGTGAAATATTCATGGTATGAGATCTGGGTCAGATATGTGGACAGAAACAGCACTGCTTCCTACATTTTATGACCATCCTCTTGGAAGAGGACGTTGGCAAAAACCTGTTATAGATAGACATCTTCACTCAAACCGATCTCCATCTTTTTAAAGCTATAAGCAACAAGCTTTCCATAAAAAATACACATATTTTTTTTTAAATGTTGCTCAACATTTAAACAAAGATGACATCAATAGCTCTGTTTACTTTAGGAAAATGTACTTGAAGGGGGCATTATGGATGGTCTCCAGTATTTTAGTGAGGCTTTTCAAAATAAAAAAGGACTCCAAGATTATTACTTGGAAATATATTTTACCTTTTATGATTAATTGAGCTTACGGTTGTAGCTCTTTAAGTACACCCAAGAATTGTTGATTTGACATTTCTAAGGGTCCGAAGGTCAGCCATCTGTTTACAATGAAGAAATAATATATCAACTAACCAAACTCAACATTGTAACCATGCAATCCAGAGTAACAAGTTAAAAAAAATTGCTAAGACTTGAAGTTTTAGAAGAATCATTAAACTTTGAGAAAAGATGTTTGATCTAAATGCAAAAAAATTAATTTTTTCTCAAAATCTGTGCAAATGCAAAGGCCAGGAGAGGCCCTGTAAATCCTATAGTAATAATTCTACTTCCAATTCTGATTGAAATGTCGGATTGGCAAAGAGGAGACATATCCAACCCACCTTGAACCGATCGGCTCTCATTATCACGGGGCTGCATACTGACTTCTTGTCAAAGCTGGAGGCATCTCACACAGTGACGCAATGTAAAAAACTGATGCAATTCTTGACACTTAGAGTAAAATGTACTTCATTTTGAAACGGTTTATGTCAGGAGTTGGGAGGAAACTCTGTCTCCACTGTTAAACTTGTTTTTCCTTCACTAGGTTTCACCTTTAAACCGATGTTTTTGTTTCAATTTGAGGCAAGAAAAAAATTGAGCTTCCTATATTCAGTCAGAGGTAGTTTTAAATAAAAACACAGCCTACAACACAACCATATTTGTCATTTTGATGCACAAAGACTAAGGAATAACGGCCATCATTCCTCTGATCTCAATAGGAGGCTTCTTCCTTTGAGACTAGAGGAGTTTATCACACAGGTGAGAAAGCAGGAGAAAGATAGACGCAGAGAGGAGACAAGAGGATTGTCCGCCGGCAGTGGGAGTAGGATGATATAGGAAAAATCTTTGGAATGCTAAGGCGGTACGTCTCTATAGATGGAGGGATAAAAACAAGAGTGTTGTCAAAGAGCATAGATACAAATAAAATCACCTCCCTGGCAAGGCCTGACAAGCTGTAGACTTTTAAATCAATACAAAAGCAGGATATCAACTTGTATCTTTAAGGGATAAACTATAACATATAGCTTTATGTAGACAGCAGGCTTTCATTTCCAGCCTAAAACTGTATTAATCAAGATGTAATCTACATAAAAACTGCCACATTGATCCTTCAGGAGCCATCACTTGCAATCACGCTGCCTCACTGAGATTCTAAAAGCCCTTTGTTCTGTTATTTTACATGTTCTTCACTTTGTAGCAGCTTTTAACTGTCAGAGTTAAGATCCTTATCTCATCAGCTGCAACACAGACCACCCGCTAAACCTGATGTAGGCCTAAGGCTTTAAGGCTGTACCATTTCTTGCCGTCATTGAGGGGATACCGTCCATTTTTGGACATTTTCGACCCTCTATGATTCTTGAACTTCTGTCTCTCAAAGAGGGAGAATATCTCAAAATAAGGCTTTTCGTAGTTCTCCGACTACAAGTCGCCCTGGAATATAAGTTGCAGCAGTGAAAAAAATGCATGATAAAGAAGAACAAAATGATATTAAAAAAAATAAATAAAATAATTAAATTAAAAAAAAAAAAAAAATCACACTTTTGGGATAAATTAATTTAACAAAATATGGGAACCAGAAAGAACATTTCATCTTGAAAGGCAAATAATAACGGAATAGGTAACAGTAATAGTACGCTTCACTACCGTATCCCATTGATGCTTATTTAGGAGGAATCTAGTATATCAGTGCAACATATGAACAATTATTCCGATAACCATAGCATAAAGAACATGCTAACAAGTCAACTAACATATTTATTAGTTCAAATCACTAAATCTGTTTAATTCCTCATCCTCTGAGTCAGTTTGGAACAATTCAGCCAAGGTTGACGTAAGACTGAGTAGTGGTTCTTCTTCTGCATTGATTGTCAGTAGAGAGTATTGATACACACACTTACAGTGTCCTCTAATGGTTGTTGACATTTATTCTTATTTTTGTTTTTATAAAATCACACCCACAGCCAAACTATGCAACTTAAACTGAAAAATACTGTACTGCTATTCTGACAATGAAGCAAACAGGCAAAGAATCACATAATATTAGCTTACTTCTTCATGTCTAAAGAAAAAAACCACAGATTTCCAGAGACAGAAAAAACATTAACTACATATCTGTCATTGAGCGGAACAATAAAGACATTACGCACCTGGGCTACTGATCAATTGCTCTCTCATCGTCTAGTGACTAACAGCGAGAATGAATGAATGGCTCCCTCTCTGATGTTTGCTCCACAAAACATGTTGGCTGTCTAGACATAAATCCTAGGTAAATATCTACATCCCGCCCAAAAGGCCTTCTTTCTCTGGAGCCCCCCACATGAGGCTTCTGCTTCTACAGCCAGAAAATCTCTGTTGAAATAAAGTGAAGAGGGAACATGTCTTTTGGCGGTGCCAGCCAGTAAATCGAGCGAAATAAGGCACGTTCTAACACGGCCGGCAATACCAGCTCCCATCAGCAGATGATTACATCAGCCAAAACACGCTACTTTGAACACCCTGACCTCTGTGGTCCAGCAAATTGAAGAAACATGCATTACATTCAATGTTTGCATCTCATTTTAATAATCAAATGTCAACAAAGGGAAGTGCTTGTGTTTCTTGGGTCTGTGACAAAACTCCAAAAAAGCACAAAGTAAATAACACAGAACTGTGCAAATGTCCACTGA
This sequence comes from Oryzias curvinotus, assembly GCA_023969325.1. Classification (NCBI taxonomy): domain Eukaryota; kingdom Metazoa; phylum Chordata; class Actinopteri; order Beloniformes; family Adrianichthyidae; genus Oryzias; species Oryzias curvinotus. The sequence goes on from CM043715.1 coordinate 24,137,184, forward strand.
TGGATAGCCAGCGTTTTCTGAGGTTTAACAAGTCCCATGGAAAACTCACACAGGAAGAAAAGCAGATCCCTGGCTGCAAAGCTGAAATTGTTTTCCATGTGCGTGCGCCTGCGCGTTACCTCTGACAATCAGTGTTTTTTAAAAAGCCTGGAAAATGAGTTTGCTGCTCTCTCAACTGCATCCCAAATGAAAGATTATTCTACTAAAAGTGCATCACCTAAAATAAAGAACAATGTTGTGAGTCTAATTGAATTGTCATCTCGTGACAAATGAATGCAACTCACAAAAAAAGGCTCTGCACAAAGAGGAAAAACATGCAACATCTGGAATGCACCGCGCAAATTTTGAAAAATAAACACTGCAGTCTGCAGACAAAGCCCATTGTGAGAGTGAGATGATAAGCATGCACTCAGGAGGGATCATTATGTGGTAACTAGGCATGTGTTTAACACTAACAAGACTCTTGTTAATCGACAAAAGCTTCAAATGGGAGCTCAGAGGAACAACAATTGGCTTCACAGGGTGATCCGTCATGCAAATAATCTAGAGTCCTGCCAGAACCTTAGTGGAGCAGAAATGCACAAGTTTAAAAGCTGATTACAACAGTCGAGTGAACGCTGAGAAGCATTTACACTCCTTAGATCCTCTTCTAGTTCTTCTGTATGTTTTCAGCATATTTGAATGACTTCATACTTTCTTTGGTCTCAACCAATCTGGAGTCAAACGTTCAGTTCCTTTAGGAGATGGGACTTTAATCGCTATAGAGATAGTAAGACTTTGGGGCTCATTAAAAACAAATGGAAAGCTTCAAACGTTGAAAGCATTTGTGCTCTTTAAGAACCAATAACCTCAACATACTTTCAGCTATAAACATCGTTCAAACTTTTAAAGCTTCGGCAGACATGTGGCTTTTTCACTTGTACTTGGTTTTGTAAAAGTTCTTTGTTGTTTTTAAATAAAATCCCTTTTAGTTTAATAAAAAAAAATAAATGAATAAAATACCTTTTTGTCAAAAAGATCATTTCCTTTAGTCAAAATCATTCCTTTAAAAAAAATTGCTGTTATCAGTAATTTGCTGTTTAATGGGGCAGTTTTGGAGATCATTGTTGAATTTAACAATATTTGGTTGTCATTTTATTCCAGGAACTTTAAAAGTTATCTAATCTACTACTTAATTTAGCAGCTTCTGCTGTTAATATGGAGTATTTGGACTTCAAAGTTTTAGCATTTGTTTCAGAACTTTGAATGTTATTTAATCCCTATGCACATTACAGCACCTCGAGTCAACAGCTCAAGCTGCATTTCCACAGAAAAATGCAATTTTCTGGTTGGTTCTTACCCTTGACACGGTGAGGGGCATGCTGAAGTCCTTGCCTCCCTGCAGCCTGAAGCCCCATGGCGCTGGGCCATTGAGGGTAACAGTGTACAAGTTCATAGCCTTGAGGAAGAGGGAACACAAGGAAAAGTCTAAATTAGTCAGAAAGCCAGGAAAAGGGATCCGAGTCCATATGTTCTTTCCTGCTACTAGCTTTTCCTGACACGTTCCACACAGACAATCAACTTGGACTGTTTTTCTTCATGAGATACTAAAACATGAGGTCTATAATCCAACTAAACTCAAGTCTGCTCAATTTTATTCCAATGTCTCGTAAAACGGTGATGCAAATCGATTCATTTTTCAATAATTGTGCTAACGGGTAAAAAAAATAAATAAATAAATGTTCCAGCCTTAGAACGGACAGAAAGAAGGCAATAAAATCCCAGGGCTCCATCTACATGACATGACATTCCTGCTTATATCAACACACCTTAGGGAGCTTTGTGGATTATATGATAAACTACTGAACACTGGGAACATCAACAACACTTAGAGACAAAGGAAGATAAATCAACTCAACTGTTGTTGAAATGTAATAAAACGACATCTTTTTAGTTCATTTTCACAACTGTACCAGAAAACCTTACAAACAGGAATTCAACAGCAGACACTTCACAAGAAAGTCCTTTTACGTGAGCGTGTCGACGTCAACAGCTCTCACCGTGACCTGACCGCTGACCTTTGTGCTCCTGCTCGAGCACTTGCTCCTCCTCTCGTTGGATCTTACCAGCTCCTATCGTTCCTAATGATAACGCCGCTTCCCAGCGCTCAGACCTACCTTACCCTTGAGGGCCGGCTTGTAGCCCAAACCTGAGAGAAAGACGGGGAGTCCGTGAAGCCGGGCGAGCAGAGAGTACCCCCCTGATGCTGCGTGCGACACAGACAAGTCCTAGCCTCTGCTCTCTCCTCAGAGGCTATATAAGGAATGTAAAACTACACCAAACTATTTCAGCCCAACACCCACATGAGTCACAGGGGAGGGGGGGCACTTGGAAGGAGAGAGGTAACATCAACTACCCCTTCATTTTGACAAAGACTCAAAACATAAGTCATTTTCATTTCTGTATCCTTCTTTTCTTTCAAGAATCACACTTGGGAACAGAAAAAAAGCTTCTTGGCACTGTAGTTTCTCTGGTACGAAGCACAACAAAACTATTTTACTATCCACTTCTTTAAAATTCCATAGAATAATTAAGCTTAAAACCAAAAAACTAATGTAAAAACATCCCACTTCTGCCAAAAAGAGGACACAACTAATAAAATATCCTCCAAACTAAACCAAAAGTGAGTTCTTTTGTGTCTTTTATCCTTTGAAATGGACACTTTCCTCCTGCAAAAGTAAATAATCCTCCTTTTAAAAAGTCTAAAGAGTCAGTTAACCTTAGAGGATTAAAACGAAACACAGAACCTGACAGCAGCAACATATCAAAAAGGCTGGAATCCTCTAATGCTGAACTGCCTCTGTTAAAATACCAGGTCCTGTACCAATTCATTGAACGAAGTCAGCAGGCTGAGTCAACAAATTTCACCTTTTTTATCATTTACTTTCACTCTATTTTATAGGCAACGTGTGCTGTTCTTTAAGGATTAAAAAATACACTAACCATCTAACACTGGACAGACAGCGTTAAGAGCTTATATCGAAAGCTTTGACGTGATTTTAATGAGAGGGGTAATTGAAGAGCATGCTGGGAACACTTAAGACAGCAGCTAGACGTTTGCACAGAGAAGCAAGTAAGCTAACCGGACGGGGCAGTCCAGAAAATAAGCTCCAACTCGAACGTTAGTGCTGCTTCAACTTGATTTGATTCAAAAAGCCAAGTTAAGAAGAAACAAACAATAAGAACAGAAAAAAGCCGGAGGAAAAGCCTACCAAAAAAGTTGTATTGAAGTTAAAATAGCACTCATAGACTAAAGAAGAGTATAAATAAACATACCTCTAGTACCTCCTTATATCCGCTAGACACTACAAGACGGGGAGTAGAACTTAAAAAATATTATATCCCAAAAAATTATCTACTTTTTGGGACTTCCTCTCGGCGTCAGGAAGCCGTTGCAGATTCCCCCCCTCCCCTTGAGCAGCAAATGCATTCTCCTAAAAAAAAATTCTTTTACGGCGTGACACGTCACAAGTCACGTGGGAGGTGCTACACTGATATATGCGACCGCGCCATGCAGTGCCCATTCGAGCCTAGTTTCTCTGCAAATTACGCCTTTGACAACAACAAACTGAAATGTTTGGGCTGAAACCAGAAGGCAACAGTGACTGAAGGGAGAGCGGAGGGGACGCATGCTCAATGAGCATGTCATCATGGCAATTTTCATTAAGTGATAAGGACACAGAAAGTGGGACAGATAGCAAATTAAGATTACAAACTAACTTTTATACTTAACCCGTGTGCTATCTTGTGGGGTCAAAATAACCCCACCCTTACATTGACGTGTTCTCCCTACCATGACAAAGGTGGATCAATGTTGAGAGGATTTCATGTAATCCATGGACAGCAGTGAAGATCACAAATCATTGAAGAAAAAAGGTTCAGAGCACTGTCTAGTGGGTCTAGATGACCCAACTCCCAACGTTAAAGTGCCTAGGATAGCACAGGGGTTAAAATATGATTATATTCTTGATTTAGAATATATTTTTATTAAAAAATGTATTTTATTTTCTAACAGAAGAAAAAAGCAAATGAAACCCTAACCCTAAGTTTTGGTGACTGCTCTATGGGGTCTATGGTATGATCAGCTCAAAGTGAATGAAAAACCAGATTTTAAATCTAAAAAACAGAATAGGAAAATTTGATAACAAGACATTGTAAATAAAAAAAGTAAACTCAAAGTACACTTTGTAAATTTGGAAGAAACATTGAAAACCAAAACATTAAATAAAATTCAAAGAAAATGCTAAACCTCAGACTGTTACCAAATTAAAAGAAATGTTTACATGTATTTTCAACTTTTTTTCTTGTTTTTTTTCCTCTTTGCTAGTAGTTCTCAGTTTTTTGTTTCAATTAAGTTTTCGCTGCTGAGCTGATAAACTGATCCAAATTTGACCCCATATTATTCTTTTCCAGCAAATCTATACTAAATGTAATAATGGCCTTTTTAATTACTTTTATGAGGCAACAATAAAAGAACACTGAAAGGACTGCAAAAACCATGAGATAAATAATAACACGTATTTTATTTTATGCAAAGTCCTCTTTTTTTAAATGTAAAATGCCAAATTCCAGTAAAAATATTTAGTAATGTTAACTGGAGAGAAGCAGTTATCCAGTTTCCTCAACTGGAAGGGTCATCTTTTCAAAAATTATGAATGGGTCGTTGTTTGTCTTTGGATGTCTCTGTGTCTATTATAAATATACATGACAGGCGACCTTTAATGCTAAGAAAGGTGCATAAAAATAAAACAGTATTATTATCATAAGTAGTAGTAGTTGTTGTTGTAGTAGTTGTAATAGTAGTAGTAATAATATCAATAGTATCAACCATTCAACCTTGAACAAAACCTTGCACGAGCTGCAAAGTCCCACTTCACCTTAAAAAAACAACACTTTGTTTGTATTTTTGTGACCATTAAACTATTAATTTATGAAATATACCTTTTAAAAAATTGCAATCATTCAATTACAAAAGTGTTATATTTTCCTACATCCAACGATTTTAACTTGGCTTACTTTCAACAGCATCACATCATAGACAGCACATGCTAGTTTCTTTCAAAATAAAATACACCCTGTGCCAAATAAGATCCTCCTGCTGCAGCAGATTGAATTGAATTAGAAAATGCAATAAAGTCAAACGTGTTTTTTTTTCTACTATCATGTGCCTTCATCTTTTTTTTCTCCTGTTACTACTGAAAAAAATGGGCAACTTTTGTGTAGAACCCAGTTTAAAAAAGAAACCTACTCATGAAAAAGGTAAATTTGAACAACTTTGACCCTAGAAAAAATCCACTCTGACACCTTTAACCAAAAACCCGTGAAGGAGGGTCTTCGGGCAGGGATGCCCAGTTTGGTTTAGTCTGTTTAGTTAGTTCAGTTTAGAATTTTCCTATTGAATTCTATGTGCTCATCCTTTTGATTTTAGCTCACGAGGCCCATTGAGACAACTGATCCCACACGTGGGAAATTTGTGTGATACGGTAGCAGCATTGTAATCCTAAAAGAAAATAGAATTATATAAAATCTATAAATCGTAATCTACATTACGTAGGTAAACAAATTTAACCAAAACTACAAAACCATTTAAACTGCCTTTTTGGTCTATTCCGCGTATGGCCAGCAGATGGAGACAAACTCCAACAAACGTGGGAGCCCTGGGTTGCTGCCCTTGTTCTATCATAACAGTGATAGTGGAGAGTAGAGAAACCATGAATCACCACTGTGGGCCTTAGCTCGAAGCCTTTTGTTATTGTTTGTTACATACGATTTATTTGCTTATTGTGGTTTTAGCAGCGTCTTGCCAAGATTAGTTGGAGCTTCAGTCACTGATTCAATCCAGATTTTCAATCCTGTAGAACTCCGGTATAGTTTTTTTAAGCTTGCTGAAGCTACCGGGCTTGCTTTGTTAAACTAAGTTGCACTTTTTGTAAAAGATGGCTGACAACGGAGCACACCCGACTGAAGAGGACCCGGCTGCAGCTTTTCTGGCCCAACAAGAGAGTGAGATAGCGGGGATTGAGAATGATAATGACGGGTTTGGGGCGCTGGAGGACGCGGACAGTGTCCCGGCGTCTCACCCACAGACCGTAAACTATGGTAAGTTGATGTCTGAGCTAATGCTAACATTAGCTATTTATCTGGTTTGTTGAGCAAATAATTGCAGCGTGTTTGACAAACTGGCCAACAAATCACCCCATTCATATGTACACGAAGCACAATTTAATACAAAAATGAACAAGTTTAAAGTTTGTAATATAGTTGAATTGCCTTTTCTCCAAAAATGAACACAGCTAGCGTTAGCTTTGTAGCTTTGCTAGCAGATGCAAAAGGGTTAGTTTTTCGAACCGGATACAGAAAATAGTTAACTATAACTCAGCTTAACATCTACCTGTTTATGTCAACATATGTCAAATGTAAATAAAAAAAAACTGTGATAACTTTTAACAAAAGTGTCGAACTTGTTAAGCTAATTTAAATGACATCTTTGTGACGATGCTGAAGTTGGCTTCCGATTCACAGCTTCCGATTCGCGAGTGCACTAAAGGAGCTTTGCACTGTTATTTTCGCACTAAGATCCCCTTTGATCGGGTCCTGTTCAAAAACCGCTGGACCTGGACTGCTCAAACCTGGATTAAATTATGCATTAGATACTAAAGAGTAGATTAAACACAGTTTCTGATTTGTGAAAACTTCCTCTGATTTGTGAAAACGCGAAATAGGTTGATTTTTATCGAATTTTGCGCATTGAGTCCACCTTTGACCAGGTCCTGTTCAAAAGCTGCTGGACCTGGACTGCTCAAACCTGGATTAAATTATGCATTAGATACTAAAGAACACATTAAACACAGTTTCTGATTTGTGAAACCAATCTCTGATTTGTGAAAATGTGAAATAGGATTCATTTGATTGCATTTTGCGCATTGAGTCCACCTTTGACCGGGTCCTGTTCAAAAGCTGCTGGACCTGGACTGCTCAAACCTGGATTAATTTATAATGTAGATACTAAAGAACCCATTAAACACAGTTTCTGATTTGTGAAAACTTCTTCTGATTTGTGAAAATGTGAAATAGGTTGATTTTTACAGCATTTTGCGCACTGAGTCCACCTTTGACCAGGTCCTGTTCAAAAACCGCTGGACCTGGACTGCTCAAACCTGGATTAATTTATAATGTAGATACTAAAGAACCCATTAAACACAGTTTCTGATTTGTGAAAACTTCTTCTGATTTGTGAAAATGTGAAATAGGTTGATTTTTACAGCATTTTGCGCACTGAGTCCACCTTTGACCAGGTCCTGTTCAAAAACCGCTGGACCTGGACTGCTCAAACCTGGATTAATTTATAATTTAGATACTAAAGAACCCATTAAACACAGTTTCTGATTTGTGAAACCAATCTCTGATTTGTGAAAACGTGAAATAGGATTATTTTGACCGCATTTTGCGCACTGAGTCCACCTTTGACCGGGTCCTGTTCAAAAACCGCTGGACCTGGACTGCTCAAACCTGGATTAAATTATAATTTAGATACTAAAGAACCCATTAAACACAGTTTCTGATTTGTGAAAACTTCTTCTGATTTGTGAAAATGTGAAATAGGTTGATTTTGATCGCATTTTGCGCACTGAGTCCACCTTAGACCGGGTCCTGTTCAAAAACCGCTGGACCTGGACTGCTCAAACCTGGATTAAATTATGGTTTAGATAGTAAAGAACACATTAAACACTGTTTCTGATTTGTGAAACCAATCTCTGATTTGTGAAAATGTGAAATAGGATTAATTTGACCGCATTTTGCAAATTGAGTCCACATTAGACCGGGTCCTGTTCAAAAACCGCTGGACCTAAACTGCTCAAACCTGGATTAAATTATGCATTAGATACTAAAGAACACATTAAACACTGTTTCTGATTTGTGAAAACTTCCTCTGATTTGTGAAAACTTCTTCTGATTTGTGAAAATGTGAAATAGGTTGATTTTGATCGCATTTTGCGCACTGAGTCCACCTTTGACCGGGTCCTGTTCAAAAACCGCTGGACCTGGACTTCTCAAACCTGGATTAAATTATAATTTAGATACTAAAGAACCCATTAAACACAGTTTATGATTTGTGAAAACTTCCTCTGATTTGTGAAAATAAGAAATAGGTTGATTTTTACAGCATTTTGCGCACTGAGTCCACCTTAGACCGGGTCCTGTTCAAAAACTGCTGGACCTGGACTGCTCAAACCTGGATTAATTTATAATGTAGATACTAAAGAACCCATTAAACACAGTTTCTGATTTGTGAAAACTTCTTCTGATTTGTGAAAATGTGAAATAGGTTGATTTTTACAGCATTTTGCGCACTGAGTCCACCTTAGACCGGGTCCTGTTCAAAAACTGCTGGACCTGGACTGCTCAAACCTGGATTAATTTATAATGTAGATACTAAAGAACCCATTAAACACAGTTTCTGATTTGTGAAAACTTCCTCTGATTTGTGAAAACGTGAAATAGGATTAATTTGACCGCATTTTGCGCATTGAGTCCACCTTTGACCGGGTCCTGTTCAAAAACCGCTGGACCTGGACTGCTCAAACCTGGATTAAATTATGATTTAGATACTGAAATTGAGGACATCAAAGCGGCATTTAGACGTGGACATGAAGCTGCAGCTTATTATAGGATGCTTCTTACTATGTCTGACACCAACACATTATCCCTCAAGACAACCTGGGAAACTGATTTAAATATGAATTTTACAGAGGCAGAATGGAATGGGATAACTAAAAATATTTAAAAAAATATCAAGGGAACTACGAACAAGATTGGTTCAATTTAAGGTCCTACATATAATTTACTGGACACCCAGCAGGCTGCATAAAGTGGGATTAGCAAAAACATCTGCATGTTGGAAGTGTCAGGATGCTACAGGCACTCTTCTACATATGCTCTGGGAATGCCCCAAAGTTCAGAGCTACTGGTCATCCATACATAAGGAGGTGGAGAAGGTGGTTGGTCAAGACGTTCCCTTCCAGAGTAGACTTTATGTACTAGGGGACCCCTCAGTTCTCAGTCGTGTGTCATCTCCTCTCTCACAGTGGATCCAAACAACGGTAATGCTGGGAAGGAAACTGTTGGTGAGCGAATCGAAGGGCCCATCGACTCCATCCTTTACTCACTGGCAAACCTCTCTGGGTCAACTTGCAGCGCTAGAGAGGTTATCATATAGATTGCTAAACAGAATGGATGACTTCAACAGTAAATGGTCTCACTATTTTGAACACATAGGTCAACGACATCTCCAGCTCTAGAAACTAGAAATGACCTCAATTATTTATTATGTAATGTTATATCCTTTTACCCATGCATAAGAGCTAACTGTCAGATTTGGCATCTATTTGTGTGTGTTTTTTTTGTTTTTGTTTTTTTTTTTTTTGCTGGTTTGTTTCTTTTTTGTTATGTCTTTTCTAATTTTCTTTGTTTTTGCTTGGGAGTTTTGAAGTTATGGGGTTGTTTTTTCTTTTTTTTTCCACATTGAACTGCATCTCAGTGCTGGATTCTGTCTTTGTGTGGAAAATTGTACTTTTGTCTTTAAAATCGAATAAAAATAAATTCTGATTTTGTGAAAACATGAGATAGGATGATTTTGACCGCATTTAGTGCATTCAGTCCACCTTAGACCTCAAACCTGGATTAAATTATGCATTAGATACTGAAAAATACATTAAACACAGTTTCTGAAATCAGTTTCAAAATCAACCCCATGTGTATGTATGACTCAATGCGCAAAATGCTGTAAAAATCAACCTATTTCACATTTTCACAAATCAGAAGAAGTTTTCACAAATCAGAAACTGTGTTTAATGGGTTCTTTAGTATCTAATGCATAATTTAATCCAGGTTTGAGCAGTCCAGGTCCAGCGGTTTTTGAACAGGACCCGGTCAAAGGTGGACTCAATGCGCAAAATGCGGTCAAATTAATCCTATTTCACGTTTTCACAAATCAGAGGAAGTTTTCACAAATCAGAAACAGTGTTTAATGTGTTCTTTAGTATCTAATGCATAATTTAATCCAGGTTTGAGCAGTTTAGGTCCAAGGGTTTTTGAACAGGACCCGGTCTAAGGTGGACTCAGTGCGCAAAATTCGATCAAAATCAACCTATTTCACATTTTCACAAATCAGAAGAAGTTTTCACAAATCAGAAACTGTGTTTAATGGGTTCTTTAGTATCTACATTATAAATTAATCCAGGTTTGAGCAGTCCAGGTCCAGCAGTTTTTGAACAGGACCCGGTCTAAGGTGGACTCAGTGCGCAAAATGCTGTAAAAATCAACCTATTTCTTATTTTCACAAATCAGAGGAAGTTTTCACAAATCATAAACTGTGTTTAATGGGTTCTTTAGTATCTAAATTATAATTTAATCCAGGTTTGAGAAGTCCAGGTCCAGCGGTTTTTGAACAGGACCCGGTCAAAGGTGGACTCAGTGCGCAAAATGCGATCAAAATCAACCTATTTCACATTTTCACAAATCAGAAGAAGTTTTCACAAATCAGAAACTGTGTTTAATGTGTTCTTTAGTATCTAATGCATAATTTAATCCAGGTTTGAGCAGTCCAGGTCCAGCGGTTTTTGAACAGGACCCGGTCAAAGGTGGACTCAATGCGCAAAATGCGGTCAAATTAATCCTATTTCACGTTTTCACAAATCAGAGGAAGTTTTCACAAATCAGAAACTGTGTTTAATGTGTTCTTTAGTATCTAATGCATAATTTAATCCAGGTTTGAGCAGTCCAGGTCCAGCGGTTTTTGAACAGGACCCGGTCTAATGTGGACTCAATTTGCAAAATGCGGTCAAATTAATCCTATTTCACATTTTCACAAATCAGAGATTGGTTTCACAAATCAGAAACTGTGTTTAATGTGTTCTTTAGTATCTAAATCATAATTTAATCCAGGTTTGAGCAGTCCAGGTCCAGCGGTTTTTGAACAGGACCCGGTCTAAGGTGGACTCAGTGCGCAAAATGCGATCAAAATCAACCTATTTCACATTTTCACAAATCAGAAGAAGTTTTCACAAATCAGAAACTGTGTTTAATGGGTTCTTTAGTATCTACATTATAAATTAATCCAGGTTTGAGCAGTTTAGGTCCAAGGGTTTTTGAACAGGACTCGGTCTAATGTGGACTCAATTTGCAAAATGCGGTCAAATTAATCCTATTTCACATTTTCACAAATCAGAGATTGGTTTCACAAATCAGAAACTGTGTTTAATCTATTCTTTACTATCTAAACCATAATTTAATCCAGGTTTGAGCAGTCCAGGTCCAGCGGTTTTTGAACAGGACCCGGTCTTAGGTGGACTCAATGCGCAAAATGCCATCCAATTAATCCTATTTCACATTTTCACAAATCAGAGATTGGTTACACAAATCAGAAACAGTGTTTAATGTGTTCTTTAGTATCTAAACCATAATTTAATCCAGGTTTGAGCAGTCCAGGTCCAGCGGTTTTTGAACAGGACCCGGTCAAAGGTGGACTCAATTTGCAAAATGCGGTCAAATTAATCCTATTTCACATTTTCACAAATCAGAGATTGGTTTCACAAATCAGAAACTGTGTTTAATCTATTCTTTACTATCTAAACCATAATTTAATCCAGGTTTGAGCAGTCCAGGTCCAGCAGCTTTTGAACAGGACCCGGTCTAAGGTGGACTCAATGCGCAAAATGCTGTAAAAATCAACCTATTTCACATTTTCACAAATCAGAAGAAGTTTTCACAAATCAGAAACTGTGTTTAATGGGTTCTTTAGTATCTAAATTATAAATTAATCCAGGTTTGAGCAGTCCAGGTCCAGCGGTTTTTGAACAGGACCCGGTCAAAGGTGGACTCAATGCGCAAAATGCTGTAAAAATCAACCTATTTCACATTTTCACAAATCAGAAGAAGTTTTCACAAATCAGAAACTGTGTTTAATGGGTTCTTTAGTATCTAAATTATAAATTAATCCAGGTTTGAGCAGTCCAGGTCCAGCGGTTTTTGAACAGGACCCGGTCAAAGGTGGACTCAATGCGCAAAATGCTGTAAAAATCAACCTATTTCACATTTTCACAAATCAGAAGAAGTTTTCACAAATCAGAAACTGTGTTTAATGGGTTCTTTAGTATCTACATTATAAATTAATCCAGGTTTGAGCAGTCCAGGTCCAGCGGTTTTTGAACAGGACCCGGTCAAAGGTGATCTTAGTGCGAAAAAAGACAGTGGAATGCTCCTGTACTGCACTCGCGAATCGGAAGCTGTGAATCGGAAGCCAACTTCAGCGTCGTATCTTAGCACTACTATATTACTCTTGACGTGTAAGTCAGTTTCTGTAACCCCTCAAAGTTTGTGTCCAATTTTCCATAAAACATTTATGCTTATCAATGTAATAAACCCGTCCATTATTTGTAGCTTAAATAGTGTAAATAAATAGAAAATATAGCAAATAATGTATAACTACAACCTCATCAGATGCTTCCCTGGCTTTTGTTTAAACATGAACATTTTTTTTTTATAATAATGTGGAGCAAAGATGAAATCAGTGCCCAGACAGGTACGGCTTCATTCCTGATGTCTCAACCGTTTTAAGAAGTTGATACTGAAGCAGTTCAGAAGCTAACACTCAGCCAGTTCAGTCTAGAACGGGCTGAAGAAAGGAGCGACTTCCAAGCAGACGGCTTTCACTCAAATCTTGATCCATTTCTTTTCCCATCATGTTAGAAGACTTTGAAGAGGAACCTGCTACAGTGAATGGAGATATATTTCAGGTGAGCTGAAGTCTTGCTGTCTTTTAAAAGGCCCGTCTCTTTGTATCGTCAAACAGCTGTCGTGTATTTTTGAATGACAGGATTCCTGCGCATAAAGTCATGAATTCTTAGAATTTAAGATTTGGTTTCATCGTGAGTTTCATTTCCGTACTGTGTGCGATTAAGCAAATGCTTTGCTTTTTCTTAAAGGAGTCCAATGGCCCAACTGACAGCTATGCAGCCATCGCCCAGGTGGATATTCAGAGACAAGAACCGGAAAGTTTACGCAAGTGGAGGGAGGAACAGAAGACCCGCCTTGAAGCACTAGGTTAGTATGAGTTGTTAGAACCTGTATGACAATTATAGCTTCAACACACTTTTTCTCTTTTATCAAATAGCTTTTTTTTTTATTATATTATTATTTTTTTCTCACCAAACTAGACTCGGCCTCTAAGGCAGCAGAGGTAGAGTGGAGGGAGAAAGCCAAGAAGGAGCTGGAAGACTGGCATTTACACCAGAATGAGCAGATGGAGAAGAATAAAGCCAACAACAGGTGAGGGTCGGTCCCTTCCTCTGCTGACATGCAAACAGGTCACGCCTGTTAATGAAACTTTACTTCACACTAAAGCTTTCCACTTTATAACCAAAAGACGTTCAGAAAAACGCTGTTGTTCTCAGACGAAACTATCCTTAGAATGAATCTGTGGTCATAGACTCTTGGAATCAGCTAAACATGAATTACTTTTACTGGATTTTATTTTGATCTATATACACCCATAAAAACTGCATCAAGTGTTCCTCATCTTGTCCCAAGTTAACCTTTTCTTCTCTCACAATTTCCAACAGACTCTGTCCATCTCTGGCACGGTATCTCTCTGCATCTGTAGCTCAATTATTGTGCTTTGTTTGTTTTATTATTCCCCTCAAAGCACTGACTGACAGTTTTCTGATGAGATATTAATCCCGAGCTTTGGGAAACAAACACAGGAAGCTGCTAGAGTTGAAAGAACGCAAACAGCAGAGAGGACATTTTCCTTGTCATACTACGGCTCTTTACAACAGACATTTGCAGTTGTGAAAAATTGAATTCTAACTACGTGTTTTAAGACTGCAAGACTGAGCTTATATGAAAAACCTCCTCATCAGAGCTCGTCTCAGTTCTTCAAAATCACCCCCTAACTTTTCTCTCACTCTAACGGCTCTCCTCTCCCTCTCTTCCTGCCTTCTTGCCTGCCTGTGTGCTAGGATTGCTGACAAGGCTTTCTACAAACAGCCCAACTCTGATGTTATAGGCCTTGTGTAGGTTTAGAACCCTTCTGCTTTTAATGTTGTCTGCTCTAGCCTCTGAAATTACCTTATGCATGGCCTCACCTTACATTTCTTAGACTTACGTACTGTTTCTTGCATTTTTTATTTGACTATTGTTGAAACTAGCGAGTGTTTTTGTACGAAATAAGGATGATAGTTTTTTTTTTTTCTTCTATCTAATGTGTGTGATTGTCCATAAAAAATGCATGTTTACATTTCTTTTTACATCTGGAGTAAGTGAGTTTTGTGTGCTTCACATTTAAATAAATACATGTGATCCTGCAACGTCTTATTGTCATCTTCCGTCTTTGGCTTTCAGAGCATCGGAAGAGGCTTTCCTGGCAGAAACTGACAGCGACGCCCCGGGGTCCGAGTGGGAGCGGGTAGCCCGTCTCTGCGACTTTAACCCAAAAACCAACAAGCAGGCCAAGGATGTCTCTCGGATGCGTTCGGTCCTCATCTCACTCAAACAGACGCCTCTGGTTCGCTAGAGCAGATCGAGTCCATTCTCTCCTCTGAAAATTGCCTTTGTTTATTTTTAACCTCACATCTGCATTAAGAGAAATTTGTATTTCTCATAAAACAAATCCTGTTACCTTTTTAAAACATCCTGCCTTTTATGTCTTCTACTGTATCTTAATAGTATATTTAACCTGGCACTTAAGAGATATGATATACTGTTACATTACCCTTTAAATGGTCAATTTGATTACTATTTAACTAAAAAAAAAAAAAAAAAAATTTCTTTTTTCTTCATTTAACCTTTCCAATAACTTCAAAGCATGTTGAGTAAACACAGACTACCGATTGTAACCACTTTTTTTCTCCACCATAGACCACTTTGGTAGCCAAAAAAGATTTATCGTCACGTATTTAAAAAAAACAAACACATTTCATTCACAAATAGAAGCTTGTGGCCTTTCTGATCCAGCTTTTAATTCACTAGAGGTATTTAACCAGATGTTTCCAGTTGAAAATGCAACAAAATTGAAGAGAATAAGTTTTTTTTATTTATATATTTATCCTAAAAAAAGTTGCCACAGACTTTTGTTTTGGAAAATTGGATCATTTTCTTTTACGTTTTGTTTTTCATCTACTTAAAAGACTTTAGCCCAACATATTTTTTTTTTGTAGTTAAAGTGTACGTTTTAGCAGTGATATCTATACATCGCTTCACAAGTTGCCTGTTTGGACATAATGAATATTAAAGCAACGATTGTCTAAAAGGGAATTGGAAAGAAATAAAAACCTTTTGTTCACCCGACTGTCTTCACCAATATTTTGCTGGTATTTAATAATTCTTCACACACATTGAATTGCGTATAACACTTTGTTTATTATGGTAATGTCTAGAGGATTTATTCACATTCCAAATAAGTCTGGCAACACCACAATATGCTGTTTACTGCCAAACGTAAGGCAAATTTCAATCTGTTTTGGTAGTTTTAACATCGAGACTCAACACTCAGTGTTGAGTTTTATGCCACTAAACGTGTTATATTCAGACAGATTCAAAGTTTGGTTTAAAACCCAAAGAGTATTTTCACTGTTTCAATCATTTCAGGAACCTCACTGCTACAGCAGTGATGTTAATCCCAGTTTGCTCACTTCTTGGGATTAACAGAGAAACCCATTTGGTTTCAGGTTTCAAGCAAAACATGTTCAAACTTTAAATATAGAAGGATTTTACAAAATACGCCTCTGAACCCATGTGTTCAGTTGGCTTTAAGGTTACATCTCGCCGGTCTGGCCCATCCTCACGGCTTGGGTTTCACAGCTGTGGCAAAGACGCCCACGATGATGGCAACAACAGTGAAGCCTTGGGCAAAGATGCGTCCCCTCATCAGCAGCTGGGATTGTCTGGTCTTTCCTTGGTGGAAAGCGCGAAGGCCGTACATCAGAGCTCCTGCTGTTCCCAAACAGCCTGGAGGAGACGACAGACACAAACAGTGACTAAGGGAAAATTGTCTTCAGGATAACACGCAGTTAATGGGAGCTGAGCATGCTGGTGAGGGTGGAATGACAGAAACTACATAAATAGAAGTTGATCTTATTATGAAATCTCATAATATGAATTGAAGTGGACATCACAGTAAATTAAAGCATTAAGTTCACCTAGTCCTTTCAGAAAATGTACAATTTATCAACTTTTTAAACCAACAATATTAACCCCCAATATAAAGATCATAACACTAAAAGGACTCCATTTAATGCATCAGTTGTATAATTTCCGTGTGCAGTGTTCTCCTTGTGTAACTCACCTATCGGGACGAAAGGGTTCTCCTTGGTTTTCCTGATGAATTTCTCTTTGAAAGTTTCATCCCTGATTTTCGGGGAAGGGAAGAAGCCTTCAATGACAGGAGGTTGCGAAAGGTCAAAAGGAATGGGCCCAGCCGGCGGTGCCGGAGACCGCGGCTCCGCTTGTGTCGATGCAGCCGCCATACTTGCATCGACTACTTTGACACACCCCTTCCGGTTAGACATTTCCGTTGTTTCAAAATAAAAGTGTTGGCTTTCTAGAGAGGTCAAACATGTTTATGCTCAGTTAAAAGAATATTTAAAAAAATAAACCAAACATGCTCCTTTTTTAATGTATTCATATTTTTGGCTGATTCGACTCAATTGGCATTACCATTGAACTGGTTCTATTTATTGTATTATATTTGGACTTTTTGTAAAACTTTCAAAAAGCAACAACTACACTTTATTTTGTTTAACAAAACCTTTTAATAGTTAATACAAATGAATTCCGTTTTTATAAGAACAAAACAAAATATTTTGCTTACATCCACAGAAAAGCTGCAAAAAAAACAATAAATACATAAATAATATACAAATGCATAAAAAAACTTTTTTGTCTAATTTTAAATTTTCTAATTTCAGCTACTTGTCATCAAATAAACTAGGAAATGTAAACAAAACTGTTTTAAGTTTTAAAAAAAGTATGGGATGTTAAACATCACTATTGCATTTTTTTTTACTTTAGGAATAGTATCACCAGAAATTCAGAAATTCTTAGTGATACATTCGCAATTTCAGACCTACAAATTTAAAAATCAGGGTTAGATTTTAGAATTATCCTGTCATTGCAATCTATCACCACCATGTGGCAGTGTTGTGTAATGTTTCTAAGAAAACATCTTGAAGCCAAGGACTACAGATGCTTAATCCTTAATTATTAAAAAAAAAAAAAAACGTATTGTGGCACTTTTAAAGTGCAGATTATTGATAATAGATCTTAACAAAATTCTGCAGTTTAGAAAGTACACATCCATAGCCTTACATTTTCTATGAAGTTGGTGCTAAAAAGAGTCTGCAAAACAATAGAACCTTTTTTTGGTTTCAGAAATGTTAATGAGAGAAAATAAAAGGATGCAAGGAAGATAACATTTTTTTTCAATCTTTTTATTGAATATTAAGGTAAATATTTCACATTAATACAGGCTACATAAAGTAGAGCCACTATACGACATGAAATTTACTCTCATTTTAACCCTTTTTAGTATGTAAACAATTATACATGTATTTACCACTCTAAAAGGTTCTGATTTCTCTCTTTAAGTAATCATCATCTAGATCTGGGCCGAGTTTAAATAGCTACTTCATGTTGAGACCCCTGTATCCCAAGAACAATGTATGTGGGTTTAAGTCATATTTGCTAAACTACGCAGAGAATGGATCCTGGTGAACAGGAAATCGCGCCCGTCTGTTCGCCTCGTCAGGACTTCGATAACAGCTCTAGCCCAATTTCCTTCATGGGATAGGCACATCAAAGAACGGTGAACTGAATTCCCCATTCTTCAGCCAATGCTCTGAACTCTTAGGTCTACTGAAGTTAACAAGTACTTTGTATCATTTTTTTTCTTTGTCTCCTTCGGTCATACTCATCAGTTGGTAGTACATGTTTGTTTTGTGGGTCATGCTGTGTGCTGCAAATGTTTGAACTCGGTCTAGTTGACATGGTTCAGGTGCACGTTGCCCACATGAGGTGCCCAGGTGCCAGGCCAGACCTACAGAAGATAAGACGAGGCACAAAATTAAAAACAAAACAGCAACATCGATCAAATCCCATTATTCTAATTGAGCACACAAACCGGTCAAGCTTGACAAAAGGTGGGCTCACCTGCTGCTGTGGGTCAGAATTGTCTGCACTGCCAGGTACAACTTTGATGATGGGGCTCCATGCAGGGTCACCTGCATGCAAACCATTGTACATTGGACCCCCAGGCCCCTCTGCCATGGGAGGATGGGGAGTCAGCATGGTTCCTCCATACATTGACATAGGCATACCCTGAAGAAAGAACAAACAGTTGGAAGAAAAAAAAAAGGCAAAAAAGGCAATACATGACCAACATAGCGAGTGCTACCTTCTGGAAGTCTATGTAATTGCTGGGCAAATGTTGAGGCTGGTGGTAGTTGTTAGCAGGGTTTGCAATGCCGGTGTCGTCCTGTTCCATGAGCTGGTGCTGAGAGAAGGCCGACTGATCAGCCTGCAGCTGCGGGTGCATCATGTGGCTGCCCATCAGGGGTTGGGACCAACCAGACATGCCCTCTGTGCCAAAACAAAAAGGCTTATGAGCTTTTCGGTGCATGAAATCACAAGGACATCACTACAGGTTGTAAAATGTGACTCCTACCTGAGGCGCTACCAACTCCAAAAGACCAAATGCCCCCCTGTCCAACTGAAGCCGGGTAGCTGCTTGGGAGGAGAGGTGGGTTGACTGTACCAGTCTGTCGGATTCTCGCCAACCGTTCGGTGCCGATAGGTGGGGGAACTTTTCGGTCCTGCTGCGAGGAGTTTCCTGGCTTTGGTTGGGGAGGAGGCACCATGGCAGAGGAGGACACTGTAGGAGGAGGCAGGACGAGGGATTCACCTGGTGGAGGAGAAAAAAAGACACGATAAGATTCAGAGAGACAAGCTTTAAATCCTTAAAGACCCACTCTGATGAACCATGTTTTTGTTTGTTTTTAAATCGTGTTGTTGTGGCATTTTTCTTATGATAGAGGGCTGTGGGGCAGCAGTAGGGCGGCCGACCTCTGATCGGAAGATTGCAGGTTCAATTCCAGCCTTACCTGCCCATGTGTGCTTGGGCAAGACACTGAACCCACCCTGCCTACTGGTGGAAGGTTGGTGCCAGTGTTTGTTAGCATAGCTATCAGTGTGTGTATGTGTGTGTGAATGGGACTATGACTGTAAAGTGCTTTGGGCCTTCAAGGAAGGTAGAAAGCTATACAAGTATACACCATTAACCATTTATAAAGAGAATTAAGCTCAAAACTGCATTTCTGAGTATTTCTTTGTTTAAACTTTTGTAAATCAAGAGCAGATGGAAAAATGCTTTTGAGAAAGAGCTTGTGGGTCACAAGGTCCCTGCTTTGCTTCACAATGGGAAGGAAAGGGGAGGCGGGGTTTGTTCCACGCCAACAGTCCTGCCCACAACTCAAGAGGCGAATTGCTAATGAACTGTGCTGCTTTGCAGAAGCTATGTCCTAGAAAATGACAGGATTTTTGATTGTAGGCTAAAAACAGCATCATCAATAATCCAAAGACGGCTTGGAACAATTTTACCAAAGATCACAAGATGATTGGAGTGGAACCTGAATATTATTTCAATCTCAAATGAAGGGATATTTCAAAC
The DNA here is from genome assembly GCA_023969325.1 of Oryzias curvinotus. Lineage (NCBI taxonomy): Eukaryota > Metazoa > Chordata > Actinopteri > Beloniformes > Adrianichthyidae > Oryzias > Oryzias curvinotus. The sequence goes on from CM043715.1 coordinate 24,156,943, forward strand.
AGATCACTGTGGGAAGCAGGTTTACTCAAGTACCTGACGTGGACGCACTCCATGGGTGAGGGGAGAAGTGCTGTCTGCTGATGGAGGGTGCGCCGACTCCTCCGTGACCCTGCTGCACGTACATATGGCTGCCAGATAAAGCTGGGAAAAAAGACCATTCAAACACACTTTAGCCTCATGTGCATTTCAAATCCAAACTACCACCTTTATTTTACTCTAATACTTTTTATCTACAACTGAAAGTACATTTCAGACCACAGTGCATCATAATGATGCATTGACAAAAAAATAAGCACCTTCCATTAATTTAATATCAATAAAGTCAAATAAAAGGCATTACTGTCACACAACTATGTGAAGTCAAAGTAAACATTACCCTGAGAGACCGGGCGGTAACCAGGTGCTTTGGAGCTGTCTGGTGGAGGTGGGGGCATCATATTTTCCATTTGGCCCATGACAAAAGGCGGATGGGCTGAATACGACTGCTCTGGTGGTGATCGAGCAGGTAAATGGCACGCTCCCCACACCGGACTGTTTCCCACCTGCAACATCAACCGCAAGCATACGCAATGTTTAACACCAAAATAAATCGTGCACCCTCCACCCCCCACCCAAACGGACTGCTTCAACTCACTTGGCTGTTATCAAAGATGCTAAAGAGACCTGCAGGACCAAAGTTGGGAGGGATCTGCTGGGGCTTCCCTGCACCAGCGACATGTGGCATCTGGGAACCGTTGATGATCCCCATGTTCACAGAGACCTGGAGGGAGCCTGGAGCCTGACCATGGGCGTGTGATTGGGCTTGAGCGGGGCCACTTGGTGGCTGGGACGTCGGGTTTGGGGTTTGTTTGAGGGATTCTTTGCTTGGGGGCACAAACCCAGACGGCTGTTGCTGCTGCTGCTCGGAAAGGGAATAGTAAGGCCCTGATGGCTGCATACGATGAGAGATCCTGGGAGCGGGGGCTGAGAAATGAGGAACGGTGTTGTTGGGGTGCGCAACCCTGGGGGAGAGGATGGGGGCCGATGCTGAGGGAAGGTGAGAACTGGGCTGTGGGTTAAGGAGGGGAGGAGGAGCTTCCGTCGACGATGCAGAGGAGGGAGGAGGTGGCAACTGCTGCCGAGACTCTGATTTGGAAACTGCAGTCATGGCTTGAGAACTGAAACCGACAGAGTTGATGCTCTCGCTGACCGACACAGTCTGGCTCTCTCCGTGTAGAGGCAGCTTCTCCTTCCCAGGAGGGGCAACACCACTGGGCTCCGATTTAGTGGGCTGGGCGGGGGCCTGAGAAATGGTTCCTACTGGCTCCAGAGAGGGGTTTGCCGTCGTGGTGGTTGAACTGTGATGTGCAGGAGAAGCCGTGCCTGCTACTGTATTACTACCACTGCACTGAGCAGCAGAGGACACAGGGGTGGCGCCAGCAAGTTTGGGGTCAGGGGCAAAGAGCTGCTTCCTAACAGACGAAGGAGTGGGGACACTTTGCTGTGGATTATACGGAGTGGGATTTGTGGGATGAGGCGAGGCTGCGGATGTGTTGGGCACACTAGTGGTGGTCATGTTGGAGGTGGGGACTGCCGTTCCTGAGCTGGCTGTGATGCTGTGCTCGCTGTGGGTCGAGTTGGATCTGGCCTGAGCACCAGCATTGTTTGCGCCTCCGTTGTGTTTTGGGGAGCTGTTAGCGCTGCCGGGACTTACGGGACGGACTGGGAAGGGGCCCCACGTACTGGATTGGGGAGAGAAGGTGCCTCCAAACTGAGCCATAGGTAGACGAGGATGTCTGATTTGGTGCATCGTCTGAGCCAGCAGGGCAAGCTGAGGGTGGGCATATGCCAGGGGCAGAGACACTGGGAAAGGCTGTCTGATGTTTGATGAAAGCCCCTTCCCAATCTTCCCTGCAGACTGAGAGGAGGATGAAGATGTGGAGGGGGGCTGGAACGGAACACAGGGAGATGTGACCAATGAGCTTAAAGCCTTTGTGCTGGTGGTTGAGCCACTGGTGGTCCCTGCGGTAGACGAAAAGGATGCTGTGGTTGTTTTAGAGCCTGGGGCCCTGATGTGGTTTCGGGGAATCAGATCCTCAAGCTCCTTGGCTGGGTCTTGGATTAGAGCGTTGATCAGCTGCACTGCATACCGTGTAGACTCCGTCCCTCCTCTGAGAGGACAAAAAATGAAACAAATTGAATTTTTTGTAATCTACAAGCCTAATCATCAAACTTTTTGGCTTCCAGTAGCGGTCAGACTCCATATTCCTTAATCTAGCCTGTGTGACTCCGTCCTAAAGAGCTTTCTAGTGTTCTGCCGTAAACATAATGAGTAAAGTTGCCGCACTTGTTGCTGTGTATTGGTCAGGATACACTTGGTGTGTTTTCAGCAATAGCAGCATCAGTCCAGTTTTTGTTGTCTAAGTGCTAACCATTCAACAGGACTCAGCAGAACACAAGTTCTCTAGACAATAATATGCGGACGGTGCATTTTTATTTAGAGTCTATTCCTTTTATGAGTTTCAGTGGTTAGTATCTTGATTGTAACTATGGTTGTCATGTTTTGAGTTCTACAGGAAAGTAGATATGACTGTCCACTGCTCTGTTTTAGGACTGTAGGACCAGAGTCCACACAACAAGCATCACACCTTACAAACTAACCAGTCTGCACAAAAACAAGCAATAGATTTATTTTATGAAATCGAAGTATATACTTTATGCAAGCTTTTTATTTAGCTGTACTTTCTCCCCAGTAGTTATTCTTAGTCTATTCCTGTGCCCATATTTATCCCACTACAGGTAGAATTCATGTAGAATCATGTAGACTCATTCTAATTGATGAGAATTAAACTAAAACTGCAGCAACATCTGACATTTTTTTACCTGATAGTAATCATTCTCTCTCCATTCTTGTCCTTCTGTTTGTCCACGTCAATATGAGCTCCTGTCACGTCTTGAATCGCCGTGATGTTGCAGCCTCCTCGACCCATGATCCGAGACACAACAGAGGCCGGCACAGACAGCTTCTTTGATCTTAGGGGGGAAAAAGGAGGGGGGGGGGGGTTAACTGCTAAATATTTGTTTTATTTTAGTGTTCATTCAAATTTAAGGTTTTGACTAAGCTAAAATCATTATTCCTATTAAATACAGCAACCAATTTGTCTTTTTGGAAGGAAAAAAAACAGTTTACTGACCTTCTGACCACCTCTTTCCACCCTTCATCTCTTTTTTGGATTCTCTTTGGACTTGTGAGGCTGTGCTTGGCGTTGGGCGACGTGACGGGAAGAACCATGGTTTTGAACGGCGAAGGCAAAGAGTTTGAGGTGGAGTCGTTTGCATCTGGAACTCTGTGAGAGAACAGACGGGAGTTGGCTTCATTCTGCATCAGCATCTCATGAGCCGCCGTTTGCAGAGGCCGATACGACCAATAAAACATCCGCTTCAGCCAAGCTGACTTACTTTTGCAGTGGCTTTGAGATGGAGACCGTGACCTTATTGTCCACTTTGCTGTCAGCTTGCGGCTGAGGACAGTGTCTCTTCTCTGGGCCAGGCAAGGGGGTCTGGGAGGGGGCCGCTCCTGAGGAAGGGGCTGAGGATGAGGAGGATGAAGAAGAAGAGGAGGAGGAGGAGGAGGCGAAGGAGGTGAGGTCAGGGAGGTAGTTGAGCTCCTGACTCTTCCCACCACTGCTGCTGCTCTCACTGGCACAATCGGTGCTGTCCAGCGGGTCAGAATCGCTGTTGCCACCCGCCACGCCCCCACCCCCACCACGTGGCTCACCGTGGATCTTGTTCTTGTCAGCCTTGTGTTGTGCTAACACAACCTAAGAAATAATAACTTAGTCGTTATCGTTTCTTTACACTTTAAAATGCATCAGCATTTATTATAGAGCTGAACAATTACATTAGGTTTAATGCAAAAAAAAAAAAAACAAAAGACTTGTTTTTTTATATTTACCTGGGGGTCCTGTAATATAATTGGTTCACTTGGTGCTGAATCCTTAGTCTTGTTCTTTTTGTTCTTGCGATTGGTGCTTGGGGTAGTGGCCACGTTTGCTCGCTTCTTACCAAAAGGTGTAGTGAAGGTGGGGGAGGTGGCTGATATACCAATGGTGGTGGTGGTGGTTGCACTTGGAGGTTCAATGGGAACTTCAGCTTCTAGAATGAAATTCATACAAGCCAAAATATGAACCTTGTGCTCAATGAGCGCTACATTTTTAACAAATTAACTTATACAGTGCTCCCTCTCTATAATATGGTTCACTTTTTGCAGCTCCACAGTTCTGAGAATTTTGTTAAGTGCAATTTTGTATGTTTTTTGTTTATGTGTCTTAATTAGCTGCAGACCATTGTCAGTCTTGATCTCTGTACAGAATGTGTACCATAAATAAACTTTTCAGTGTTAAAACACAGAGAAAAGTGTGAAAACATTTATGTCCGACTGAGAAAAGTGTATAAAATGTGGAGTGAAGGGTTTTACAGCCTTAAAACATCAATAATAAGTGTAAAAAAATAAACCTGACTATTTCTAAATTTCAATGATCACAAGTTAATTTTAGAACAGAAATTATGCAATAAACAAGGCAACACTGTAAAGTCATTTATATGCAATGAAAGGCGTTGGGGGTTACCATCAGCTGAATCCTCCTTCTGGTCGAGCATCTCAGAGGACTCCTCCTTTGTTTTCTGTCCCTCTTCTTCCTCCTGCTTCCTCTTTTGCTCCTCCTTTTTCTTCTTGCGTTTCTCCTTCCTCTTCTCCCGCTTTGCAGCCAGAGCCTGCTTCTTGCTCTCTTCTCGAGACTGTTAAGACACGACAAAAACGTATTAAAAAAAATCCCCATCCTTGAGGCCGTAGAATACTTTTAGGAGGAAAGATCCTCCTAACATTACCTTCTCCAAGTCCAGCTCCTTAAGAAGAATGCTAGCATTTTTGTTGGCTTCTGCTGCTTGCTGATCTTTAGCTTTGACAATGGTCTCCATACATTGGTGGCACTTCTTTAACAGCTCCTGCAATAAACACCCACATTTATTGCTTTGCTAATGTCACGAAAACATCCTTGTTCCTTGATGAGCTAATAGTAACTGGAACAAAAAGAATCCCTTTTACCTTGTCTGCGATGGTAGCAATGTATCTCATGCACTCGATGTCTGATGGGAACTGGTTAACCTCCTTCACAAGATACTGAACCACCTTCACGTGACCCTAAAATGATAAACAGTTATGTTAACCAAAGGAATGCCATAACGTAGCTTTATGCAGCGCTTCCTATTCCAGCCTATATACCTTGCGAAATGCCGCCATAAGTGGGGTGATTTTGCGGTTGTCGGCTGCATCCACATCGGCGTTGGCATGTACAAGGAGCTGAACAACTTCAAAGTGACCACCGTTTGCTGCCAACCAGAGAGGAGTGTTCCCTTTCTTGTTTCGTACATCAATATGAGCACACCTACAAATGAGAAAAAGGATGCATTGCCATAAGAACTTAAAACCCCTTTTTATCCAAACAGGTTAACTCTATACTTTGTAGAATAAACCAGAGGACTCATAAGTGACACTAAGCCATTTCATATTCAAGGTAACTGTTTGAGAGGTGTCTAAAACAACAATATTGCAGGACAAAGGCAACAGTCTCTCCTTTAAATGGTACTGAAAATGAAAAATATCATTTCACCAGCAAATATTGAATTTATGGACATTTTTTGCTTTTTGTTAAATACAAAAAGCTTTTCAATTCAAAGGCTTCGCTGTCCTCACCTGTTGATAAGCAGCTCACAGAACTTGTAGTGGCCCTTGTCAGCAGCAATGGTGAGGGCAGTGTCTCGGGATGAGGGGACAGGGGGAGCATTGACATCAGCACCTTTGTCCAACAGGACACGACCCACTTCTGCATAACCTCCAGAAGCTGCTTCCATCAGAGGAGTTAAACCAGTCTGTTGGAAACAAGAATCAATTAGCAAAATCTGCAGTAGATAGAAAACTGAGGGCCAATTTCCACTTAAGTTATAAACAAAATCCAGATATTCTTTCCTATACATGGTAAGTTAAAGGTCACTACAACTACAAATGGAAGACTGCCCCCACCTTGGCCCGATGCTCAACATTAGCCTTGCGATCGAGCAGCAGGCTGACGACCTCGGCCCGCCCCTGAAAGCAGGCTAGAGTCAAAGCGGTGTTTCGGTTGGTCTCAATCTGGGCGTTGATGTCGGAGCCCATGTCCAGCAGCAGCTTCACCGCTGGCACGTGGCCGTTCATCGCAGCCAGCATCAGCGGAGAGATTCCCAGCTTGCTGCCGGTCCTGTTTAAAGGTAGGAAGTACACTTTTAGCTTCAACAATAGACAGCATAACATCAACTCCAAGAAGAAAAATCACATTGCTGGTTTGATTCATGATTCAGATTTTGAGCGTAAAACAGGGCGTCTGACTAGTTTTTTACTGGAATTTGTCACGGTTAAAAAAACCCTTTCCGTACGATAAAAAAAATAAAGTTACATTATTTCTGAGGAGTTGGGAATTGCATTAGACTTTATTATTTATATGAGTATTATTACCTGATGTCTCCTATATTCGAATGAGGTATGTGATAAAAAGTGGAGCTTTTTTTAAAGCTACTGTGGGGTCATCCTGCATCCTAACAGTGCACTCTGACATGACCTTTCTGATAGCACCTTGACACCACTCAAGTGTTTGCAATCAATTAGGCTTTTTTTTTGTTTAACTGCAACTCATCTAGGTGCATTTGTACTTATTCAAAATGTCACACGTGGCTTTCCCTTCGCTTTGCAGAAAAAGGGGATTATGGGTAAATGCTGTTATGCTATGCCACAACTGTAATTTGAGACTATCATGATCATTCACCTGGAGTTGATCTCAGCTCCAGCGTTGAGGAGGATCTTGATGATATTGACATATCCTCCAGAAGCAGCCAAGCTCAGAGGAGTGTAGTCTGAAACGTTGCGGTGTTCTTTGTTGGCTCCACGCAGCAGCAGCAACTCCACAACCTGCAAAGCAAACCAAAAGAAACAACTTTGAAAAAGTAATTCTTAAGGTTTTCCTTTCCATGTTAAGCTGTAATTTCATATATGTACATAAGACATGTATTGTATCCATCCAATGTCATGGGTTGCAGGGGCAGCAGTCAAAGATGGACGGACAAGTAATGTATATGGAGCTCAGTTTCTCAAGTTTATAGAGATTTTAATGGTGTATTGGGCGCGATTCTTGTTTCAGGACTGCATGAGACCCCAGGCTAAAGCTTTTGTTTTTGTATGGACTAAATTCTACAGCAGTTTCTTTAGAGCCAGTGTTTTTCAACCTTTTTTGAGCCGCGGCACACTTAAACCTTGACAAAAATCTCGCGGCACACCAGCATTCAAAAAAATAAAAAACAAAAAAAAAAAAAACGGGAGAAACTCAGTCTGTTTTGAACAGTTCCTCCACAATCTCACATTCTTTTTTTATAATTGTGGCAGAAAACGCTGGAAGCTGCAGCTGTTTTTTTCTCTAAAAGATGTAATAAAAGTTAAGTTAAAAGATTTAAAAACTGTTTGATTTGTGTTCGTTGTGGTTTCAAGACGTTAAGAGGAGAGACGAGATGGGTTACTTTTAACCCAATGCATCATGGGAGATGTAGTTCAATAATCCGCCGAATGCAGAAAGACCAGCGTCTCTGAGCTTTATTGTTTTGATCACTTGTTCCACGGTCTGATACCGGATTCTGTGGAAAGCTACACCGCTAAAGACGAGCTTTAGCTGGTATTTTATTTGAAACTGAGCGACTTTATCAGCAGAATGCACAACAAGGAAGTGAAGACTTTAACCACTTCTGATTGGTCAGACTGATGACACGTGATTAAGAATCCAAGAATGATTGGTGGAGACAGTTAAAGGGGCGTGACTTTTGCTAAAACTGAGATTAAGCTGCAGCTAAATCGGTACCGTCATTTTTATCAAAATGTCTTTAATAGAATCAAATAAACACAAAGAAAAAGTATTTTATGATCTGTCATATTCCTTATTTCTTAGTGTTTTTTAGGGCTTGTTTGGATGAACAAAGAGGTGAAATCCTGGAGATCATAAATGTTTCAGTTGAGGGCAATTTCCCACGGCACACTTGACCATCTCCCACGGCACACTAGTATGCCGCGGCACACTGGTTGAAAAACACTGCTTTAGAGCACTCCAGCTGGGGTGATCCTTCAAACTCGAAGAGAGCCGTGCATGTTAGGTTTAACCTAATATAATATAAACAGATTCAGATAATATCTCTGAAACCCCTCGATGCTGCAGCCACGCCTCTGTCTGCCACGCCTCTGTCAGTCTGCCCCAGGGCAGCTGTGGCTTCACCATCACCAAGTATGAATGAGGAGTAAACGAATAACGGATACACATTGTAATCGCTTGGAACGTCGGGAAATTATTAATATTAGTCACATCTCCAGAGCAAACTCAACCCACCAACTAGTGAAGCTCACACAAACACCGACCCAACAAACATTGATCAGATGAGTCTATTGTGTGTGATTATTTTTTTTTTCAATCTCTCTTTCGCTCCAACATCATATCATTACGTTAGCATTTGTGAGCCGTGTTTTATTTATTTTTTTATTCAGAAACTATGCATCGATTCTATGTATTGCTTTATACTAAAATGTGAGAACCAATTAGGTTGTGAGCATGGCAACTGTTTTTACCTCAACTGTCTATAAAAGAGACTCTGGCCGCTTTGGTACCGATCCCCCTAATCCCTGGGCTTTCTGCTTATTTATATGTAAAAATAATCAAAAATCTGGTTTACCTGCACATATTTTCTTTTCATGTAGTTTCCTTTTCTTACATATATTTTTTGACGCTGCTAATCTGAGAGCAGCTTTTTGAGATTTAAAAAAATGTTAAATACAGTGCAGTTTCTATGGAGGTCCAGCAAAGGATTGTGTCTACCTCTTGGCGTCCGCCGGAGCAGGCCAGCGAGAGGGGCGTGTCTTTGGTTCTCTCCGACTGGGCCTCGATGTCACCGCATTTGTCAAGCAGCACCTCAACCACGCCCACGTGGCCAGCAGTGGCTGCCAGGATCAAAGGGGTGAACCCTGTGGAGAACAAACACACATTTCAATTCTTCACATTTTATTTCAACTTCCAAACAGTTCCCAACTTTGCCAATCTCATGACTTGGAATTGCAACAATCTGAACGATCTGGAATACATTAGAACTGTATCTTTTGAAATGATTATACTTTGATTTAATGTTTTTGTTTCCCTTTTGGGGAGCATCTTCGGTTGCAAACTGACGCCTCCCAATTCAATAGAATTGGATTTGAACTATTTTCACCTCATTGTTTTATGATGTTCTTTACCTTTCTTATCCCGGTGCTCGATGTTGGCTCCCCGTGCCAGGAGGACAGACACTAGTTCCTCGTGTCCTCCTGCACACGCTAACGTCAACGCCGTGTCGTGATTACTCTCCGTCTGTGTAGAAAACGTTGCCGTTTTAAAATTCAGGTTTCTGCTAAGCTGTCAAATATCGGTCATGTTGAGCTGGCTTTGCATCTTACATGTGCATCAATGTCAACAGAGGGGTACAAGGGCAGTACAGAAGGGGGAGATGCGATGTTTGCAGGCGTCTGCGCAGGCGGCTGGGAGAGGGGTGTGGGAGAAGTCGTAGTGTTCAGCATGGGCACGCGACTGCTCACAGCTACAAAAAAAAAAGAAATAAAACATAATTGAAATGATCACTTTAGTTTTAGGTGGAATTTTATTTGCGTTCCTGTCAAAAGATTCCTACATACCTGCCATGATGTCATCCAGCGTGTCTGTGAGCGTCTGCGCAGGTGTAGCTACCATCAGCCCATCTGGAGCATGCTGCGGTATCATTCCAGGACCAAGCCCAGCAAGCTGTTGACCCTGACCGTGCTGCTGCCCTAGCATCTGTTGCCCCACCAATACCCTCTGCAGCTCTGGACTTGTACTTCCTGCGTAGTCTCCAGGATTGTAATCTGGCAGGGGTTGGATTGGGACAAAAGGAGCCTGAAGAGGTGGAGGAGGAGGCTGAGGCTGAGTCTGTGGCGAAGGAGGAAGAGGAGGCTGCTGTGGTCCATCCCTATAGAGGATTGTGTCAACCTGAGGAAGCTTGGGATAGTCGTCGTCGTCCTCGCCGTCGTCATCTGAGCCCTCCTCTTCTTCATCATCATCTTCCTCTTCCTGAGAGCACACAGAAATAACCTTCACAATAGATCTGTCAAATTTCAAAAGGGCTTAGTCGACAAACACTATCTGAACTGAAGCTTTTACCTCTTCCCCGTCCTCCCCTGCCTGGTCTTCTTGTTCCTCGTCTTTGTTGGCCTCTTCATCCGTGTCGGAGCCAGTGTGCGCCTGAACAACTGCCGTGGAAAGGAGAAGCCCGGGGTCTGTTGCTGTAATCCCAGGCCCCGGGCCCGGGCCCTGGCTTTGTCCCGCCTCCTGGTCTTCCTTTAAGCCCTTTGCTTCCATGTACTCTTTGGTGAACTGTTGCTGTGTTTTCAACTGCAGCCGACGCTCTACTTTCTGCAACTCCTTCAAGATTTTCTTCTTCTTCTGCACCTAAGCCAATAATACACTTATTTCATTCAAGAATTGTTGGTTGTTTCTTAAGCATAAGATGTGTGGGTACTGTCGAATACAATCCCAAAAAATCAGACTGGTATAAAAAAACGAATTGTACCTGTTCCTCTCTGCTCTTCTTTAGCTCCTCAATCTTGTCTTTGGTGAGCGGCTCCCCCTGAATAAGCTCTAATGATTGCAGCTGAGCCTTTTCAATAGCGCTAATTCTCTGGCCCAGCTCATTTAGCTTTCCCTCCGTCTCCTCCACAATGCACTCCAGAGGTTGGCACAAGTGGAAGGGTGGCAGAGGCTCCACTTCAGACCCCCGTCCCACAGAACAGGGGACACCGGGCTGCATGGCTGCTTGCCTCTGTTTGGACACGCCTATGTTTAAAGAGAGGGAAAGATTTAGAAACACACACAACTAAACGTGTTGGTGACAAAGCTTGTTTGAAGTCAAACTCCTCAAGAGGCTTCCTCCGCAGCAGTTTACCTTTGCTGGAAATGGGTGGGGGTGTGGAGATGTTTGATGGGGCTCTGTCGGGCTCCTGGGGGGGTACTACCATGGCGAGAGCTTGGAATGGGACACGAGGAACCTGCAACAACACATGTGTAAAGATGTCAAATATTTTCCCATATGTACGCTGTGTAAGATGAATTGTCCTGCTGTAAAATACCTGAGAGGCGTCTTGTGATGGGGGTGTGAACTGGGACAGGTCAGGGGCTGGTACAGACAGGATGTTGTTGGGGTAATCCAACAAGTAGGACACCACGTTAGTGTGGCCACCCTTAGCAGCTTCAATCAGCATGGTTGAACCATCCTAGAAGAAATAACCATCCAGTTTTCGGTTATGTTTGGCTTCTTGAAGATTGCAATTGACGTGCATGAATAAATCCACAACATTTCAAACATATTTCACTAAAAACATGCATTACTTTGAGTCTGTGCGTAGGATCTGCCCCGTGTGCCAACAGCAACTCCACCACAGCGAGATGCCCTCCAGCACAGGCCAGAGAGACCACTGTGTGATCATTGTTGGCAGTAGTTCTGTTGACATTAGCACCTAAAAGGGAGATCCACATAGTTCGGCTCAGAAACTTTTCATGGATGAGATCGATTACATCGGTCGCCTGTCTCATGGTCTACAGAGCAGCTAAGGCATCCTTTTAGTACATTTTAGTGACCATTGCACCAAGAAACTCAGAAGTTATTTCCCTAAAACATCCAGATCGAGACAAGAAATATTTAATGTTGGACATTTTTCTTCAACCAACAAATATCTTTATGCAACATTTTAAAATAATCTAGAATACACGACTTTTAATTCTGCGCATCACATTTGGGTTCAATTTTTGATAAATAAAAATCCATAGAAACTGTGTTAACCCTAAAAGAATGAGCAACTCACCTTTGCTGATGAGAAACTGCACTGTGCAGAGATGCCCCGCCCTTGCTGCCTTCATGAGGGGGGTTCGGCCGCCTTCTGATTCATGCTCCTGCAGAAAGACATAAAAGATGCATGTGTACGGCCCTGCAGCAGTTTTACAATATGCTAATTTACACATGTTTTTGGTGTTTTAGAAACTAAAATACCCCCTTGTGGTTTATGAACCCAAATTTAAGTTTTCTAGTTTTTACATCACATCTCAGACAGTTCATTAATCTACTGGTATCAAAATGTGACATGATTTTGTCTGAAACCTTCGAGTTCACACAGACAAACTTTCTGCAAACAGCCAGTTCTACTAAATTTTAATACAATTATATTCAGCTTCACTCGTTTTGATCCATTTGTCAAAATCAGTGCAGCACATTTGGAAGCTTGAGTTTAAACATTTATGCTGGTAAAAGAATGGAGAGAATTAAGAACATTTCCAAAAATCAAACGGTTTAAAGTTGGGATGTCCCGATCTGATCACATGATCAGGAAACGGGCCAGATCACTTTGTTTCAGACTTTGTATTTCAATCAGGGAACAAATATTTAGAAGTCGGCATGTCATGAACGGATCATGACATTTTATTGCCGTTAAGTGAAGCAGATTATGACACTAATTTGAGCAGGATGTGCACAAAAATTTGAAATACAATCCAATGGATCGAACTGAATCGAATTAAATGGACTTTGGAAATTATTGGTGATACCCAGCCTTATTAAACATTAAATAAATGTGTTAAATTTTTAAACACGTTACAAAAGTATCGGATTGAGACGTGATATTGGCAGGTAATTGGTACTGAATTACTGTGACTCAGATTTGGGCCAAAAAACCTGATCGGGACATCCCCAATTAAAGGGCAAGTATCATTTTGACCTTGATGCATACCTCTTTTTAAACACAAGCAATTTAACACCTGGTATAATTATATCAACTACTAGGCATTGTGTTGTGACAAATTTATTTAAATCTTTAAATGTTAGCTTTATGTTGTGAGGCCATTCAGAAATAATGGAGAGGATTTTAAAATGACATACCAAGTTGGCTCCAGCTTGCAGCAGCACATCGGCCACATCCGTGTGCCCATTCTCACATGCATAGGTCAATGCTGTGTCTCCTGTTGCTGTGGTGGCATGAACATTGGCACCTGAATTGGGGGGGAGGGAGACAAAGATTGTAGTTATTTCAAAATGATCATTCTTTAAGCAGACACGTCTCCATTCTTTCTCTTGCTTTTTTATGTTTTTTTTCTTACCTGCAGCTAGTAGGTACTTGACCAGCTCCAGATGGCCTTCCTGTGCAGCTTCCATTAGAGGAGTGGAGCATCCCAGCTCAATATCAGCTCCTGCTTTAATGAGGAAGTCTGCAACTTCCAAAAAGCCTCCGCAACATGCCAGTGTCAACGCAGTCTCCTGGGTCTCCTCTGTCTGCGCGTTGATGTTAGCACCTGGACAACAGGAGAAGTGAAGTCAGCTTTACTTGATTAAAAAAAAAATCGAAACCAGCTAAAATACTTCAAAGATGGTTAGGATTATTATTCTTTTTTTTTCTCCTAGATGAAGAAGGAATGGTGTATTTAAGACAGATTTAACAGCAAAGCTTCTCACCTTGAGCTAACAGAAGCGCTACCATCTCTTCGTGACCTTCTCTTGCTGCCTCCATCAGCGGAGTGTAGCCTTCATCATTAACCTGGACATAAAAACATCCATCATTAGCTTAGAAAGTGAACTCAACAAAGCTGTGGTCAGTAAAACAGTTCCACTTCTGTCTTACTAAAAGTAATCTGGAGAGAGACATTTATTTCGGTTATGTTAAATGCATAAACTCTGGTTTTCTGGTATGGTAATCTGGTATGATTCGCTAAATTGGATCAAAAAGTATAACATAGGCATTTTTGATTAAAATTTTCCTCAGAACAATTTAAACCGCCCCTGTCATGACCCATGAGACAGACAATGACTAGAAAGGCAGAAGATGAGATTTAAACTTCGATAATATTCAAAAAATGGCAAATCGTCTGTGAACACCAGAGCTACAACTTGTGATAGATGATTTAAACCAAAATGCACCCTGGTGTGCCTTTTGTTTCCTGCTTTGTCAATCCTTATAGAATTGTGACCATTTCTGTGTTTCTACATACCTCCTCCAAATTGGCACCTCTCTCAATGAGCAAGGCTGCAAGCTCCACGTGTCCTCCACACGCAGCAAGGGTGAGGGGCGACTCAAAGGAGTCAGCTGGCATGTTGACCTGTGCACCGCTGTCCAACAACAGTCGCGCTACCTCCACATGGCCATCCTGGGACAGAGAGACACATGAATAATGTAGAGATAAGCACCTGAACAAACGGACAGAACCATCCTTGGGCAAAGCTAAAATGATGCCCAATAAGAGACGTGAATACTCGCAGTCTAAGCAGTTTATTATAATTCTTGTGGTTTTGTTAGCAGTCGCCTACACAAAAATCTGACATAATCCTTCATAACTTTACGCTTGTCTATGTTGATTTGTTTATTTATTGAAGCCAGTCGCAAATAATATCCAAAATATATTAAATACTGGCTCACTGACCTTTCCAACAAACACATCACAAGTTTTTGGAGAATTTCCACCAAGCTCTAATACTCTAAAAGATCTGTTCACAGCTGTGATCTTTCAGGTCCTATAACTTAGTAGAATTTGGGACATACCTACTTAGTTTCTTTTTAGTAATTTGTGTGAGAATACTAAGTATGACAAATGGCTTTTACAGGAAAAAAATGAATGCTTTACAAAAAAATTTAAAAATTAAAGTAAAACCTGAGGATTTTAATGAGAAAAAAGGTTTTAAGTTTAAAATTCAGAAAAAATTGCAGTAGAAAACAATTTTTTTTTTCCTTTTTTTTTTCTATCAGAGGCTCACCATGCAGGCCTCCATTAGTGCTGTATGCATCTCATCTGTTTTATGCTCCTGGTCAGCTCCAGCCTCCAAGAGAAAGCGCACCATATCCAAGTGACCTTAAGAGGAGAAATTAGATATGAAAGAAATATTTCAAAGCATTAGCGAAGATGGTTGGACATGACATATCGCATATTCAATTTATTCAAGTGCTGTTAGGATCAGATGGTGCGTAACATGATGAATATCGACACATTAGAGCTCCCACCTTTGTAGCAGGCAAGTGTGAGAGCACTCTCCTTGAACTCATTGGAGTGTGTGTTGATGCCGGCGCCGTACTCCAAAAGGACCCTGGCCACTTCTACATGGCCGGCGCTGGCCGCCTCCATGAGGGGGGTGTGTCCATTCTCATTGTGATCTTCAATGTTGGCACCCTCCTTTAGCAGCACCTTAACCACATCCACAAAGCCGCCGGCACATGCATACGTCAGAGCTGTGTTGCCTGGAAAGAAACAAGGAAGAAAAAATTAACCAAACAGCAAAACGAGATGTAAAGGACTCTCCTTTGACGGTTATAGTTTACCTGTGGAAGATTGTGCATTAACATCTGCTCCATGGACTAGGAGCAGTTTGACAATGTCCACATAGCCTCCACTGGCAGCAGCCATCAGGGGCGTTATGTCCCCCTTGATGCCCCGGTCTTCTACATTGGCATGCATGGCCAACAAAACCTACGAGTTAAAAGAGGAAATTATTTAAAAACACAGAGGGATTATGTTTAAGACAGACGATCCAACAACAAATGTAAAACTACAGGTTTTGTTGGTGCAGCAGCACAGCTCATTCTATAGTAAACTATGTGCCATGCCTTTTTCATTCTTACCTGTGCAAGTTCATAATAACCAGCAGAGCAGGCGAGGCACAACAGGCTTTCTCCCTCTTCTGTGTGTTCGTTGACGCTCCGGCCTTCATCCAGAAGTTTGCGCACAGCGTTGACATCTCCATCTGAACACGCCTCTGCTAAGCTGCGGCTGAAAATAACCAAACTGCTACAATTACTGCCACTGTGACAAGCAAACAAAAACACACCTGAAATTGAGCCACGGGAAAAATCGAAGGAAGCATACAAGCTACTGGCATTTAGGGGAGAGGGATTGAGATGTTCAGAATGGATGGGATACATACTTGTCAGCTTGACCAGCGTTGAGTGTGTTTTCTGCTCTCATACGGGTCAGGGCAGCTGCGGCCTCATCCAGGGCACAGCTCACTGATGACGTCAGCCGCCGTAGCACTTCGGGGTCTGCAAAAGCTTTGCCATCGGCAGTGGACAGTTTACCGATGCCTGCCGAACACCGAGAGGGCAGTGGTGCAGAGGGCAATGCAGACCACAGGGGAGCATAACCACACCAGGCCAGGGGAAGAAGCAAGTCCAGTCCAGCCAATCCAATCCAAGGTTAGTAGCAGCACACACATGGAGGGGGGGGGGGGGGGGGGGGGGACACCACACACACACAAAAGCTTTTGTTAATATGACTTCATAAATCTGTCACTACCTTCACAGCATCAGGTGTAAAATAAACAACTATGAGGATTGGGTGATGCATTAAATGCTCTACAAATGAATGTTTGCCAAGATATACAAAAGTTCTGGTAAAATCCATTTTCAAAGTTGTATTTAGCATTTATAAATCCACACTTTCAAAGGATTTTTGGCTGTGATAATCAGCAAGAGAAGGGAATGTCTACACCCCTATCTGACAAAAAGCTGCAGATTTTCAAAGAGAATTGAGCTTCGGTCTAACTAACCACATGTCACCAAGACAAACTCAGCAGAGGTTGACGACAGGCTTGTGGTTCAGACACAAAACCCTCTGATGAGCAGAGATGCGTCTAATTTGATCAATTTTGCATTTGCAAAGAAGAGAGGTTTCAGGTCCAAACCTATTGAAATATACATTGAATTTAATTTAAGAATCTTTTCATTGAGGTACCATTTCAGACATCACAGGCCAAATTTTGGTTTCTACATATTTTAAACTACAGACCGTTACAGTTTAGCTTAAAAAATTATGATACAGGATTTAAGGACGTTTCCATATTCCCTCTGCTATTGTACAAAATTCTACAATCAACAGCCCAGATCTCATAAAAAACTACAAGGAATGCAGAAGAGGTAGAGCCTTCTCATTAGTAACCATAGATTAAAGATATTTGTTGAACTTTCAAAACCAAAACCAAAAAACAAACAAAAAAAGTCACATACTATGCAAAAAATACTCATGAAGAGGAAAATGTGGTTAAAATCCAGTCAAAAACAACTGTAAAGGCAGCAAACTGGAGACAAACCCAAACATTTGTTGGAAATGAAAGCATGAAATGGTCAAAAGTTGGGACACAGAGAAAACTGTTCAAATCCCCAAAAATTGTTTGATAAAGAAAGTGACCGGGATAGGCTCCAGCAGCCCCGTGACCCCGAAAGGGAATAAACGGAATAGAAAAATGAACAAGTTTTGGTAATGACTCAAAAAGTTAACACCAAAACGATTGACCTGAATCCGACTCAGTATATTTATCCAAAACAATTACCACACTGTAGCGATAAAAGAAAACAACTGTTTTAGTCATTGTTCTTTCTAAATAAACTGAATTAGCCCAAACGACTGACTGTATAGCTTACATTTCATTTGGTCTTTTTGCAAATCTATTCAAACCAATTAGCTTCTTGATTTAGCTACCCGTCATATTTTATGCATCACTAAATACAAAAGCAACACAACCATAGCACAATGTACACAGTGTTTTAAAGTCAAAAGGAACATTTGTATGCTTGACTAAACTTTGTCTCTTATCTATTAAGTATAAGAGTAGAGGCCTGAGGTTTCAGTGTAAAGTGTAAATCTTTTTATTATATGTTCACTCATAACCAGCTGGTCTCGCTCAGCTCCACCCAAAACGGTTATGTTTACACAAACAACACGACCTTTAATCAAGATGTTCTAAGATAATATGCATAAGGACAGATATATCTAGCACAATGCAAATGTTAGAACACAATTCACATGAACTGGACTAATTTTAGGATTTAAAACTACATATTTACAAGTAAACGTGTAGTACTTCATGTGTTAAAGTGTGTCAGACCTCAGTAGGTCAAGTATTTCTTTAGTGCAGTCGGGTCAATAAGGCATAAGGGCACAGCCAACAAGACAAATACTGGAAAAATAATTAACTAGACGCAAATGAAATTATCACCTTAAACTAAAAAAAAAAAAAAGGAATGAACAATTTTGGAAAATCCTAGAAAAAAAATGTAGCATTTAGATAACAATATCATCTGCTTATCCATTAAAGATACAGCCTCAAAAAAGGAAAGCCACCGTGATCTCTTTTTAGAGAGCTTGGTATACGCTAAGTCAACGTATGGCCACAGGTTGGTCATATTATACCCTGCAATGGAATTTCCCAACGGGAATTTAAAAAAGTTGATCCTAATCTTAACAGAACAGTATGCTATAACTTAAAGAAGGTGGTTTCTTCTTAAAACTCCAATTTTTCTATAAACGGTTAAGACTGAAAGATCACAAAAATGTTTACGCAGAAAACGAACACATTTTCCAGCTCTTTCATCAGCTACATTTAAAAATGATAAAAATAAACATTTAACGATGTTTAACGTCATACAGAACTGCATGCTTAGGTAAAAGACAACAAAAGCTTGTAATCTAGAGGTTATGAGTCAAATATTTACTGAACTGCCTTGTTGTTCTATTGAGATGCTCCACTTACAGTTAATTAAAAAAAAGGAAATCCCTAAAGTCCTCAAACGGTTTACTGTAAACTTCAGGAACAACTAAATAAGGATTTCATTCTTGTGGTGCGTGCAGCGTCAACAAGTCACACTACACCAGCAAGGGGCCAGGTAATTAAAACCAACATATTGACACTTTTTGGCAACGTAAACTTTTTAATCCCCGCAATGAGATTTTAAGTTGTTTTATTTGTGATTAGACATTCTATATGACACTATAAGTGACGTGGAGATTTAATTAATGAAATGTGGGACAGTATGTTTATTAATAGGCTCCTTTACAGGAGTTACATATGTTGCAAACAGATGAAAAGTATTCCTACTTACATGACTTACATCCAGTTTTATAGATGTTTTCGCTTGTTTTGTCAAAAAAAAAAAAAAAAAGGTTTTGCCAAATAGTTTTCTGAACATTGTGGTCATCAACATTTTTTTTATTTAAAACAATTGTAAAATGGAATAGAAAAAAAAATGTCTGAACCCCATGAGGTAAAAACAATTCAATCAATGTCTGCTTGAATGTTTTTTTATCAGTGGCATTAAAAATATAGAGTATAGAAAGTTTATGTTAAACATAAACTTTACAGTAGTCTTATAAGACAAATAAACTACCCCTTCATCAACATCCTATTCAAATGTATGTATACATTCTGTTCAAAGTTGCATCTTTTTTTTGGTTTGTTAACGTGTACAGAGAGTGGGAGACGGTGGTCAAGGTCACCGTAGTACCAGCAATGGTAAGAGATGCAGTCATTAATAATCCATGTCAGACTTGTCTTACAGCTGGCATGTGCTGTAATTAAGTCTGCATGACATGGTTAGTCAGTTTACTAAATGATTGATAATTCCAACAAAACATTTTTTCCCTCTAGGTTAGATCCAAATGATTTCATTTCTCGAAAATCCAATAGAAATTTGCCTTTCTGAGGCCATTTAATAAAAAAAATGTGGTTGAATTAAACCATTTATGGAACAGTTGGATACTGTTCATCCTAAAATACCTCATTTTCAGTTTTGCAATCTGTTTTTTGACTTTTTCCATCATTCAAACCCATCTATTAAATGTGACATTTCTGGTTTAGCATTAAATTAAGCATTTAAATGCCGTTCTAGCTGTTAGAGTTTACGGTTTCAAGAGAATTTGGATCAAACTATTGTGCAAAACTGTATATCAAAGAAAATCAACTAATAACTTTAGCTTTTACACAAAAATGTAAAAAATGAAATAAAGCTGATTCGTGTTTTGATGCTTTAAGACATTGCGATTAATAAACAATTTCTCTCTTAAACAACCTCAAAAATATTTACCGTAGTTATAATTTATTTACTTTGTAGTCAGCTGAATCAAAAAGTAAACTGAAAGTTTTCTTATATCATTTGTCAGGAAATAGACTTGTGACTGTGAGAAAGATGAATTGGACTTCAACCTTTCTTGCTGCTCTCTACATTTCCTACAGTTTGTTCACATGAAACTATTAGCATTAAAAAAAACAGACAGGCAAAATAATCGAAAGAGACCGGCACCAATCCCTATAGAAAAAGATCAGCTAATACTTGTATTAAAAAAGGTGCAAAGCTGAGTGGTGACTTCTGCATATATTATCCATGTTTTTATTTTACTATTATTCAGTCAAGTTCCTTTAAAGGATACGTGTTAAAAGAAACTGGTACAATTGACTTTACCATACAAGGACTGAATGTCTGGACAAATGAACTACAAATTGGAAAATTCAATAGGATTATTATAATCTATGATAAAAGTAACTATACTATATACTAAATCCAGTTTTTGATGTCCCTATAAAGCTATAAAAGGGTACTGCAGAGGAGGGAGAGCCTTATTTGGATCCCATTAAAGTTTCGTTCGACTACAGTAATAATTGCTTTTCTCCAAAAATGACAGTTTTGACAGATTTCACTTAATCCTAACACCATTATTCATAAATCGTATCTAATGAGTAGCCAAACAGAGACATGAAATGACATTCAAGACAAGGAAAATTTAAAATAAATATCTTGAATCAGTATTTTACCATTTTGCTTAGAAAAGAAATATCAAAATATTAGAGCCGCAATAATTTTAAATAGGAAGTTTCTATACTTGGAAACAACGAATCAAAAAAATACTACACATTCCATATATTTATTAGTATCATTGCAAAACCTGTGAAAACTCGTGAGAATCACGATTACACAAATTTCACCACCTCTGGTACCACTAGCCTCTGAGTTAGGAGACTACAATGAGATTAGCCGTTAGCCTTTCAACGCAGGCTGTGTGCATGCTGTGGAGGCTCAAGCGTGCTTCAGCGTTAATCTGCATGGTAATGTTCACAGGCCCAAACAAGGCCAGGACACCTGGCTCTACTGGATTATTCTATGCAGGCCTACTTAAACTGTGATTACAGGTGTTAATTAAACATATTTTTACAAGTCACTTTCAAACCGTTCTCTCTAACACCAAAGACTATTAAAGTGGTTTTATTATGAAGAGAGATACACATGTAAGCAAAAACATGTGCTCCTAATTTTTTAACAAAAAATGTGACAAACTAGGCACCACCCAATGAGCCGTGTGTGTTCAAGCTGGAGCAGAAAACCATTCACAAAAAAGTCCTACCTGCAGCTTCCAGCAGAGCTTCAAGTCGGGCCTGCGTCTCTGGATCAACAGTCCTCAAATCCACTCCATCTGTGGCGCTGGACAACAGCAACTCTGATGCCGTCTTCATGATGGGGTTCTCCAAGTCCTCCTGGTCCAAAATGAATGACTCCACCTTGGGAGGGACACAAAATGGTCAGACATGAAATGTTATTCCTTTGAATGCTTGAGGTTTAAAGTTGCTTTTTGCTGCACGAACGCATTTGACGAACTAGTTTTAAAAGCAAAAATAGACTTTTGAGATTGAGAAAATATGATGCAAGTGGTGCCTAAATGTTCTGATTTCTTTAAGCAAGGACTTTTTTATTTTATTTTGTTACATCTATGAGAAGATAATCATCTTACAAAAAATAGAGAAAAACTAAAACAGAGCAAGTTGTCTTAGAAAATAAAAGATTTGTTCCAATTACACATTACTTTTACTGAAAAGTAAAACATTAGCATCATCTCCAAGTCCGTGCATAAGGTCAAGCAGGCTTGGTGACCGACTTCAAGTAATAACATAGAGTCAGAATTCCGCAATTTAGAGGAAACACTGGAGCACAGTACACCACAGTGGGAAGGAAGCGCATTACATGCAAGAATCTTTGTAATCAACAATGGATATCAGTGTCATGATTAATGAACTACAGATCCCAGTATGTTGGTATCCAGAGAGCTGGAAAGACCTAGAATGGCATCTGTTTAATCCTGAAGCTCAGACTTTAGCCACAGCTCTAAGCTGAAAGTTCTCTATTGAAGTAAAACACAAGAAGAAATGATCAATTGTCACTATGCTACCAAGGACAGAAATAATAGAAGAGACACACTTTCATTACATTTCAATTTGTCTCTGGGTGGACCTGACAAATTGGATATGTTCTAGTTGATTTGCATCTACAAGGCAGATGCTGAGACAAAAACTGACTGTCAGCTGACATCCTTGTTTGACTGTCATGGCTCTGCTTTTTCAGGCCGATAATCCTCTGGACAAATGTTAGGGAAGCATACTAAAAAGACAGTTCATCAGGTTCAATTGTCAGAAATTACATTTCAGGCCATTTTTGACAGCGAGCTGAAAATCACCCTCTTTTTTGAGCAGCGAAAATTTTGGCCAACGAATATTTATACAAGTTACATATATTTAACTCAGAATGCATGTCCCAAAGTCCAGTTCTGTGCCCATTTGTATTATTTTTAGCGGTAACCAAATTGTAAAGAACAAAAAAACTGTTTGACAACGTGGAAAATGTGTCTCCAACCAGACTGTTAGCATTGGGCATAGCTGCACAAAATAAACTCGCGTGAAAGGTGGGGTTACATTTTCCTTTTGCGCAGAGATCAGTTTTCTTTAAATTGCGCAAATTAAATTAATGTCAACAGGCTTGCAAGTATGTTTAGCAAAAATTGATGACATGCCATCACACCTGCCTTGGTGGACGACATAGAAAGTTGAACATCTCGCGACATAAAGTCACGTTTAGCAATGTTGACAAAATGATTTAGGCTGAGGACCAAAATCCCAACTAACCTTTTTTTTATTAAAACCAAATGTGGAAAATTCCACTCGCCGTGAATAGGGGGGTGAATACTTAATCTAAGCGTATATAAAAGTTAGCCGAGGGGCCATCGGAGTTAATTTACATGATTTGATAAAGTGACGTAATTGTACCAAGGACACGAAATAGCGTATATTTAGGTGGCCGTAACAGTCCGTGGGTTTGTGGGTATCATCCATTTGCTGTGGCTGAAGAGCTTTTGGAGGACTGCAAACTTGTGATGGGGTCTTGCAAGACCACAGAACCAAACGAGGCCGTCGTCGCTTCCACCCGAACTAGGCCGTGACCACAGCCTGTGCTGCATAAATAAAACATTTCAGCCGTTTGACGGATATAACTGTACATGTCTCACCAAACACGACCCACGTTAAAAAGCTCTTGACTATCTGAAGTTACACGAGGTTCTATTATATTACAACACATGTTATTTTTACGTAATTTCGGCGGCCTGGAAGAGGGTGGCTGCCAACTGCGAGCTAGCTAATGCTAGCTAGAAATCAGCTAGCGCTAGAAGAGGAATGTTCTCTGCTACGGTTTAGCTAACTAGCTTAGCGTTGCTACCTCTGAAACCTCGTCTTCGTCGCTGCCGGATCCTGGACCCGAGGAGAGGACGGCCGCAGCCGCTAGTTTGAAATCCAGTCTTTCTGCTCCAGGTCCACCTGGTTCACTGTACAAACGCACTTTCTTTCCACCTACACCAATCCCAATGCCCCCTAGTCCGACTCCTCCTGGTGTCGCTCCTACCCCCATCTCTGCCACTGGGGAGCGAGGAGTCACCGAGTCAATCTCGTCCTCAAAGCCGTCCGTCAGCATTGCTGTCCCGGCTACAGCATCCTGCATACTTATGTTCACGATGCGTGCGTTACAGAGCTAGCTGTTGACTTAAGGATCCGTCCGGGCGCTTTCCTGTAAGATATTTGCTTGATTTTACTTCAGGGAATCCAGAAACTCTCCCGTAGCGAGGGTTGAGGAGGATCTCTTTCCCCCAGCCATTAACTTTCTAACAACCTAACCCGATTCGCACTGTTTCTCAGAAACAACGCCTCTATTGAGAACTTGCGAAACGCTATTGGCTCAGATGGAGAAAACGTCGTCACGCATTGGCTATAATTTATGTCAATCACCAGTGAGCCCAAAACGTCATGTTAGGTTTACCAATATCACGAGGCTGTAGAACGAACGTCAAGCACGACATGGTAGACTAATAACTTAACTAGTTGTCAGTTTTTCTAGTTTTTGCAAGGCTTGGAAGGAAATCAAGGCATATATTTGTTGTAAATTTAGGATCTTGTACATTTAAAAAAATAAATTTTGCCGACACTTTCAAGTAATCGTTTTCAGAAGAAAAACAGTTTGTTGTGATCCATGTGTGCTTTAATGGACTGCCTTTTTTATTTTTATTTTATTCATTTTTTTTTACAAATGTCAAATGTTTCTTGTTAATAAAAAATAACAATAAAATAAACCTACTTACGGCGAAATATTAGTTTACTTTATACTCTCAGTAAGTTTAATTAAAAACATTTCAAAGATAAATACCAAATTACAAGCTGCAAAATACTAAAATGAACAAAAAGAAATATCACAGTTGATAAAATATAAGATAAATCGCTGCAGTTTTCAGCATCAGTTGTGCCTTATATCTAAAATGTATTTACATTTTTTTTAAAATAAGACTGACAAAAAACTGTGAGTGATAATATGGATTTCGGTTGCGTTATTTAAATATTCCACAAAAAAAAAAAAAAAACGAATTATTTACTCTTTTAATAAGAAATACAAATGTGTCAGTAAAAACATATATGATTTTAAATGTGCAATACACGTGCATATAAAAAATCTAAAACAATTCAACTGTAATAAAAAATAAGCTTATTTAAAAACAGTGCTTTACATTATTTCTATTCTATTTATTCTTTTAAAGATATTTAAGCACCTGTTACTATTATTAAATGCCCTATTTGTCTAACATGAAATAGGATTATACTATCCTTTCTCCTCTTTACTTTCTCTGCAGGATGAAGCTGCTGCTTCACCCGTGTTTGGTATCACACCAACAAAAAAAAAAACATTTATCGAGACAAGAGAGGCACATAGTCGAAACCGACACAAAACATGTGGTAGTTGCATGATGGGGAAAAAAAAATTTATATTGATTTTGTATTGTTTGTTGATCTTGCTTTTTTATTTATTTTTGTTTCTTAAATGTCATTTATTATGTACAGGTGAAGTTGTAGCGTAATTTGCAAAACAACAAACCTATCTTTAAACCAAGAGCTTCGCCCAGCCCAGCCAACATAGGGGGTCTCATGAAGCAACATTTTCTATTGTGGATGTGAACCTGAACGTAAGCCACCCTCTCAGTTAGGTTGGTCAGTCTGGATTGCCAGGTATGTGTAAACCCCCACCCTGGCTATTTGTGCAGATATCAAAATATAGAAGGAATTATATTAATCTAACCTATTATCTGATAATAATACGTAAAGATGTTTTCTATAGAAAATACAAACTTATTTATTGTTGTTGTCGTTCAAAAAAAAAGGGTCTAAAACACTCGTTTTCCGGTGTCTGAAAGGGGGATGTTTGGATCAAACTTGGCAACGCAGCGCTAGGTTTCACCCGCAGCACATAGATCCTACAAACTACGGCGTGTTGCATCTTCTCGTGACAAGGTAAATACCTATGAGCATCTAATGCTTATATTAAATAGGTTTTAGTATGTCGGCACATTTTTAAATCAACTGCATAATAAAAACGATGTACTCTATCCACCACTTTACTTTAATGCCGTAATATTAATTGAAATGCCTGAAAGCTAACAGTCAAAGCTAAGAACATGGCGCAGGCCGACAGGGCCGCTTTTGTTCTTGTACCCGGGTGCGGTAGTTGACGTTATTTAGTAAGCGAGCGCTTTAGCACACAACGTAAACTTCTACTGTTCTTTAAGATCGAGCGTTATTTGATGATAATTTCATCCCCAAATTGCTAGCTTTTTTGGTGTGTATCATTTTTGAAAACGCTGGTTTGTTTTAGCTTTCGGATTTGGAATGGCTGGTCCCGCGAGCGCGCTTTTCTAAATGGAAAGTTCGTTGTTTCTAAATATTTTTATGTAAATCAGTTATTGCGTTTCCGCGTCCTCACTAAAATTACTTTCGATTTAGGGTAGAGCCATAATGAGATTTACGATTTGACGAATGCCGGCTCATGCTGCTAAACTAGCTCAAGATGGCGCTGGTCTGCCACCTTGCATTACGTTCAGAAAAATGATTTCCGTCACCCTCTTCCGTGGTTTCAAGGAAACGCGTTAAATGGCAAAATCTTGAAGGTAGATTTGTGGTCAATATTAGTAACGAGGTTAAGAAGGAATGTTCATATGCAGCCTGTTGCTCAAAAGGAATCTTTTTTTACTTGTGTGAAATTGACAAATTGAAGATTTTGAGAGGTGTGTTGCAAAAGAGTAGTTGCAAAAGGAATGAATTCTATGTCTTCACTCATCTCCTAGTGTTTCTGAGCAGTTATGGCTGATGAAGGATATGTTGTGCGCATAAGGGGTCTTCCTTGGTCCTGTTCAGTGGATGAAGTACAGAGGTTTTTCTCAGGTAAGTACACCAGAAGTGTGCAACTGATACCGGGACAGTTTCTTGTCAGGGATGCAGAATCAGATGCTTCATTGAATTATTAACTGTTAGCAGCATCTGCAATTTCAAAATAATATTAAAAAATTATTCGTGTCTTTTGAAAAACTCAATTAGGATTAACTGTTTATAGAAAAAAGTTGTCAGGAACATTTAGATACTTTGAAACCTGTACCCAATAGTGTAAACTTCCTAATAAATAGTTGATTTGGTGTCTTCCTAATTTATTGTGAAAGTCTTTAATTCCATAATGCAATTTATTTTTATTTAAGTCCAGTGGCTATGACTTCCCTGAGATGTCTATGAACTTTTACACAAATTATTAGAGACCGGCTTTAGATATATTTGTATGTGGATTTATCACCTTGCCATCATGTGAGGAAACTGGATTTTCTAGATAGGACTGTAAAATAGGTATATTAGGTTGGTTCGTTCCCCTTCAGTTTCCAGCACACAGAAATAAATGAATAAAGACTCAGAGACAGTTACTTATCTTTGTGGAAGTTTTACTTCGTACAAACAGCACAGACATTTTGTACGAAGGGTTACAGACAGATGAACAGGCTGCTGGATCCAAAGTCTGAACAACGACACTCAGAAAAGGGCTTGGTATATATACCTGGCATTTACATATTCAGAAGATGGTCCGAGGGTCTATGGTGTGAAAAACCCACCCACATGCTGTTGCAGGCTGGATACTTGAAGGTCATAAAGCTTCAAGTGTCAGATCTCTCTGATGTTCTCACAGACATTTGCCAGAGCACAAACACCAGAACACACAAAAAGTAAAAAGGGAGGATGAGGAGGAACTGTGAGGACAATAGTTTGGTTGTGCTGTCTTAGGATGCAATATAATTTTGAGATGATAATACATGTTCAGTGAATTAAGTTTAGACCATTAGTGTAATAAAAGATACAAGTAAATGTAATAAAAGTAAAAAGAGAGTTTCTAACTATTCTATTTCTAATTATTCCTAACACATCATTTATATCTCATTAGTATGAAGCTTAATGTCACAGGGAAGTAATGTTTTTAACAAAAAAAAAATCTAAGTGTTTTGACTGTAAAACCATTTTACAGGCTGCAAAATTATCAACAATGGAAGTGGGATCCACTTCACCTACACAAGAGAAGGGCGTCCCAGCGGAGAGGCATTTGTGGAGATGGAGACTGAAGAAGACCTTAAGGTGGCTGTGAAGAAGGACAGAGAAACCATGGGTCACAGATATGTTGAGGGTCCGTTGATCAGCTAATAGAGACGTCAAAACCGTGTTCACACATATTGGAGTTGTTTTAACAGCTTGTATTTCTTTCATTTAGTGTTTAAGTCCAACAATGTGGAGATGGATTGGGTCATGAAACACACTGGCCCAAATTGCCCCGAGACAGCTGGAGATGGACTGGTGAGGCTCCGGGGCCTTCCCTTTGGCTGCAGCAAGGAGGAGATAGTCCAGTTTTTCTCAGGTAAGAACTGTCCTGTTAATATTTTTTTTTTAGGTTCCCCTTAAAACATGTGATTTGCAGATTTTTCTTTCCATTTCTTTTCCCGTTCCTACTCTCTGACCACTCGTTCTTGTATTCAATGTACATTGGGGACTAGCTGTTACAGTGTTATTTATGGAAGCACGGGCAATTATTAAATAATATGGAGCTGGGTTTGAAAGTGATGCTGGAAAAGGAAAGCTGCTGTTCTCTTGAAACATTCCTGATGGAGGGCAACAGGTAGATACCCTAATCCATCCTCGCAGATCCTCTTCATCTTGAACTCAAAATCATCCCGTTGTCAAACTTTGTCTTAAGATGTGGTTTTACATTTATCTTGTCCCAGCTGAAATGTATAGGATCAGAGATGCACCGATTGCAACGTGACAGACTGGGTTTGAGAAATCCATCTCTACATTGACACAAATCCTAATTAAATGTAATTTCACAAAACTATTCCTACGGAGAGTTGGACATAAAGTTACATGAATGTTGGGTAACTAAAGGTTTGGCACCAACAAAAACCTTTAATATAACATGTACTGGAACAAAATAGAATTGTACAAATTTAATGTTCTAAACAATAATTTGCAACCAGACAAAGTTTAAAAATGTAAATGCTTTGCTGTAAAGTTAACAATAAATTGCTTTAAAATGTAACTAATTAACTCTATTTGAAAACAAATATGAAAGTAAGTAAAACAAAACAAGTCATTTTTTATTACTTGCACATTAATAACGGTCATAAGGAAGTTGGTATTTAGTTGCCGAGATGGAGCTGCACCTAATTTCAGACATGTGCATATAGTTGTTGGTACCTCTGTATTAACGAATGGAAAATCCCACAAGGGCCAAAATCACTTGGAACTGCTAAAAGTGTTTAATAGAAAATGTAACTTACAAAATTGCTTTTGTGTTGTTCTTCTTTAGAATTCTTAAAAGAATAATAATAATAATAGAGTCCAGGAAAAAAAATTCTGGTGCCTTCAACTTAATAATTCTGATCATAACCTTTTAATTGTAATTATATGAAATCTGGATCTGTGGGTCCTGCAACTTTCAGCAGGTATTTTAATCTACTCTTTGTGAGCAAACCGCTCCAGTTATTGCTAGACTGAAGGGTATCCTCTCCACAGGAATATTTAAGGCTTTCCACAGACTTTTAAATAGAATTTGGATCAGGATCAGGGCACCAAAAGTCCCAACTGTTTTACTATTAGCCTTTTTTTTGTGTGTATTTTGTGTCATTTTTCTGCTAAATGATCCATCATCTGGAAGGGAGACCAACCATTGTGGCAGAAAAAGCACATTTTACTTTAGAATGCCTTGATAACAGAGGAGAATCAACAATTCTTTGTGTGTGTAACTTAAAACTCAATTTCATTTTTAGACATGTTTTTAAAAAGAAATCTTTTTGCTGGCTCTCAGTCTGAAACATCTAAGAGTTTTTTTCCAAGGAAACCATAAACTATAAATATTTAAATTTTTATTTCGAGACTCATATTGGGTTTTGGTGAACACTTGTGTACTATGTCTTGGGTAATAATCTCCTTTTAGGATCTGGAAAAATGGGAGCACCACTTTAAGTTGACCATTTTGTTTTTAAATTACATATTTTTTATTGTTCAGTGTTCTTTGATTTACTGAGTAAATCAACAGTCTGTTTGCACAGTTTGTGTGTTTTGATGAAGTGACTTTTACGAATGCTTTAGGTTGACTGTTCTTGTACTGCTCAGCTGGGCAGATGGGCGTGTTTGGTGTTCTAGCCTCTGTCATGCCCCGGGCTTCTTCTTTAACCCTTTACAGGTATTACAAATGACTTGTGTAAAGCCTCCCAATATAAGCACTTTAACACCAAAGTGTTGCAAACTGCCCTTGGGGGTGCCGGGCTGAGCCTCTTTCACAAATAAATCTGAATCCATCAAGTTAAAAAAAAAAAAATCCATCCTTTTAGTATCTGCTGAGCAATCAGTGCATCCCTACTAATGACAGAACGGGCCCCACTTCTCCCAGATAGAACCTGTTCCCACTTATCCCAGTATTATTTCCTCCTCACCCCTTTGTCTCTCAATAATGTTTATATAATTGATGTTCCCAGTTTGTGTCACACCTCAGATGTGTATCTGATAGGCAAAAGGTAATGTTCCTCATGTCACCCACCGAAACCTTTTTCTCTCTTCATCAACACGCCACTACTAGCTTGGTGCCCCCACAAAATACCCCCTTTCATACTCTCCTTCTATCCTGTCATTTCTGCTTTAACCCCTCAACACAGTAAGTGTAACTCCTTGAAAGAGCCAGGTAAAAACTGAACTGGTATATGTGTGATGTGTAAGAATTTCCATAAGTTTTCTCTCTCTTTAGAGAACGTTCTGTGATTGGGCATGTGATTTAATATGTCCCCTGCTGGGGTTATCTGTCCTTGGGTTGAAGGGTTGGAAATCGTGCCAAATGGGATAACATTGCCGGTGGACATCCAGGGGAGGAGTACGGGGGAGGCCTTCGTGCAGTTTGCTTCACAGGATATAGCTGAAAAGGCTCTAAAGAAACACAAGGAAAGAATAGGGCACAGGTGGGGATGGTTGGTTGGTTGGCTGGATAAGTTGCTTTTCTTATGGTGTGCACCTTCAACAACTGCCACACATTTTTAAATAACTGCCCACACACCCTTAAACATAAACACTGCATTAAAAGAAACCCTGCCAGACATTCACACTTTTCAGTGGGGAGGTTAGTGCTCTGTCACCATTCGAGAACAAACTATTCCTAATTTGGCTGACATAATTTTAAAAAAAGCAAATGGTGTCTGAGCACTAAATGTGAGTCCAGGTTGATACACGGTAAGGAATCTCCCTTGTGGTAAAAACCCCAGGGCCACTGTACACAAGGATCTGGAGCCCACTGCCTCAGGTAATGCTTAGAGTGGGTTGCAGTGTGGGTAGCGCTCTCTTTAGCCTTCTTAAACCAGGACACTGGCTGCTGTGTCACGGTCAAATGAAGCTGTAACAGTAATATGCATCCCATTTCTAATTTGCCTCAGGTAACCATAAGAAAAGCTAAGTTACCAAGGCTCACTGTATAGAGTTCTTGTCATTTCTTAAACACCAAGCATCAAGTAATGTTAGATATGTCTATAATTGGACTACAACATGACAGCAACTGCATAGACCAGATTTAAGCAAATGCAGCTCCTATCCATTCCACATGGCCTAATTGTGATACTTTTATGCACTCAGGTACATTGAAATCTTCAAGAGTTGTCGTGCTGAGGTGCGGACTCACTACGAACCCCAGAGAAAGCCCATGGGTATGCAGAGACCCGGCCCCTACGACCGGCCCTCTGGTGGTCGCGGCTACAACATGATGGGCAGAGGGGCATCCTATGACCGAATGCGGCGTGGCGGTTATGGAGGAGGAGGTGGGTGGACTCGGAGCAGGCTAATTTTGGGCTTGGTGCTGTAAAGCTGCGCAGCTGACTGAAATCCCTCAGCCGATGGCCTTTCATGCAAACACTGCATTACAGAACTAATGGGATTAGGGTGTAAGGTTCTTGGAAGACTGTGCTAATCTCACTGTATATGCAGGTGTGTCAGACGGACGCTATAGCGACAGTGGCTCGTCTTTCCAGAGCACAACAGGTCACTGTGTCCACATGAGAGGCCTGCCATACAGAGCCTCAGAGACAGACATCTACAATGTGAGATGGAAACTCATCACTAACAAACCACTACAGTTACAAGTTTGCTTTGGATTCTGTTTAAAAAAATGTGCACACTTTGGCTTTCACGCTTTCAGTTCTTCTCTCCGTTGAATCCTGTGCGCGTCCACATTGAGATTGGTCCAGACGGCAGAGTAACCGGGGAGGCGGATGTAGAATTTGCAACACATGAAGATGCTGTAGCAGCCATGTCCAAAGACAAAGCCAACATGCGTGAGTTAGTTTGTGTAGCTTTTAAATGCACTGTCACTCATTACCCTTTTAGTTTAAAGCGTGGTTGTCTTTGTAGAGCACCGCTATGTGGAGTTGTTCCTAAACTCAACAGCAGGTGGCAGTAATGGAGCTTATGGCAGCCAGATGATGGGTGGCATGGGTAAGTGATGGAAACCAAGATATTTTGACCTCTTGATTGTAAGGAAATACTCAACAAAATATAGAATATATTGATAGTTAAGCCTTTTCTTAAAGAGAATACATGAGTATAATATGTTCTTCTTGAACCTGACGCGTTTTATTTTTGCCCACAGGAAACCAGTCCTCTTACAGCGGGGGGCAGCTAAGCTCGGGGTACTCTGGTGGGTACAGCAGCCAAGGAAACATGGGCGGCTACAATGACTACAGTGAGTGTTATCTCTTTTTCTTGTGCTGATCTTGAATGGCTTAACCCTAAAACGTTTCAGTGGTGATGTAATAGTGCTAAAACCATTAAGTGTTTATTTTGTCTTCAAGCCAAGGGTTTATTCTCAAAAGGACATTTCTAAAATAACAATTCAAGTTAATCTACATCTAATATGTGACTTTAATAACTACATTTGTTGAACACGTTGACTGTATAATAGAACTGGACGTGGTGAGGGCGACGTCACCTGTAGAAAATGTCCGACTCCTGGCTCCAACCAAATGACGTCGATTCAGTTGACTTTTTTTTTTCCACAATACGGATATTGCCATATTGGAGCCAGACGTCATCAGTAAGCAATGATTGGTGTGAAATCTGTCCAACGCTGGGGCCAGCAGGCACCAACTACTTTCATCGAGGCATCTGATTGGCCAGTTTATAACTTGAATAACTTGCACTACAGACAAATATTGTGGGAAAAAAAGGATTAGCATGTAAAATAGAATGACTGAGTAATAACTGTTTATTTCTCAATAGAAGTCTAATGGATTTTAGCTTCTTGGAGCCAGCATTCACTTCCTGTTTGGAACGCCAAGGGGGAGGGGTTACTCAGTCCAGTTCTCATATACAGTCCATGGGCAAACGTAATATTCAAAGCAGAAGTTTTCTTGCTTGGTGGTACCTGTCTTTCATATAAACTCTTTGGTCCAATAGTGTGTATTTTCTCTTTCTTGTTAGGTAGCCAGGGCGGGATGGGAAGCAGTTACTATGGTGGCGGTGGAGGAGGAGGAAGCAGAGGCTCAATGAATGGACTTGGTGGGGGATGGGGAATGTAGATATGTTTTTTTTTTGTTTTTTTCCACGTGTTAGATTTTTTTTTTTTTTCTTTAAGTCAGCATTTTGCTAAAAGAACTGAAACTCCGAGCTTCGCCTTGTAAACTCTGTAGTCAGTTGAGGTTTTGAAAATGTTGAGGGCGTAGTTTTTTTGTTTTTATAAGAAAAATGACCTTCAGAGAGAAGCTGGACCGTCCTGTTTCCACCAGAAATGTCTGGAGTGTTAACCGACCCGCTCCTCAGATTTAACACCTTACAGAAACTATGCTTTCATTTCTACGACCCAAAGTTGTGTTGTTTTGCTTTGCTGATCCCCAAACACCAGTCTGGAATTCACAGTGTACACTTGATGAGTTGGTGGGTTGAAACACACCATGCAAAGTCTGTATGCATGAGCAGGGAAACTGCAAATGTCTACTGTCCTTTTGATATTTTACTTTGTGTCTGCCTCGAGTCTTTTATTTCCAGTTAAAATGTTACCCCAAAGTGAATTTTGGTGTGGTCTGAGCGTGCTTTCTTTTCTACAGTTTGTTTTTTCTTTTTGGTGAATGAAGGCTGTATCCAGGGCAACCAATTTACTACAATGGAGGTTTTTACTGCTTCAAATTTCTATTTGTATTTTCTGTGCACAAAGTGAATAAAAGTACTCCGGAATATGTCATTGAAAAAAAAAAAAGTTGTAAGTTTATTTAATAAATTGGTAAAAATGTTAAATCAAAATTCTCCAACTATAGAAACAGATTTATCGTAGTCATCACAAGCAACAAAAACTAAATACATTCGATGTTAGTTTCTGTCGACATTCCACGGTCGTTTACACAAACTTACATCCTGATCAGACCTGTTTCATAAAATATTAAGTTTCAAGTTAATAGATTTTTACGCAGAAAGACAAACCTTAAAATTATTGTAATCTGCATTGTAAAAAGGTTTAGAAAGTCATAAGCAAAATAAACTTGATATTTGAATATCCAATGGCTTCATAATCAACTAAAGCTACACTAGTCAGTGGAAACCCAAGCAGATGAGGGTTTACAGATATGAAAGTTAATCAGAGAAGTCGTAAAGATTTGGTTTTGCGATCTGGTTTTGCTAAACAAGTCCACATTAGGACATGAGATCCAGAACACGAGCCTCTTCTTAGTTCTAGAACTGAAGCTGCTTTTGTTAACAAAATATGACGAGAACATGTTTTTGTGTTTCTTTTTCAAAATGAACCCAAAACTGGAGTTTTAATAGGTTTAACAGGTGCTGTGTGCCGCTTCTGCACTGCTGTAGTGTACCAACACAAAACCGCAGAACAATTGTGTGTTTGGACTTCACTGTATAGTGAGGGTGTCTGTGTTGTTGAAAAGACGTGGAGCTTGTTGATTTAAAAACATGATGGGAATTTCAAAAAATGAAACGGCAAATCAGGTTTGACGGTTCTCCTTTAACGTAAGCTCTCCAGTTCTTTGTGATTGGTTGTTATTTAGCGTTACGTCTGAGTCTGTGGTGTTTCGTCAGGAGGCCGTAGAAGAGCTTCTCTGCAGAAGGAGGGCGTGGCACACGTCGCACACCCGCACAGGCCGAGGGTAGGAGGGCAAGGCCAGCTCATTGCTGGAACAGCTGTTGCAGTAGATGTCCCCACAGTTTCTGCAGTGGTGCTGCAAAAACAGTCATTATTAGTATTTTTCTCACATTAAAATAGATTTTTGAAGAAGTTAAAAACAACAAAGAGCCCGGACCTTTCTTCTGGCGATGGAGAACTCCTTCTGACACTGTTTGCATTGAGTGGCTTCATCGTCTTTCAGCCATGCGTGGCCCTGGAGGAGTCAGCACAGACATTTACTCTTTTTCCTATTTTTCCACAAAAATTGGACGCATCAGTAACACAAGTGAGTCCTTCAGTTTACCTTTAGGGCTTTGTTGACCTCTTTAAAGTCTTCCATTTTAAGTTTGGACCTGTAAGCACACAAAAAATAAAAATAAGAGAGGATTTATGCAATAAAAAAATGAAATATTTGATTCTTGAAGTAAAAGTGAGTGATACTGACTGGCTCAGATGCAGTCCCATCTCCTGCAGGGCCTGTTCCTGCTGCTCACACCTCTCCTGCAGCTGCTGCTTCTCTTGCTTCAACTCCTGAAGCTCCTGCAACAAATAATGCATTAGTTCTTTCTTTTTCCTGAAAACAGCTGTTAAACCATTAAAACAGCAATGTTCATCAAAATGCATTAAATGTATTGAAAGCAGCAGGAAGGGTTAAGAAGTGATACTATTTCACCCTATAAATCCAATCATCTTTTAATCGATTTTTTAATGATGATTACGCTGTTTTTAGCCTAAATAAAAGAAAATTCATTTTAAAGGTCATAGCTTCTGCAGAGCGTCAGGAGTTCATCAGAAATTCACTTCTGAGATGTGGGGGAGTGAGCCAGCATTCATTTCCCATCATCCCTTTGTTTCCACTCTTTCCCGCTTAGCTTACAGCCCCTCACAACCCCGACCTGACATCACCGGTGCAACAAAAATGGCGAGCAATATCGGAGCTATCCAGCTGTACAGCTTTAAGGCAGATACCAGCTCAGACGAGGAAAATAAAGACATTTATGAATCTATTCATCTGCAAGTGGATGCCTCAGAATGGAGTGGAGCAGGGAGTTTGTGGTCTGCTGAGTGTTTCTTCTACATCACAACTTCAAGCTTTTCCCAACAGCAGCTTTGTGTCTGCTTCTGATTCGCAACCATTTGAATAAAGAAATGATTAGTCTTTCTTTTCGAATATATGTCCTCCATAAGAAGATGCTACAATTAAATGTCAAAAACACCAAAACATGATTTTTATTGGAATGGGTCTTTTTGCCTTTTACTCATTTAACTTTAAAGTTGTTTTGAAAGATTTTTTTTTTTTTTTGCATTACTAGATTTTATATCCTATCATAATATTTTAATTATATAAATAAATAATTCTGATTGTTACACTTCTCCCACAAAAGGCAAATAGTCTTCAAAAAAAAAGAAAAGGGTAAAGTGAAATAACATGCAATAAAAAGCTGTATGCAGTGGAGCCTGTAGCTACTTTATGCTCGTAGTTTTGGTCAGTTTTTCAACTATTTAACGTGAATGGGACCCCTAGTAATGCATGTTAACAAGGAACTACCCAGATTTTTGGAAACCCTCAAAAAACCCATTTGTTTTCCACTTCTTTCACGTCATAAGAAGTGGTGGACACTTGGCTAAGGGCGAATGCAGTTTGGTGGAAACGTTGTTTTCTCTGAGTTCACTGACCACATGCAGGCCCTGCAGCTGCTGCAGCTGCGTGCGGAGCTCCGAGCTGTTGTCCTGCTCTCGCTGCAAGGCCTTCTGCAAGCTTTGTCTCTGCTCCCTCTCAGTGCGCAGCTCATTTTCCAAACCCAGCCTGCGTCACAGAGGAACACGGTCACATTTCACTTCATTCAAACATAACTGCAGCTAACAGCCACGCAACAAAACAATCAACTGCATTTATTTAGGTGACGTTTAAACAAAATTGATTTCTCTTTTACTGCAACAATGCAAGAAAATTTTATTTATCAAACTAATTGCAAAAAAAACTTTGTTTTAAATCGTTTCTTAAAACATATCCCATGAAAAGAAACAGTCTAAAGAGGTTCATTTTATCTCCACATGACTGCAGCTATAGTTTGAAGTAAGAGAGATGAAACTTTGTTTTAGTTGTTTTTCTGTGTGAATCACCTGAGTGTATCCAGGTCTGTCAGCTGTTTCTGCAAAGCATCTACTTTCCCTTCCAGTTCCACTTTCATGTCTTTATCCGACTGGTCACTCTGCTTGCGTTCACACTCAGAGTTCTGCAGTCTAAAAGATCAGAAGGAGCACCGATTTTAAAGGAAAGACCTAATGCACGAAAAACACACGTTTGAATACCTCTGCTCCATTTCCTCCATGGCTTTCTCCATGTCTTTCATCCTCTGCTCCAGCTTCACCGCCTCCTCCTGCTTTTTCTCCGCTTGTCTCTCCGATTCCTTAAGAGCCGCACAAAGTTGTAAGATTCTGTGCTGCCATGTTCAGAGACGGTTCGCGCATCAGCGTCTACCTGAGCTCTGTGGAACATCTGCAGATTGAGCGTTTTGACTTGCTCCAGCTGGAGCCGTAAGGCCGCCAGCGTGTCCTGTTTCTCGTGGGAGTCCTTCTCCAGCAGCTTCATGGCCACCTCCATCTCCTGCTTCAAGCCCACCTGGAGCTCCAGCTCACGCTGCAGCTCCTAACACAAAACTAGTTTGAGTCTTTTGTCTCCTTAACCCAAAAATGGATCTTCAAAAAAAAAAAAAAAACCTCAGTACGACTCAGCAGCATGAAAATCTGACTTTGCAACAACTAGAACAGGGGTCACCAACCTTTTTTAGACTGAGGGCTACTTCATGGGCACTAAGTGTTATGAAGGGCGCCACAAAACCCATTTACTAGAAACCTCCTAGCCCCCCCCCCCCCCCCCTCACACACACAAACACAATTTGAGGACGCCCTTTTGTGTGCCCTATTTCTATTTGCTCATTTTATACAAAAACATGCATGAATTTTCTAGACTTGTGGGTGGTCAAACTCAGTTGCAGAGGGGGCCTAAATCCAAAACACGTTTAAGGTTGCGGGCCGAACAAGATAAACATTTATTGAACACAATAAAGCTAAACTTTTAAACCTTTAAAACTTTAACTTAACTTTAACTTTTTAAAGATAAATGTGAATAAAAAGACAGAAATATTAATCCAGAATAATAAATATACTCAAATGATGCAAATTTGAACAGACAAAGTCAAGAAAATATTAATAATTAGTAAAAAAAATTAGTAAATAATCAAATTATTCCGTTTTCTTTGCTCTTTTGTCATTGTTTTTGGAGCTGAATTCCTGACATCATTTTTAGTAATAAGTTGTTTTCTGCTTGGTGTGTGATGTTCTCTGTGTGTCTCTGGTCCTGTGTGTGTCTTCTGTCCTGTGTGTGTCTCTGGTCCTGTGTTTGTGTCTTTGTTCCTGTGTGTGTCTCTGGTCCTGTGTGTGTCTTTGTTCCTGTGTGTGTCTTTGGTCCAATGTGTGTCTTTGGACCTGTGTGTGTCTTTGGTCCTGTGTGAGTCCTTGGTCCTGTGTGTGCCTCTGGTCCTGTGTGTGTCTTTGGACCTCTGTGTGTCTTTGGACCTGTGTGTGTCTCTGGACCTGTGTGTGTGTCTTCGGACCTGTGTGTGACTTTGGACCTGTGTGTGACTTTGGTCCTGTGTGTGTTTCTGGTCCTGTGTGAGTCTCTGGTCCTGTGTGTGTGTCTTTGGACCTGTGTGTGACTTTGGTCCTGTGTGAGTCCTTGATCCTGTGTGTGTCTTTGGTCCTGTGTGAGTCTCTGGTCCTGTGTGTGTGTGTCTCTGGTCCTGTATGTGTGTTTGGTCCTGTGTGTGTTTCTGGTCCTGTGTGAGTCTCTGGTCCTGTGTGTGTGTCTTTGGTCCTGTGTGTGTGTCTTTGGACCTGTGTGTGACTTTAGTCCTGTGTGAGTCCTTGATCCTGTGTGTGTCTTTGGTCCTGTGTGTGTCTTTGGACCTGTGTGTGTCTCTGGACCTGTGTGTGTGTCTTTGGACCTGTGTGTGACTTTGGTCCTGTGTGAGTCCTTGATCCTGTGTGTGTTTCTGGTCCTGTGTGAGTCTCTGGTCCTGTGTGTGTGTCTTTGGACCTGTGTGTGACTTTGGTCCTGTGTGAGTCCTTGATCCTGTGTGTGTCTTTGGTCCTGTGTGAGTCTCTGGTCCTGTGTGTGTGTGTCTCTGGTCCTGTATGTGTGTTTGGTCCTGTGTGTGTTTCTGGTCCTGTGTGAGTCTCTGGTCCTGTGTGTGTGTCTTTGGTCCTGTGTGTGTGTCTTTGGACCTGTGTGTGACTTTAGTCCTGTGTGAGTCCTTGATCCTGTGTGTGTCTTTGGTCCTGTGTGTGTCTTTGTTCCTGTGTGTGTCTCTGGTCCTGCGTGTGTCTTTGTTCCTGTGTGTGTCTTTGGTCCAATGTGTGTCTTTGGACCTGTGTGTGTCTTTGGTCCTGTGTGAGTCCTTGGTCCTGTGTGTGCCTCTGGTCCTGTGTGTGTCTTTGGACCTGTGTGTGTCTTTGGACCTGTGTGTGTCTCTGGACCTGTGTGTGTGTCTTTGGACCTGTGTGTGACTTTGGACCTGTGTGTGACTTTGGTCCTGTGTGTGTTTCTGGTCCTGTGTGAGTCTCTGGTCCTGTGTGTGTGTCTTTGGACCTGTGTGTGACTTTGGTCCTGTGTGAGTCCTTGATCCTGTGTGTGTCTTTGGTCCTGTGTGAGTCTCTGGTCCTGTGTGTGTGTGTCTCTGGTCCTGTATGTGTGTTTGGTCCTGTGTGTGTTTCTGGTCCTGTGTGAGTCTCTGGTCCTGTGTGTGTGTCTTTGGTCCTGTGTGTGTGTCTTTGGACCTGTGTGTGACTTTAGTCCTGTGTGAGTCCTTGATCCAGTGTGTGTCTTTGGTCCTGTGTGTGTCTTTGGACCTGTGTGTGTCTCTGGACCTGTGTGTGTGTCTTTGGACCTGTGTGTGACTTTGGACCTGTGTGTGACTTTGGTCCTGTGTATGTTTCTGGTCCTGTGTGTGTGTCTTTGGACCTGTGTGTGTCTCTGGACCTGTGTGTGTGTCTCTGGACCTGTGTGTGTGTCTTTGGACCTGTGTGTGACTTTGGTCCTGTGTGTGTTTCTGGTCCTGTGTGAGTTTCTGGTCCTGTGTGTGTGTGTCTGTGGACCTGCATGTGTCTTTGGTCCTGTGTGTGTGTCTTTGATCCTGTGTTGATTACCTAGATCAGGTGTGTTTAGCCAACAAGGAGCTTCAAGGCCAAGTTGAATGGAAAACATGTAGGACACCGGCCCTTTAGGCCTGGAATTGGACACCCCTGCACTATTCTCTTACTTAGTAGAGCCCCCACTGGACATGTCTGAATCTGCTCCCCGTGCCCCATGCAAAGCCCAGCACCGGTTCGTCAAGAACGACTCTCACATAAGTTAGCGGACAATCATGTCTGTCCTTTTATTTTGTACACACCCACCACCAGCCAAACAGCATTAACCTCACTTCTGCTCACAGCTCCCTCACTTATGATGAGCGATTTAACACAACCCAGATTCCCCACTTCCCATGAGTCTTAGAAGCTGAAGGCGGGGCTAACCCCCAGATCACCACAATATATTGATTTGCTATATGAGCAGTGTTATTTTTGGAGCATTCCCGTAAAATAACATTTACCCTTCCAATCTTTTCTATATTCTGGCTTTAACTGGAACAGTGATCTTTGTGTCTTTTGTGGAAATGATGTAGAAACTGTGGAACATCTTTTCTTTGAATGTTTTCATGTAAAATAGCTTTGGTCTTCTTTTCATAATTGGCTCAAATCCCAAAATATCATCATTAACCCTTTAAATTGGAATACAATTAAAAATCGATTACAATTAATTCACAAAAATCTGGACTTTCTGATTAATGTACTGACTGTAATTTCAAAGCATCTTATTCATACTTGTGAATTCTTAAAGGTGAAACCTCACATTAATGGATTACTCAACTGTCTCAACCTTTTCTCTAAATCTTTACATTACATGAATCATAAGAATGCCAAAACATTGTGTAATTTATTTGATCTATTTAAACTTATGTAATAGACCCTTATTTTTATTGATTATTTTTTAAGTTATATTTGTTTTCTTATTTTTATTTTTTTGTCTACCTTTATCTCAGAATTGTTATTGTTGTCATTAGCAGACATGCCGTGATTGTTTGTTGAATATTTGCTTCAAAAAAAAAAAAAAAAAAAAAAAAAAAAAAGTTTTTTCTGGGTGCATTCCCTGCGGGCGCCACAAGGG
This sequence comes from Oryzias curvinotus, assembly GCA_023969325.1. Lineage (NCBI taxonomy): Eukaryota > Metazoa > Chordata > Actinopteri > Beloniformes > Adrianichthyidae > Oryzias > Oryzias curvinotus. Next base: position 24,197,961 of record CM043715.1, read on the forward strand.
GTGCTCGCGGGCGCACTGGCGCCCGCGGGCACAGGGTTGGTGACCCCTGAACTAGAATAAAATGGAAAAGTTGGAAGTAACTACTGCTAAAGACATATTTAGGACTTTCAAATTATGTTAATAATACAAATTGGTAAATAAATTATATTAATTGTCACCTAAAATCAGGAGGTTAAAATGTAAGGAAAAATAAAGTACTGGTATATAAAAACAAAAACCCCGGACAAAACATAATAGCTTTAAAATATAATAGATATATAGTTACAGCATTTAAGCCCAAACCTGTCGAATTCGCTTCTCCTCTTTGTACTGTTGCCACACCACGTTGTACATCTCATCCAGGCCTTGTCGAGTCTGTTTGTAGGTCTCCAGCTCCACCTGACTGTCCTGAAGTGCTGCCTGGAAACACACACTTTTTTTTTAGAAGGTGCCTTTTCCCTCCTTCATCTGCTGGTAGTTGAGTCAGACCTCTTCCTTCTTCTGGCTGCACTGCAGAATTGACTCATTTTCCTTTTTCAGCTGTTCCTGTTCATCCTGCAGAGAGTTGATTCTGTCTGTTGCTGCTGTGAGCTAAGGACAAGAGCACAGAAAAGAAAAAAATATTTACATTTACATAAATGTGAGATTTTTTTTTTTGTAATTAAAAAACAAAATAACTTCTTTTGACTTGTTTGAAATGAAACAAACGGCACATACAAGTGCACCTGACCTCCTCTACAAGCTTGCTGTTGGTTTTCTCTATCGAGTCCAACTTAGCCTGAAGGTCGGTGACGGTTCCACTTAGGTGACGGTTCAACTCCTCAATGTAGTGCTTCTGATCTAATATCGCCGTCATGTTAGCATCGCTGGAAGGAAAGAAGAAAACAACTCAGGAGTGAAAACTGATAAAGTACAGATTACATTTAAAAGCATCCACTTACTCTTTTGGCGTTTCAGAACTTGCAGGATCTTTTAGGTAAAGAGAAAAGTCAATGACTCCCACCTTGATGTAGGAGATACAGATCAACATATTGCATATTGGAAATAATAAATATGGAGAAAGACGTTTTACCACTCACCTGAGAATCAAGGTCCTCCCCTTTAATGCAGAGGTTTGCATCAATGACATTGAGGCCCACAAGCAAACCACCCAATACGGCGCCTTCTTCTTCTAACATCATCGCTCCAGAGTCATAAAACTCACTAACATTTACAAAATGAGAAAGAAAAATCAACAAAATGTTGACACAGGAGTCAAATTGAATGCATTTACTTCACCTCAGGAGGTCTTTGTGGTCCAACAGAGCTTTAATGTAGTCTGCTATTTTTTTCTGCATGAGCGCCAAATGTAACCAGGCCCGCCCTCTCCCTAAACCCGTTCTGGAAAACAATGAGAAATGAACACAATGTCACATCAGTGCAACGCCCTGGGTCGTGATAGACAATTGCTTTTCTGAGTTTGTCTTTATTTAAATGGTTGTGACGCCAAAATGCCATTTGAAAAAGCTTGGAGACAACTAGATCCATTTATGTTTCTGCTTTCCTCATCTGAGCTGGCATTCGTCTTAAAACTGTACGGCTGGATAGCTCCAATATTGCTCGCCATTTTTATTTCACCTGTAATGTTAGGTTGGGGTTGTGAGCTAGCGGGAGAGTGGGTAAACAAAGGGATGATGGGAAATAAGGCAGGCTTACTCCAAGCCAAAAGCCTGGCTCACAACTCAGAGTTGAATTTCTGATGAACTACAGCCGCTCTGCAGAATCTATGTCCTAGAAAACGACACAGGTTGTTTGATTTTGGCTAAAAATGGCATAAACGTGATTAAAAGACCACTGAGAACGCTTTTACGATAGATCAAAAGATGATTGGAGCGGGGCTTTATGGTTTAAAATAGTGAGTAACAACGCACCGAATGCCAGGTAGATCTCTGGCACTGGTTGCAATGTTAGCAGACTCTGGACACAACTTCTCAACCATCTCCAGAGGTCCCCAAATGGACTTGTTCTGACCAATAAAGGATTTCTTGGCTGCAATAAAAAAAAAGTGATTTTCTTTAGTTGACATTTTTTCAAAACGATTACAAAAATGACAGTGGGATATGCGTACTTTTCAGACCATGCTTAAGGCATTGCTCGAGGACGACAAAAAACTGCTGCAGAGGAGGGTAGTCGGAGTCCAGAGTCCTACCCAGGCTCAGGGAGGACTGGATGAGGACTTTGATGCTCAGCTTCACCATGCTCAGCAGGTTGGACCGTTCTATTCCCATGGGGTCTTTAGATGGCAGAACTGTAGAGGAAATGCAATAATGTGACAGAATTCTAAATAATAATAATAAAAAAAAGGAAATAAAACAAGCAACAAAAACCACAGCAAACTGCACTAACTGCCTCAGAAAACAGATTAGCACCCAACTCTGAAATCTCTGTCAGTCAGAGAGGAAGTAACTACTTTAGGTGAACTTCTTTGGAAAGTGTTTAAAAAGCCTCATACAGCTGCAGCCTACCAGGTAGGATCTTGGAAGAGCCGCTAGTGTCATTTTCGGACTCCTTCTCGTTGGAGGAGCTCGCAGACGACCCCTGCGAGAGCTTTCTGGGAGCAGCGTAGCTCATTCCATGGCTAATCGTTTCACTGGCCTTCCGCGCCAAAGAGAAGATCGGAGCCGACCAGCTGTTCTCCGCCGCCACGGAGGGCGACTTCCCGGCTGCGTCCTGCTCTACGCGGTCGCTGAGCTCCTCGAACGCCTCCGAATCTAAAACGGTGGGTTCTTCTTCGTGATTTTCCACACCATCATCACAGGCTGTGTTTACGTTCCCTGCCAGGTCGGCCATGTTTGTCCCACCTCCTCCCTTCTCTGAAAGAAACCATGTGACAGGCCAAGGAATAAAGGTTGAAAAAACTTTATTGTTCCTATGTTCACTTGCAAAAACAAAAAAATCCACCATGTGATGCCACATCTTGGTGTTTTAGACTTTGATATTTGTGCAAAAGTGTGCTACGTATAATTTATTCAAGATAAAATCTAAAGTACGGACCTATAACAAAGGAAATAACCTTTCAATTGTAACCACGGACTATAAAGATTCATATTTTACCACAACTTTGATTGACATGAGATTATAGTCAATGAAAAAGGTTGGTTAAAAGTAATACAAATATTTTTTTTAATTGTCTTTAATAACAACAAAAAAACACACACTCCTTATACGGCACTTTGTGCAACTACACTACAACACACAGCAAAAAGCTGCACAAAGCAGTCTTGTAAAAAAAAAATATAATGATGATGGTAATAACATCATCATAAAAATAATAACAATAATAATAATAATGATAACAATAACAATAATAATACTACTACTACTGCTACTAATAATAATAAGAAAATGACTAAGACAATCAAGATAATATCTGGAAATTAGAAGAGAGAAGAAGGACCTGTATCAGCAACAGAAATGTGATAATTGGAGAAATGTTTTTGGAGATCTGTCTGGCTTGGAAAATAATTTTGGCCCTTCAAAAACTCATACATTTGCGTATTTTTCACCTTGAAATACATGTGTTGGATGTGCGTTCTCTATTTTTAAATCCATAAGAACCCATGGTGATATCAACGTAACAAAAGAACATCAGAGATATGTTCTGTGGCTCACTTAGTCTGAGGTATATATCTCACATTATTTTCATTCATTCATTCATTCATTCATTCATTCATTCATTCAGTGGAGACCTTTATTTAAAAAAAAAAAACTTTTTGAGCCCTCAGGGGTCATCACAGCCAACCAGGTGCTTCTATTAAGCCTTATCCTTTACATCATACTTCTGCTTGTGTCCATCCTCTTCCTCTTGTTTTTTCTAGGCTTCCTTCCTGAGACTAACCCTTCTGTTATCAATGTATTTTACTGTTGGTTGTAGGAACGTGTCCAAATCCACTCTATTCTGTGGGGAACAGCTGGCTTTGCACTTATGTAAACAGACATAGATAAACACACATTCAATCAGTGCATCACAGCTCTACACAGAGAATTTAATTACTAACATTTTATAGTGTTCTAATTACTGTTTGTTTCTGCTAACTGATTACTTTATATTCTGATATACAGACAGATGTAGACATTTTTTAATTTAGTTTTAAAACTAAATGTAGCAATGCTATGCAACTAATGTCAGTTTAAAGAGATGCGAAGAAAGTTTTTGCTCCAGTAATTTTATGGTTATTCTTCATCCTTCATCATGACTAAACATAACTGGAGTAACAACCGTGAGATAGAAGCCATAATGCCTACTCTGTTTTCTCTCAAATGAGAAAGAAAAGCACATGCTCTCTGGGTATAATCCAATATAGAGTTTTGAAATCTTATGACACTCCTGAAAATACACCCTTAGGGATACGTAGATTCACTCTAAGCTGCCATACTAGATTCCAGCGCTTCAAATTGTGCAACAAACCTGTTTTGAAGGTGTAATACCTAGTTTAACCAAACGGTGGCGCACATAGATTTCGCATGATTGTTACTAGTTACATTATTTTTCTAATCAAATTATTTAGAGTTTCATATGCGCAGGACTATTTATTTAGATTTAAATGACCAAACAATTTAAAGTATCGCTCAGGTTGTTGGAACGTCTGTTATTGCTAAACTTGCACTCTCATTGAACCTTATTTGGAACTTTGAGGAAAAATTTAATAGATTTTCTGCCGAAATAAGTTAAATCAACCTTTTGTGAATGCAAATATCAGAAGATAATGTTTACCAGGTTGCAGATTTGTACTAATAACCACATAATAACAATGTCAGTAACTAAGATTTCACAGGTTTGAGCCACAAAGAATAAATCCATGCCACTCCTGTCAATTAAGAACAGGAAACCGAGATTATTCACCACGCACTTAGACGGTTAGATCAAAATTTAGTGTAAACAATAAAATGATCCCTCCTCATGATGCCATAATGGACCGCCCTGCTCCTGGATACGCCTACGCCTGTGCGCACATTTATACGCACGGCGTCTGGGACCGGAGTGACCACACAGGCTATCAATGCAGACGCACTCCAACCTCCTCATCCGTGCTGAAGACTCGGGAATAACCGAAAAACGAACAAAAAATATATATAGTAAAAAAAACAAAAAATTAAAAGTTTAGCAGCTCGAGGATTATTCAAAGCCTGAACGGAATACTTTTGGATATTTTTTTTTATCTGTCTTTCCTAAAACTTTTCCCATCATGAGGACTTTACGCACGGTGCTCCTGCTGGTTTACGCGTTGGGTAAGTGTCATGAAAAAAAGTTGTATTTGTTACGCTGCATCATTGTCTGTTTGTATTCGCATGGCTTCCATCCTCTCTTCTGAATATATTTGCGTTATAATCCAGCCATAAAAACCTTAAACTTTCAATGAAGTTTTCCCAAGCTGCGCGAGTCCTAACGGGGTCGTCTCTCTCTATTTTAAACCACGCTTTATGTAACTAGATACATTTATTTTTAACTCATATTCTTGCCGTGACATTAGAAGAGTCTGTCATGTATTTTGCGCCTGTGTATAAGGCAGTATTTACTAACCACGTTCTGACTCACAGGATCTGAGTCCAATTTTAAATTATTAACTAAATGTCCCCTTTATCTGAGCATGCGCATTACAAAATAGTCATCTAGTGCAATCAGTAGTAGAAGCCCCAGTATGCCACCTGCTGTATCCTGTGGAGGACATGTTTCAACTTGTCCACAGGGATCCACCCACCTCTTGCTCTAAACTTTATGCAATCCAGAGAAATCTTTTTTTTTCCAGTCTGATCATCACTTTCTGGTGTTTTAACTGTAAATCCCTCTTTTCCAGCGGTTTGCAAGGTTACCAGCGGTGCAGCTGTGGACCGGCATGAGAACGACAGGCAGCAGGACACAACTGTCATAAACCTGGACACAACCAGGGACAGGAGGGAGGAGGTGGAGAACTGGCTCCTGAGCGCCACAACAGCAGGAAACCAGGAAGAGGAATATGACGATGAAGCGTACTATGATTATCTGGAAGAAGATGACGCTTCTGGAGACTACGAAATGGACTTGCCAAGAGGTAAGCCTTTATTAGTTATTTCTATATTTTAATGTTAAGAAAAAACAGTTTTGCATTTTTCTTGTCTAATCCACGATTGTTTTCCTCATCTTTGTTCTGATCTTCAGTTGCCATGTCAAGCAAACCCAAGGATCCGTCTTCCATCCTGGAGGCTGAAAAAACCGAGCGCAAGAAGAGGAAAGGAAAGGGAAAGAAGAAGGGCAAAGGTTTGGGAAGGAAGAGGAATCCCTGCCTGAAGAAGTACAAGGATTTCTGCATTCATGGCACCTGCCAGTACCTGAGGGATCTCCGCGCCCCTTCCTGTGTGTAAGTATTGATGCTGCGTATTCCCAGACACCATTGACACCAGAACATTGAGGGTTTTTTTTTCTTACCCGAACTCCTTACCTACTTTGCAGATGTCACCCAAATTATTCTGGGGAAAGATGTCAGTTTATCACGCTGCCTGTTAAGGTGCCCACAGGGTACAACAGGACTACAGCGTTAGCCGTGGTGGCGGTAGTTCTGTCCTCCCTCTGCCTTCTAATCATTGGTCTTTTATTAATGCTCAGGTGAGTTACAGCAAATCTGTCACATTTCAAACAAGCAAATTAAAAAACCCCACATAAAGTCTGACATTTTCTATTCTTTTCTTTTTGCTATTTTCAGGTTTCACAAGCGGGGCGCGTATGATATAGAGAGTGAGGAGAAGGTCAAATTGGGGTTGACGCCTAATCACTGAAGAGAAAGGTCAGTAGATGGAAGATTTCCCTAAAAGTTTAAATCTAGAACTACTTTGTGATGCAGAAATAAGAGATTTATCTCACAGTGTCTTTTCCTTTTTCCATTTCAGGCAAAAGTGAAGAACTCTACCTCAAAGAAGAAATGAACCGCAACAGGAGGTCCCCGGAGGAAACAGGAAAGTCTGTAACAAAAGGGGCAGAAGACGTTTGCCGGACGCTCTGCAAGACAGATGGAAAAGACGGGCGGCTGCAAGTATTCCCAATGGGCTCAGAAGAAGACCGGCCTGTCCGGAACTGGAATACAAGAAAGGCCCTGGAGAAGGACCACAGGTGTTTCAGCATGAAGAATTAAAAAAAAAATTAAAAAAAGGAATCCCGGTTAGACTATGTGCTGTCTCCTGGCTGTGTGAACAGAGGAGAAACAAACCTTTTTAAATGGAACTGAAGTTTTTAACAGCCGGATTGACTGAACATTTTTTATTTCAGACATTTGTTTTGGAGCAAGGTCCGTTTTTTTTTTTTCGTGTGTACATTAAAAAATTATATTTATATTTTTAATTTATTTATTTAAGCTAACTGTATTTATGGTGAATTTTTTTAACCACCTTTAGCTGTTTTTCAATTGTTACTGTTACGTTTCATTTTATATTTCTTATTGGACAATATTTATTTTAGGAGAAAAAGGAGAAATGCCACCTTGAACTACTCTGTAGTCTAATTTATGAAATCTGTAAATTTGTCAATTAGTCTGTTATCAGAAAGCACTGGGATGAAAAATATTGTTTAAATTATAAGAAATAGTTTTTTCAGGAAGTTGTCATTCTAATCTGCAGAAAAATTGGGAAAAATGCCAGAAAGCCCACCAGTCCAACCAGATAGACTTGGTCGTGCTTGGCAACCAGTACAATCACTAGTTTTGAGTTCAAGTTAGAATATCATTTGGGTTGTATACGAGAGAGGGCTGAGCCCTGCTGCATCGCGTTCACTCCTTCCTCCTGAAGGCTCAATGTGCTCAAAGGCGCTAAACTGATCAATACTATCCTGCAATGAAGAGCTTGGTGCTGATAGTAGGAAATGCAAAGACTCAACCTCATCTCTGTTTCTGTGCAACTTTAAAAAAAGCAAAGTTTTACATTTTCTAGCAAGAGCTGAAAGCATACATGTTGAATTGCTATGTCTTACATAATGAAAAATGTTGAGCTATCTTGAATGAAAATGTGAAATTAAGTTTGTGCTTCAGATCTGCTGTTTTGGAGTGATCCTTTTGGTGATTTTTCTTTCCCAAAGCAAAAATAAATAGAGATGATCTATATTTCTGAGTTTTTCTGTTACATTATTATGTGTTTCACACACACACACACACACACACACACATTTTGCCTTAAAGTTTTTTGTTTTTTTTTTAAGTCACAGACTATTCTACAAACTGTTTATAAAACTGCAAATGTCTAAAAAAGTCTGACTTAGTTTTCAAGGGATCAAGTTGCTTGAGATTTTAGAACAAATGACATTTTGGTCTTTTTTTCCGGCTCTGACTTTAAGCCAGAACTTTATTCAATTCTCTAAAGCAAAAGCTCTTTGAATAGTCCTGAGAAGCTTTCATGATCCACTTGAAAAAAACCCTTAAAGACTAAGAGCCAGATGTTTCACTGAAACCTAAGTGAAGTGAGGTCAAGTTTATTTTTGATCTTTCTTTGGCTTCCTGCGTTTGACCGCATGTTATTGCCAGTGTGGATAATGATAACATGAGTTTGTTCTTCTGGCCCATTCATGGCTTTTAATTATAACAAAGATAATATTTTTATTTCCTCTTTTGCTGCTGACGTACAAGCAACAGGCTTTAACCAAAACACCTGTATCCTGGCACCCTTGATTCAAGCTTTGCAACAAAGCGATGAGAGTTTTGCTGCAAAGTGACCATCTTCTTGCGTTATTTTGGAGCAGATAAAAACTTTTTTGAGTCACATTTGTTGACAGCATCAGTCTCACTAATAGATCAATCACTTGGCACACAGAGAGCAGCGAGCTCTCACTTACAGCTGTGAGTGCATGAGACTCCATAAACGCTGAACAGATGTGAAGTGTGCAAGCCAGGGAACACCTGATGCTCAGCACCACACACCATTACTCACACACTCAACAGATGTCATGTTCAAAGGCACGTTGCCCTGTGTAACTTCAAGAGACTTCAACCCTCCTCCGGGGCTCAGAGAAATCAGCGGGCGCTACAAAACAAGAGCAGCAAAGCTGTCATGTTTGCCCGCACGCAGGCTTTATTAAAGATGCGGAAGTTCAAACGGCCCAGCTGGACACAAAGGCAGTCCAACGTTAGTCACCCATTGAAGTCAGCTCCTTCTCGGATGTTGTTACGCCGACTGTGTGCGTGTGGTGCTTGTTTGTGTAATAGCAGGGATGTGGTGCAGTGATGCCTTAGTGCTGACTCTCTGTGGGTTTTACCATTTAAATTAACTCATTAAAAGCAAAAATCCACAACAAAACTGTTTGCTGAGTGATTGCTTTCAGTACAGTTGTGGTCTTGATTCCCATATTTGCTGTATTTTTTTTAAATAAACATCTCCACAGCGTGGGATGACAGCAAAGGCAGATGTTTTAAATCAAGAGTGTGGATGCTAACTCTCACCATCTGTTTAAAAATGAACAATTTTTTTTTCTAAAATTAAATATCTTAACTGTTGTTTTTAATGTAGTAAAAAGATTTTCTACCTTTGAATTTTTGAAATTAAAATGAGTGTTTATTGGGAGGATGCACGTGTGTGTATACACATTTTTGTGTGTGACAGGGGCTAGTCATTTACAGTATTGAAGCTACCTAATCCAAGCCTCTCAATGTCAAGTGGCAGAGTGCACAGAAATAGTGCCGTGTTGTCATGCTCACATAGCTTCTATTCTCAGGAAGGATGGCCACCGAAGAAGCAGAAAGCTGCTGCTTTTTACCTGCATCACAATGTGCAACAGGCGTCCTAACACTGACAGAAATATATAAGCTTTTTATTGCCTTTTCAGCTAAAACTTCTCATTTTAAGTTTATTTACAACATCAAAGACCAACTGAAAGTAGATGAGCACACATGTAGAAGAAAGCTTTATTGTAATTTGAAAACTCTGTAGCTGAAATCCTACAAATAGGCGACATTTTGTTGTGTTTTTTTTAATGAGTTCATCTAAATTTATTAGCAAAGTCATGTCCCGGAAAGGATGTCCAAAAGACTTCAGTAATCAACCGTTATAGCCACTGTGGTGGATTGAATCAGCGTAAAGGAGGGTAAGTTTGTTGTGAAAGGTGCTTCCTGAGAGCCAACAATGGGTAGTTTCCACTTTGACATGGAAGTGCGCACGCCGACAGTTGCAAATGTAATCATGCACTCACAGCTTCTCATCAGCAGGAACATTTTTATTAACAAAGCTCAAGTGTGTTGAATTAATATTTCTTGCACCTGAATGATTTTGCAGCACTTTGGTGAAATGTGCTACATAAATAAAGCTGCTATAAGGTGGTGTGGTGGTGTCAACCTTTGCCAGTCATTCAAGGGCGTTACACTTCTGATAATGTGGGTTTCTAACACTGTGGTGAAACCTTCCGCACAATGTCAACACAGAGGTCAAAACAAAGGAAAGTGGAAGTTAAAAATGGGGAAAAAGGCAGCAAAAAAGCAAAAACGTTTTTCTTCACTATCTCCTGGAGATCTCACATGTTTTTGTGGCCACAGAGGGGCCCAAAATGCAGGCAGTTGGTTTTTATAAAAAGTTTGTGACCATTATGCCTTCTTTATCAAATTTGAAGTGAGATGTATGCGTACTCCCTTACACAACTTCATCAAGCTGAGGTTCCTTTTAGAGAAACCAATTGCCAGAACAGCAAAACATGCATAAAATAAACTACAGTGAGGAGTGTTTTTGTAGCAGTACTTGTGCAGAAAGATGTAACTTTGCAGAAAATAGTTACTTATAGTAGATCAGTGTATTACATTATGTAGCAGTTAATTGATTACAATTCTATTTAGTATCCCTACAACTGTAAATTATTATAAACACTAATTTCAGCAGGAAGAAATCTTAGGTATGTGAATTCATTTTTATTTATGACTCAGAAATAAATGGGTGAAAGAAGTCTATAAACTTTGGCGGTTGGGCTCTGGGCTGATGACGTCTTGCGTGCTTGGGATAAGCTTGGACCATAGAAAAATAAACACAGGAGGCTAGACGCAGATGGTGGTTGAGGGCCAGACCATGCCAAAGCATCATTCCTGCTGGAGAACAGGATGGAGGAGAGCTGGCAAAACCAAAAACTTTCATGAATTTAAAGACAAAAATATGACTGTGATTGGCTAAGAAGAAAAGAGGGCAAAGTGAAGGCCTAATTGGCATGTAGAGTAAACCCCACCCTTACCCAACAACAGCTGTGATAGACTCCAGCAACCCTCTGACCCCAAACGGAATTTAGTGGGTTTATAAAATAAATGGTGGATTGGTGGTGTCGAGTCCAGTGACAACCCAGCGTACCATCAAATAAGGTAGATCTTCCTTATTTAAATTTTACCGAAGCTTCCCCGTGTTTTCATTATATTTTCCTTCTCAAATCCGTCAGGGTCCGACCTCCCTAACTGAACGCACCAGATATCAAAAGGTGGATGAGGCTGTTGTGATGTAGAACACAGCTGTCACACCACAGAGAACTGGTGAACTTTTGACAGATAAGGTTGATTAAAAAAAGTATAAAAGGTGATATTTGGCATGTGGTGTAATTCTAGTAGTATTTAGAAAAGCATTCAGCACGAGTTCAGCTTGCTTGTGATGCCAGCAGGAGCTCGGCAGGGATACCAGCAGATTCCCCACTGCTGATGTCACCTCACTGGGCAGACACTTATTATATATCATGATCACACTATTAAATTCTCACTAAAGTCTATTTAGACCCCACTGAGACTAATGACAGCATCATATTACTCACTGGGTGAGACGAGGGGGGAGGCCGAGACTGGAGTTGGGTCACAAGAGAAGGAAGAAAAAGCAGCCAAAAAGACAGAAAAAGTAGAAAAAACTGATTAAAAAAAACAAACAATCTAGTCAATTATTTCACACACTCTATAAAATTTAACAAACAAACATGCGGTGGCACACTGACAGGAAGTCAGAGTGACTAGGTGCTTGACTCATCTGTTTTCTCTGCCTCTCTCAGTATACCATGCAGTTTTACTCCGATACACGCCATGGTGCGCATGTGTGTCCAGGGGCAGGCGCATTTTGGTGGTTTTAGAGGATCAGCCCTACGCGTGCTGGCTGGTTGAGTTGACTAACACCCGGGCTTATGACAAAGGAGGGGCAAGCGGATGTCAGAACGGACGCCAGCTCTGGTTACCTTAAGGAGTGGGCTCCAGGCATTCTTCCTCAGTGTGTATTCTTTGTGGCCAGCCGCTGTTGAAACACCTCGCCTCTCAGCCCCCTGTGCAAACAGTTTGAGCAATCTTTATTGTTCCACTTTGATCCTAAATGAACTGTTACAAAGAAACAAAATGTTGGGTTTTCCTAGTGGAGAAATTCCTTTTCATACCTAAGTTGTGAGTGGAGTGTTTCCGGAAACAAATTTTCCCTTTCTGTCCAGCAAAAAAAGAACAAGAAATTTAACTTGTCATATAATTTGAAGTTGCTAACCTGATTTTGCAGTCTCATAAAAACTCTTCAGTAAAAATGTGTATTAAGGCTGTTATGTTTTTTATACGTAGTTGTCTAAGGAACTTAACTTGGAATTGGCATTCTCTTTATTTAAGATTTGTATTTAACTATGATTTTTGTTTTTATGCTATGATTTTTAACATCAGATAATTCATAGTATGCCAAAATGCAACAAGTTTATGTACAGAAACAGACACGTTTATTTATCCATAACAATTACATTTAAGAATGTTTTTGTTTTCAGAATGTCAAAAAAGGCAGGACATGCTTTTATTTTTAGATGATTCTAACATCACTAGCAAATATGAGTCCCTGATTGGTCAAAGGTTTGACTTGGTTTAACTTTCAACGTACGTTCAACGGCCACACGTTTTGTATGTAGAGCTCGAAAACGGTCATGAAACACTGTGCAGTATGTGTAAACACGAGAGTTTTGAACGCGGAAGCCCAAAACGTGCTGATATATGTGTTTACATTGCCTTTGGATTAAAAGAGTCCGCTTGAGCCCGCTTTGCAGAGGAAGGTGTAAATGGAGCTTAATATATCTTCTGAGAAGTCTCATTTGTAATTGCACTGTTAGATTTTATCTTTTAACCTTTTCCTATGATTGATTTGGTTTAACATAAATGGATAAACTCCTAATGACAGAAGGGCTTTACTGCACAACTCTAGATGAAATTCTTTTGAAAAAACTGCAACTGAATGAAAAATTTGTGCAGGTCTTCAAAGGACAAAACCGCTGTTTCACAAAATTTCAACAGAAAGTTTCCATCCTGATTTGTTCCAATAATGAAACAAACACCTCTTTGTTCCACAGATGATCGTGCAATTGGACCCAGACTTTCTAAAGATGTCGACTAAAATCCTTCACAAGGTGTTTCTATTGTAGGCGGATAACTTTTGACATGAGCTGAAAAGGATAAAGCCACTGTTCACATATGAACAAACAGTAATTCACGGCTATAAATGGAGATGAAAACCTTTAAACGTCTTATTCAGTCTAAATGATTTTAATGTTTGCAAAACATTAACTTTAGGAAAGCTGTAAAGAGAGTGATATGGTGACGGCAACAGTTGAAAAAGACCACCTTTTATGAAAGAGAAGACATCATGATGGTAAATATTCTTATAATACCACACAGTCCCATTCATCCACTAATTCACACACTGAAGGCAGCGATGCTGATGAACACGGATGCCAGCATACAACCATCAGGAGCAATGAGGGGCTCAGTGTTTTGCTCAAGGACACTCCGACACATGGGCAGGTGGCGTGGAAACCGAACAGAGGTTGACGGCTCTACCTCTGCACCACAGCCGCCTCATTATGAGTGAAAAATCAGTGGAAATATGTGGTAACTATAAAAAAGGAAAAACAGAAAAACACATACATACCTTTAAAAAGAAATGGTGGTACCAAAAGAGAAAAACGAAAATGTATTTTTTTCTGACAACGACAGAACATTTCCTATTGTTTATCACAGTAAAACTCTTGTAACAGTGATATAAACAGTTTATATCAAGGACCTTAAACGCGTCAAAGATACATTTCACATTCTCACAAACCTACACTTATATAATAGTTCTGCTCAGCCTCTTGTTAAACAAGGATGTGGAGCAGCGTTTTTATAAACAAAGCCATGTAAAGTTACATAGCATAGATGCTCTGAATTTTTATGACTTCAGTCCAAGAGCAGTTCGCAAAAATCTAGCATGAAGAAACCGTTAAGAGCACAGTGAAAGGACTTGGACCAAAAAGGGCTTCATGCTGTGATGAACTAACCAGTAACATCTGAAATGTTTCAAGCACTTCTCCAAACCTCACAGGACCAATAGGAGTTGTTTGTTCACCAAAGTCACTAAATGTGACTCACGTTTGGCTTTTAATCAGTAGATGGATTTAATTGCAAGGCACTCAGCTGTCAACTGTGCGACAGAACTGTGAGCCAACTGCAGGATTTCTCCAGTCATCTAGAGTCTCTGACAGATTTACATTCCCCTCTAAGGCTGCCTAAGCTTCCCACAGACAATTACAAAGGTCTGCGACCTCTACAAGACTCTTTCCTCTGCTTGTATTCTGTCCAACAGCCTACCACTGTATCTGTGTGTGCTCCCTCTTTCTTGTTGCAGCCTTGAGACAGTGTGGGAGCTGTTTCAGAAAGCAGGAATGCAGAAGAGCTCAGCCACCAGAGGAGAGGGAGGAGAAGAGGCAGGAAAAGGGGGATTTTTTTTCCTTCGATGAGGTCATGGGGGATGGCGCTCCCGGAGCGGGAGCTGAGCTCGTGGCAGACGCACCCCTGGCCTCCCATGCCAGCTCACGTGCATGCTCACTCAACCCTCAGAAGTAAAAAGACGACAGCAAAATATATTGCCTGCCATTACATCACTCTAAATTTCCCAATCAGACCCTTTTAGGGACTGGGTCCCAGTAAAATCCCACAAAGGATGTGGGAGAAAAATTGATGATTAATGATACACAACAATTAGCCTGCTCAGCACACACATGCGCTGACACAGCAAATTCATCGGCAATACTGTCTCATCTTGTTTTGACGAGCAATCTGATTTGCAACACTGAGCTAATCTGGTGAGTTCTGGCTGGTCGAACAGTTGTCGAGACGGCAGGATGATGGTTTTTGTGATTACTCAGCCCCTTTTCCTCCTCACATGAGTCATGAAGACAGACGCCTGGTGGCTTTGTGCCGTGGTGTGAAAAATACCTTTCTTTCCTGAGCGCTTCTCTTCAACAGGGATTTCGGGAATGTGACAGGGCTACAAAGCTTTGTCGTGGGACAATCAGCCCACCATGTGAAAGTGACACATCTTTGGTGGTGCAGTTTTTTTTAGATGTCCTCCTCCCTCAATAAATGGAGCAGCAGGACTGAATTCGAATATTGGAGCAATTTAATTGCTTTTGGTTGTACTGCACAACTTTACTCAGTTACAGGTAAAGTATTGTTTGTCTTTTGCAGTTTATGTGGAGTGTGAGTCTAATTCTTTTTGTTTAACTGTCAATTTTAAGATGCAGTTCATGTTGCTGTAGAGAAATTGGTTTTCAGGTTGGGAATGAGGAGCAGCCCAGTTGTTCTTAAAAAAAGAAACTAGATCATGGTTATGATACTGGGATGCTGTACTGAAGCAGCTATTCAAATAGTAGCAGACACACAGACAATAGCATCAAGCTGAAACAGTCTCATTCATTGTTTTACCACTTTTATTCAGGTGTTCAAAACTGTTCAAAACTTGCTCTATAAAAATACAAAATCATAACGAGCTACAGCCTTTTTATGTTTAGTTCATTGGTTTACAAAGTAGAAAATATCCCGGGCTTACATGTTAATACTAAACGGATTTTTGATTATAAAACACAAAATGAAGTACTTTAACTTCCGGATTGAAGCCCTTAAAATAAGAAAGACTGGATTAAGAAGCCAGGTTGTTTCAACAGGTAACCAAAATTGACTGGCAAATTTGAATTAAACTGTGGAATTTTGAATAAATAAAACAATTTTAGCCTGGTTTGCCAAAATCTACAAAAGCTGTAACTGAATAGATTTTTATGTACTATACCTCATAAACGTTTTTCTTTTCTTTTTTTTTTTTTTCTTTCGAAATTGGTATGGCCATCACAGACAAATTGAGCATAGTCTTTGACTAACAGATAACATTTTGATTGACAATTCTTGGCATCATGAGGCTTTTTATGTTTTATTTCTAAAAGTTATAAAGCTTGTTTGTCTCACATCATATACCATTTTTTGGAAACACCAGACTTCTGCAAAGTTTTAGTCAACCACAGAGCAAAAACTCTTGGTTCCAATTTGTCTCAATTCAAATCAGTGCGTCGCTGATTTAAAAAACTCAAAGTAGCAAGTGATGTGAAAATTATTTACTGATCAATTTACAAAAAAATACAACAAAGTTAACATTTTTTCTGAAAAACATATTCTGTAAACTCTACATTTACATTAAAGGCTTTTTCCTTTATTTTATTAGTATCTCAATTTTAGACTGAAAATGAAAAATATTGATATGCTTGTGTGTCCTCAGGAATCCAGGTTTCAGTTTCAGATGAAACCAGAACAGATGCTACCTTTGTTTACAGTTTTCTTTTCTTTTTTATAGATCTTTGACCTTTCCAATGAAGCACAGTTCTTCCTATCTGCTGTTCCTTATCCCACTTACTGGCACAGGTTGCTTCCCTTTGAGGCCTCAGGTCTTTTGTCACAGACAGTAGTGCGCTTGTTTCGGAGTACAGGTGTTTTCGTTACTTAAGTAAATCCCTCACTGTAATTATAGACTGCATGGTCTCTTAATTCTATGCCTTCCCAAACGCCCCCTCCATAACTCGTTTTATTTTTTTCCTGACCTCACGTTTAGCTCAGAAACTGTTGGGTAATTAAGCGATGTGTCAGTACAGTGGAGTCCTGAGAAAGAGGGGAGTTTGGTAAACCAGGGAACCACACGGAGACCAACCACAACATCCTCCTGCTTCTGTTCTCGTTAACAGGTTTTAATTCTTTCTCGCTCTCTTCCGACTCACACGGGCCTCATTTTTGTCCGACTTCACCCCCTCGCCTACCAACAAAGACCCCACATACGTTAGAATAAAGCAGGCTTTCCAGGAAGTTTCACTGCCACATCAGAAGTCTTTGTTTAAGAGGCTTAGGTCACCATGGACCGACTTCAGTCACTGCTGAGGTAGAAGAGAAATCGCTGGTGTGGGTAGGTGCCAAACCACCGTCCACTAAGGCATTCCTGCCAAGCACAAGAATACTGTTTTTCATTGTGGCATCTACAGAGAGGGTAAAGGGCACATTTCCACAGCCAGCGCCAGACCTTTTCAGCTCATCTCTATGGCGACTGAAAGCAACGTCAACCCCACTAATGAGGATTGCTGTAACAGTTTTCAGTCATCATTGGATTGTGTTGCTTTCTGGGTGGGAGTAATTGACTGCAGATGTTCCGTCACGAGACTGACAGGAATGTTTTGCGAGCCAGTGTGGGACTGTAAAGCTGAGAGAGGATGAGCTGCAACCTACATGGTCAAGGTTGCTTACTCATCGTAAAAATGTTTAAGGTCATTCTTCCATAAATGTTTACTTCCTAATATTTCCTCCAGACAAAGCCAGGAAAGAGCACGGTAAAAGATCTAAATGCACATGTGTGCGCTTTTCGGGTTTCTGCATTCAAAACTCTCGCATTCACATGGAGATACTGAAGTTTCTCTGTTTTCGGGCTCTATGTACAAAAACCCTGTCCATTTAACGTGCGATGAGAGTTAAACCAGGTTTAACTTTGACCTATCAGATTATGAATGGCGTACCCTTTAATTCACACAAGTGTCAACCATTTAAAAACTCATCATAAAAGGTGAAATGAATGATTGCAGTTTGAACCCGGCCGGAATTAAGTGACACCAAGTCTTTTACATATTGGAATAGAGCTGTGAAAGAAAAAGCCTGAAGCAAGATTTGTGACATTTGCTATGCTTTAACATTTTGCACCAAACCTCTTTCAACTGTGAAAACATGCACTAGTATTGGGTAGCGAAGGTCCAGTGTGAACACCATTTGTTAAGGTGCATTCAAGAACTCTTGTTCAACGCGTTCTTTGGGCACTGTATTTGTCATAAGTTCTTGTTATATCGGGGTCCCAATGCAAAATTTGACTGTTTGCTAGGAAAACAAATCCGTATTTTTCCTATGTATTTTTTGATTGAAAGAATCAGCACAAAAAATAATAATAAAACACAAAAAAATTATGTCATTTTAAAGTCCCACTCTGACCATCTTTTGATCTATTTTCAAAGTGTTCTCAGAGGTTTTTTTTATGATTATACTGTTATTATATAAAAAAAGAAAACATTTACAGGATATCATGTCCGCAGAGTTGCAGGACTTCATTGGAAATTCGCCTGAGTTGTGAGCAGGACTGCTGGTGCAAAGTAAGCCCCCCTTCCCTACCCATTGCTGAGAACTTTCTGTTTAAGGTGCCTATAAACCCACAAAATACTAAATGGTAAATGGCGTATACTTATATAGCGCTTTCTACCTTCTTACGAAGGCCCAAAGCGCTTTACAGTCACTGTCCCATTCACCCATGCACACACACATTCACACACATACATTCACACACTGGCGGCGGCGGCTCCGCTGCCGAACACTGGCGCCAACCTCCCACCAGAGGCAAGGTGGGGTTCAGTGTCTTGCCCAAGGACACTTCGACACATGGGCGTGCAAGGCGGGAATCGAACCTGCAATCTTACGATCATGAGTCGACCGCCCTACCCTACCGCTGCACCACGGCCGCCCCAACAAAATACTACTGCTACTACAACTACTAGTTCCCTGGCCATGACATTAAAAGGCATTAATGCACATACAAACACTTTATAATATACAGAGAAAATGCAACCTCACAACATATAATTAAAACATTTAAAAAATTGAAAAATCACAACATTTAATTAAAGCCTCAAAAACAAGCTTTTCTTTTAGTGCTGGCAGCTGTAGCTGACAAGCCACAATTCCAATTTTTTTGTGATGCCATGAATAGTTGCAACTTAACCTCCCCAGGTACTGAGTTCCAAGCACTGGCGCTCCTTACTGACCGGGCCGATTTACCAGAAGAGGTGACAGTCATCTCTGACAGGGCCTCGGGGAACATGCTAAAGGCTGTTTCTTTGATTGACAAACTCTGCCAGAGAATCTTGAGCCAATTTATGCAGAACTTTTTACATCAGATTTATACTTGCAAATGCTTGAAGACTGTCCCAGTTTATAATGTGATTTTTTTGTTTTAATCAAACAGCGATGATAGTTTTTTTTATTCAACCTTTTTCTTAACCTTTTTTTGAGTACTTTGTCTAAGCATCTTTTGATAAACAACTTTTACCGTAACCTGACCTTGGAGCCAGGCAGGAATTTTTCTTACACTTGTTGTTTTGCTGACATTTTCCCAACCGCCTGCATTTTTCTGTTTGTTTCTGTCTGTAACACAATTTTCCACGTCTTATCTTAAAACCCTGTTTACATCACTGGTTCCAAAAATAGCCCTTCTATCAAGACCATTGTGCTTATGTTTGCCAAACAAGACAATGCTGCACACTTCTGCTTGAAAACTTTATATCCCATTTCCTGGTGTGTTTTTCGCAGTTCTGTAATCTAAAGCATGCACATTGCTGTTTTATGCTGTGTGAAATGACACAATGCATGCATGTGTGAGCTTGTGCGTGTGTTTTGAAGCTTGTGTGTGGTGATTGTGTGTGTGTGACAGCGGGTGGATCCTCCTTCAAAGGGAGATATGCTGTCTGAACAGGCTTTTCCCCCCTGGCTGATTGCTGCAGAGTCATAAACGGAAACACAGAAATGGACACGTCCACCTACACACACAAACTCACTGATGGTACGCCGCTGACCTCAAACGCCCAAATAAAGGCCTGTCTTTCATAAACACAAAGCTTGTTCTTTGTGCTTGTGTTTTTCCAGCACCCTTTGCCATAGCGGGGTTTATGTCCGTGTGTCTGTTGGTTGGGTTACTTTCGGGGTTTTTTGGCCAAATAAGTTATTGCAGACTAAAGCAGGAAAAACTAGAAAATGCTAAAATTAGAAATTTCTTAGTAAGACAAAAATGAAAATGGGGAACCAGGAAGGTTTGGATGTTTGTCTTGCATTTGCTAACACACAAAAAGCGTTGAGTGACCAGACTAAAGACTTGGTTCCGTTTTTTCTTGTAGAAGTTACATTTATTTTAAACATCCACTCTATTTTAAATCTGGTTTTTGGTGTTTTTTTAACATGTTTCTGTGACAGAGATGGATGGTGGAGGACATATAAACTTATAATTGCATGTTTGAGTATTTCTTTATTCAAATCGTAAATCAGAAGCAAATGCAAAAATTATTTTGGAAAAAGTCTGTAGCAGTGACGTAGGTGCTATATTTGAAGGGCGCAAGCTTCCTGTCCTGCTCCATTCTGATGCAACCACTTGCAGACAAATAGATCTGTGTAGGTCTTCGCTTGCCTCGTCTGAGCTGAAATCTGGCTAAAAACTGTACGGCTGGATAACTCCAATATTGATCACCATTTTTGTTGCACCCGTAATGTTATACCGAGGGTGTGAAGGGTTGTAAGTTAGTAGAAAAGTGTGTAAACAAAGAGATGATGAGATATGAGGATTAGGCAAGCCAACGGTCTCGCCCACAACTCAAAGGTACATTTCTGATGTGCTACTGTCGCTCTACAGAAAGTATTTCCTAGAAAACAACACTGTTTTTTTTTGGAGTTTGGCTAAAGGCAGCATCATCAGACCATTGGGAACACTTTTAAACAGATAAAAAATGTCTGGAGTGGGACTCTAATGTTGTGACTGTGGATTGAGGATTTTCAGGTTTTCAGGTTTTACTCTGTTCATATCAGACTGTCTTTGTTGGAAAATTTAACAAAACAAAAGGAAAAGAGGGCCTTATAAGAGAGATTTGGATTGGGGGAAAGCTGCCATTCTGGCAGGGGTGGGGCACAGTGGGCGGGACAAGGAGAAATCCAGAGACCAAACTGGGACAAGAAAGTGAGTAGAATCTCAGGGAACCAAACACAGTGGACGGAGTCCTTTCGATCTCCTTGGAGCAGACGTAGGGGGTTAAAAGACCTGATGTGATGATAACTGGAACCCCCACTTTAAAGATGTAATATAAGTATAATAGAAATGAAGCATAACTCAGTTTACGCAAGAGTAAAAATTTGTCGGAACAACAGAAACTATAGACCTACGTACGGCAAAGGAGAAAAAAACTCATGTGAAGATGCTATTAATATCACAAAATTGAAGCCCAGTATTAAGAAAGCAGGGGACTGAGTATGAACAAACAGTAAACTAACAATAACCTGAGCATGATTAATTGAAGCAAACAGAACTGAAAGCAACAAAAAGTTCAACAAGGGAAACAAAGAGAGCGGAACTTCATTGAAAAATCCTGATAAAGCAGGGATTTAACAGTGCTGGGATGTCATTTTCAGTCTCCTGGATTTCAAAACATTACTGTTGATCTACTATGGATAAAGTCAGACACAAGAAACCAGATCACTGCACAGATAGATGGATAAAGTATGGAATTCCTTTACACCAAGGAAATTCTTTTTTTTTTGAGTGTGGAAATTGTGGGAACAGCAACTATGTTTTGTTTATTTTCTCTTGACATGCAGATTGCTTGGTTTGCATTACTTTGCCATTCAGTAACACTGTAAATAACATTGCAGCTATTTTTATCCAGAGCATACAATCTAACTCACATATGAATGAAGTTTTTGAGACAAACTTCTCCCTTCACCAGCATATATTTCTAAAACAAGGAACCTTCTGTTTCAGAGTAATACCAAAGAACCAGTTCATAATGTGCATTAGTTGATTTCCAAAGTCTAATTTTAGATTTATATATTTTTTGAAGTAAACACTTTATTTACTTATTTGACTTTCTTAAAAAAAAAAACACATTTTAAAAAGGAATTATCATAAACTTCCCGTTATTTCTGGAAAATTTGCTCACTGAGATTTTTTTTAGATTTACTTTTGTACATCTGCTCATATCTTCATTTGTTTGAGAAGTTGTTTGCTTTGTGTTTTATGAAATTCTTGGAAACTATTTGTTAGATTTACTCCCTGACTTTTGTTTTTTGCTAATTGTTAGAGGTGAATGGAGGAAAAACATCACAATTGTACCATCTATCATGTATTATTTTTTACAAGGACCCACATTTTCATCTTCTATTTCAGCTTGTGAGTGTGTGACCAATCATACACTCACTCGCACTCACACCATGTGAGTGCGTGTTTTTTGAAAATTGCCCATATTTTTGTTTTTTTGATTCATGTACCTATTACTAGTTGTTTCAAAGGTTTGTATCAACATGTCACGACGCCCGTTATCACTATTACATGTGGATATGTTTTGACTAAGCTTAAACTTGCAGAAGTGACTTGTGGACATTTCTCTGTTGAACCAAGTGAGACCATAACAGAAAGATTTGCTTTCTCAGAACTTGGCCTATATAGTATTGGAGTTATCTGATCTTGCTTGTTAGGTTTCCTGCCAATACAAATACTTAAGCCATAGCCTAAGTGACTGGCTCGAAACCAGGAAACAAGACTGGTAGCCAAGTTGCTGTTGTTTCCTTCTGTACAGTCAAAGTGAATGTTGGTGGGTTTTGATTCCAGCTCCTCGCTTCATCAGGGCTCATGTGGTCTGATCTTGCTTGTGAATTTTGTGATGACATAAAAAGATTGGGGTCAATTTCCTCTCAGGATACATTGCAACACTTTCTGCAACCTTAGGTATTGTATATAAGCCATATTGCCAGTTCCTGCTGCTCTGTCGTTTGCCCTGCAGCACACAGAAAAGTTCATTTATGGTCAGCACATAAACAGGAGGTGGGTTGAGCAGTAACCCTGAAACCACACACCATTACATATACTGCATCGTGCATAATGCATAAAATGCAGATCATCAAGAAGCCTTTCAGCTCACTAACAGAATGAGTCACAGTTTGACCTATTATCCACAAAAACACGTGGAATTGGGTGGTTGGAAACCAACTCCTCTTTTTTTTAAGCCATAAAGGGTCAATCAGCATTTTTCTTTTCTTTACTTGCGTATTGTGTCCACTCCTTTTTAAGTTTAAACTGCACTTTCAAAAGTTCCTCATATTTTTTTATCTCTGAAACAACTCAGTTTCTCCCTCCTCCTTACTCGTCCTGCAAAGTCTGTCATGACTCAGGGGAAGCTCTGGTTGTGTCACTGCATTCCTTCCTGACCATTTTGAAAGCCGCATTTAAAGCAGCACCAAAAAAAAGAGTGGCAGTGATAAACAGAGGCGTCTAGAAAATGTGAGTTTCCTGCGTCTGTGATGCCATGGAAATGCTGAAGGCCGAAGACCTTGGAGGATGACCCTAAAACTGGCCTCTCTGGTCCCTCATTTAATGGTGCCTTCCCAGTTTTTCCTCCGTAAACATAGAAAAGCTGAAAAAACAGTCTTAGAAGTAAATGAGGAAGTGGGATTGTTGTGAGGGCAAAAAGGCCAGACAGAGGTAGAGGATATCTACTTCTTAACAAATCTTGACCTTCAAATGGAGAATAACAAACACAACACCATTCTTAGCTTAGACATAGCTGATAGGAAATCTTTAACTTGGTTTGACGTGAATTAACCTTCTAGTTTAAACACTTCTAAGGAAATTCTGCATTACTTTTTAATGATTTATAAACTGAGCCTCCCATCTAAATGATTTGTGTGTTAATGAGTTTTTGTCTAATTTCAGGTAGAACACATCTAGCAATATCTCAGCCAAGGTCCCGTGGAGATGCCGGACATTACTGAGCTGCATTTACCATTTGACATCTCAATGTAATGGAGACAGAGGGGCACCAGGCCTCTTAAACCTGATTTACGTAATGCATTAACGGTCAATCTGTGGTACTTTTAAAAACAACAACAACATTGCTGCAGAGATGGAAATGAGGCTGTGCAACATCTGTGAACAGAAGGCAGCCATTAGCAAATCCTGGCTTCAATATATAGATTTACTTTGATAATACATTAAGTCTGGGAGTTTGTAAAACAAAACTTTTTGGGGCTTCTTTTGAGTTCCACAACCTGAAGGGTATTCAAATATAAATTAAAGGATTTATCTTAGAATCTCTTTACAATGTGGCTCACCAATGGTGAATCATTAAGTCATTACTCTTTAAAGACCCAACCTAATGAAAATTGTTTTTTTGTTGTTTTTGACATTTTGTTGCAGCATTTTTCTCATTATGGAGGATGTGGAGAGCATGTAAATAAAGGGATGATGCGAAATGAATACAGGCTTTCTCCCACTGACTCTATAGAAGAGAACTGGACAGAGTGAGTGTGACATCACCTACAGAAAAGGACTTGCCTTCGGGTCCAACAAAAGGAAGTCAATTCAATCGCCATTTTTTTCCGCCATGTTGGAACCGGAGGTCATCAGTACGCATTGATTGGTCCAAGTCGGTCTGATTTTACATTGCTATGGCAACCACTCTCTCCAGTCAGGAATGAGCATGTTTGAAGACCACACCCCTACCACTAAAAGTGGGCTAGGGATAATCTGTCAATCAAACTCTTTAACCGTTAGACGTGAGACCACCTATTTTTATTAAGGCATGTGACTGCCGAATTTATGACTTGAATAACTTGGACGCTAATGCAAAAATATAATGAAAAACAAAATGAGATTAGCAAGAACATGTTAAAGAAAGGTAGCAGAGCAAGAATGACAAATAGAATGAAAAGCTGTTTATTTCTTAACAGAAGTCTATAGGATTTCAGCTTTTTAGGTCCAACAGGTACTTCTTTTTTGGAACGCCAGGGGAGGGGTCTTTCTGCAAGAGATTGTTGCAACCCTGTTTTGATGTCTAAAAAATCTTGTGCTTCTTTATTTCGCTCCTTTTTCCTTTGTGTTTCCATCTTGAACATTCATGTCATGGTTCAGGTAAAAGATTTTGACAGGAAACCCCAGAGATGTGATTAACGAGGTGTGGTTTACAAAGAGAAAAAACAAAACAGGAGGTGAGCTGAGTCGAGCACAGGACCACCCTACTTTGCCTGCCAACAGATAAGAACTGACGAAGATTTACAGAAGAAATGACTCACACACAGCTCAATACAGCTGTAGTCTTGGCATGGCTTCCACCGTTGCAGGCAGCGCCCCAGAAACAACAAATGTAACATGAGTGACCCTGTCACACAGTACCTCAGGTAACATTACAGCTTCTTTACCGTAACCAGTTCACATTACCGTACTTGTCTAGAAGGATTCACTTCCATGAAAATGCTTTTAACAGGTCTGAGTTTGTGTTTAATTGTTGTTGTTATGATAGAAAAATCTATAATTAATGGAGATACTGAAAAAAATAATGACAATAGTTTATTGAGATTAAGTTTCCTGAACAAGTTAAAAAAAATTGCTACAAACGCCTGTTTATTTCACGAACATCTCTGGATTTCCTCTTTTTGTTTTTGATATTTAAATAATTTAAAGGTTGTCCATGTTGTAGGTTGAAAAGCTGCACATGCAAAAACTTTCAAATCTTCTTTGTGTATTTTTTTTGTCACTCCTACCTTATTATCCTTGGCATTGAAGGCACACGTCTAATGGTCTTTTCCCTTGTTTCTAGAAAGGTTGGTGTCAAGCACAAAAACTGATGGAAATTCATTCAAACTTCATGTTGCTGCAGTGCCTGCATTGGAAGCTGTTCAAGAGCACTGCAAATGCTTCTCCTTGTTACACTCGGTTGTATAATATGTTGTATTTGTGGTGTACATTTTCATCTTCCCCCTTCTTTTTTGCACAGGTTGTTTGTTTTGAATGCCAACACCTCCATCCTTCAGGGAGCAAAACCTTCACAGCCATCTTTTCCGTATAAACTGCATCCACTGGAGGCAGTATAGGAATGAAAAATGGCCCTGCTGCCCTTTATAGTCGCAATCATATTCCTTGATCAACTTGCAAAATCAAACTAGTTCTTGTTACTCCTAAACAACACAGCAACCAACCCTTTAGTCTGCTTGGCCTTTCACAGAAACAATTCTCTGATGTTAGAGGTTTAAAAAAATGTGCTTATTCAAAACAAAATTATCTCAGAAGAATAGGGGTGGAGCAGTGTTTCAAGGTCAGACTTTGTTATTAATTTTGTGAATAAATACAAATTGAGTGTGTTTAAAAGTACAAAATCATGATAGGTAAGCTTGAACTGTTTCAACACAACCATACGAAACTGGGTATGACAACGCAGAAGACACTGAAACTGCTTCATAAAGAAAGTACTGACAAGTTTGATGCAGCATACTTCACATTCTTCATATTTTCTGCATAGTTTTAGAAGGTGCTGCAACATTAGCTCATGCTAAAGTCCAACTTCCTCTGGTTGACAAACATCAAACCTGTTTCTTCCTGTTCCATGGGTTGTCTCCTATTACATGTGTTAAATATGATCGGTAGGAGAAAGAGCTGAACTCTTTCTCCTCTTGCTTTGCCCAGGTTCATACTTGATGACTTTCAATCATTAATTATTGAAGATGTATTTCATCCTACTTGGATAATAAGAAAACACTTTATTTGGGGGCACTTTGGATCACCCAAAAATGCCACTCAACATTTATGACCTGAAACTAAACTTAAAATATTTATAGAATGTATAAAATATTTCTGTAAAATAAACTAGATAGGAATCATCCATCCAACCATGACTGGGGTTTGGCCTGCCGAGGCACCCGCCTTTGACTGCCACCCAAACCACATTGCAACGGCCCCTTTTGAGGTCTCCTACAGGTGGTGGTCCCATGGGAGTGTAGTCCCACGTCATTCTTTCAGGGCTGGGCCCTGACCGGCGGCACCAATGCGGAGAGCCCTGGTCACCAGGCAGCTCGACTGCAAGCCCCAACCCCAGGCCAGGCTCCAGAGTGGGGCACAAATTGAAAAAAGAACTATCTACTGTTGTGGACCAAAGTGCAGTGAAACATTTTGGTCTGTTTATCCATTGCAGCTCATTTCAGAAGCTGCATCATATTTTAACTAACTGTCACATTTCTGAAAAAACTTTTTTGTTTTCTCTCTGCCAAGACTTTTCTCTTGGCGTCACAATCTGGGCAACGGATTGTGACGCCAATCCGGGCGATGGAACTGGGTCCTTGCTTGTTCTTCTCCTAAGGGGCTACTGAACCGCTTTTTGTCTGACCCGTCACCCCAGGACCTGTCTGCTATGGGAGACTCTACCAGGGCTTAAGCCCCAGACAGCTTAGCTCATGGGATCACTCAAGCTCTCAAACTCCTCCACCACGTTAAGGTGGCGGTTCACGGAGGAGTAGATAGGAACCTCAAAATGTGAACTGAGGTGTAACGACCATCTTGGAAAGAATTTGAAGCTGGAATGGAAAATCTAAGAGTGATTTAATAGTGTAGAGGTCAGGCAGTAAAGTTTTAAATTCTGAAAACTCCTATACCTAAAAAATAAAAAAAGAGTGTTTTGTTAAAAAGAAGTTAGCCAAATTTCTAATGTATTATGTCTTTACATATTTATTTACAAGTCATCTTGGGTAAAAGTGGAAATGGCAACCTTACAACAATAAAAGTGTAATTTAACAGAACTGTTCCCGTCTTTTTGATTAACTCAACTGCAAGTTCAGTTTCAGGGCAAACTTTTTGGGATAAATGATGGGTTTTTTGACCTCCTCTGATGAAAGTCTCATCTGTCTTAGTCACTTCATTTTGATAAGGCATACCGTCATAATAAATGACAGTAGCAGTAGTCACAGTCTACCTTGTGCTTTTGGGCATGTACTTACTTCCACAGTGCATGGCCCCCCTGCCTTTTTTTGAGCTTGTGTAACAAGACCTGACTTTCCAGCCCTTCTGGCAGAACAGAGAAGTATCCCTGTGCTCCAGACTCCTCTGACCTCCAAACAATGCCGGTTTTGAAACTAATCGTCTCTGCAGAAAAGACACACACACTTATTATGGGTGTGTCTGAGGGAAATCCTTCAGAAAAAAAGTTTAATTTCCTTTAACATATTAAATAGGGAATTTTTCAAGCACATGCACTGCTGTTTAAAAAACCTTTTCATTTGGCTTATTTTCTTCTTTCACTAATAACCATGAATATGCTTTTTGATTTGAAGAGGGAAAAAGAGATGGACCATATGGAACAAAAAAAAATATTTGAAGAGGTCTGTCTGCTAAATTTTCCCTGGCTGAGTACTGCCTCCTCTGATGAATAGACACAGTTTATTTTTCTGTCGAGACCACACTCCCATCCGACATGGTGGGAATATGCAGACAGCCTCAGCTGCGCCTCATGGATTACGTGAAATATGCAGAGGATGTGTGGGAGACACACATATTCTGTTTGATACTGGAAATAAAACCAATCTAAACTGACAATGTGATGACTTGGCTGACACGCCGGAGGTGACCAGTGAGTTGATGAAATGAGGGAGCGTTCGCCCTGCACGTCTATCAGCACTTGTCAGTTAACACTTGTGCAAACTATTATGGACTTGAAATCTTCAGAAGCAGCAAACTGCACTCTTGCCAAAAGTTTTTTCTCAAAGTCAAACCTGGTTTGGTTTAACCCCCGGAGCATCAACAAGCCGGCAACTTTTCCATCACCACCTTTACAGCACGTACTCAGCAGCATGTTTATAGGTACTTGTGAAAACTTTGCTGCCACAAAGTGAATGGCATCAATCCAATCTGACTTATCAACTGGAAGGAAATTTAATAAAATTGAATATCTACAGCATTTAACAAGAAACAGATATCTGTAACCTGCAGCAACACATATTTCCTAAATCCAAAATTTATTGGTTACATTTTCACTCACAAACTATTGCTAGTCTTTTTTATAGTAAATTATAACTCGACTCAAATTAAATGACTGAGCTTAAGGCAACCTGGTCATAAGAATTCAGTGCAAGCGCTCAAAAATCTTCAGGAAAGTCCATAAGTGCTGCAGGAAATGACATTGTGGCTTATTCTTTTTTGCATGAGTCAGAAGGAAATCTTAAAAAAAACAGCAGGATGATAAGAAATACGACAAAAAACGCAAAATATATTTAAAAAAAAGAACAGATGGAGAAAATCAGGACATGGGAACTCACGCAGACTGTAGGAACAAACTCAGACAACCTGATGGCGTAGAGGGGAGTGGAAGGAGGCCATAAAGGAAACCACGGCTTTGCAAAGCAAACAAACAAACAGAAAACCTCTTGTGGGGAAAATCCTATTTTCAGCAATAAGCACTACCTTGGTCTGAAAACCATCTTTTTTTTACTTTGGCCTTTTTTTTGTGACGGAGGTGGAGTATATATTTTCTAACATTTGAAACTTAAAATCTTTTCACCTTTTTTCAGACATATTGAAACTGATTGAAAACTTAGACAATTTCAGCACTTGTTAACAAACAATGGAAAATATGCACACCAGGTGCTTGGACAGTATTATAATAGTAAATAATTGACTGAATTAATGACAGGGCCATACGAGAAGGAAAAATAAATAATTACAGTGCATAAAATTGTTTTATAGAAAACATTTTATAAAAAATTAATCTAGGATTCAGTGGTGTAAAACAAACTGAACTAAAATATACTAAAAAATGTAAAAGATTTAAAATTATTTGGGAAAAACAAACAAAAAAAGACAGAATTTAAAGGCATATCATTCAACAATGATGAAGAATGTATTAGCCGTGAGGCAAAAAGCCTTTGAGTGCAAATCTTGACGTTGACAAATCAGGATGTCTTAGGAAATTATGTTCTTATCAGGCCTCTGATGCGGAGGGAATAAAATGTTCGTGCCTCAAGGTGTGTTGCATTGAGTCTTAACACTGATCTTTGTCTGAACATGTAAGCGTGCTCAGCTTCTGAACCTTGTGAGATCACATAGTGACTCACCTGCGATGTGGTGATTTTCCCAGCTCAGGTAATTTTGTTATGATAGGGGTTGTTAAAGGGTCCAATAGGACTCAGAAGGAAAACACACAAAGGTAACATTCCAAAACAACTTTTCTACTTTTGACATAAAGAAAACCATGGAAACTTCCTTCCATTCATCCATTTTCAGAACCCACTGAATTCCTTTTGGGGACACTGGACCTCCTGGGGTCAACCAAGCTACTGTTGGGCAAAGGTGGGGTACATCCTTAACGGGTCGACAGTCTGTTGCAGGGACACACACACTCACACATGCACACCTGGGGCAATTTTAGTCACCAATTAACCTAGGAAGCATGTTTTTTGGACTTAGGGAGGTCCCTGGGGAAAATCCATGCATGCACAAGGACAAGGACAAACTCCACCATGGAAACATGATACATTTTAGAAAAAAGTTATCAAATGCAGGACAATAAAAGTCTGAAATCATGAAATTGTTTTTCCAATACAAAAAACAATACGATACAATACAAACTTTATAACTGTAGCTTTCCTTTCACTGTTTTTTTTTAAACTCTCCAGTTGTTTTGCCCTACAGCTTTTCCTTTGTGCCTGTGACTGTATTCGTACCACACAGACACACTTTAGAGATTACAGCTATCCACACATACATCACCTAATGATTTATTACACCTTTGGATCTGAGTCACTTTATCTGTAACTACTGCTCATGACAGACTGTTTATTTTTTTGTTTAACAATGAATTCAAATTGTTCACAAGTCCTCAAGGTTTATGTCTCAAGTTTTTGAAGTAAAACTTTAAGTCTTCTCTCTAGTGTGACTCAAGTTCAAGTCCATTTCTCTCGTTACACAGCCTTCAAAAGTGGGACTCGATAATTGGAAAAATCCTGAGGACTGCGTCGCACCAAAGAAGCATTCAGAAAACAGGTTGTCTAAGCAAGTTTGCAGAGTAATGAGGTGAAGCGAGCAAACATATCATAGCTGTGGACTGGGTTTGCATAGCCAAAATTCCACCCACCCCAACTCTGGATATAGCAGCCAACATCCCCCCCCTTCATGACCAGGACCTACAGATCACCATGACCTCACTATCCAAGAGGCTTGTGCGTTCACATGGTCGGGGGGTGGTGGACATTGGAAGGGGGTGTTCATTTACAATCGAGCATGATGTCATTAAACTGGATGCAGACATACACCAGACTTGACCCCGTTGACGTGAACCTCAAAGTCTGCAAGGTGGAGAAGGTCCTTCACCGATGAAAAATTCTTTCACTTATAATGTTTGATATCAGCTTGATGTCAGAGTCCGTCCTTCGATGGATGCGATGGTGTTTACGGGTGTGTTATTAATACCTCTAAAGCGGTCAGTTGGAGGGGGATTTGAGATGGGACTAGGGTTTCAGTATTTCTGAGCTCACAGACAAATGTCCCTACACGGTGGGTTTCTTCTTCATCGCTTAGCACATGACTTGTCCCCAATTAACTGAGAGAGATGACCTAACAGAGCCCTACACTGCTGGGTAATTTGGTGCAACACGTACACTTCTCCTGTTGAGTAAGCATAAATGCCCAAATAGGGGAGCTGGTGCTCCTGACACAAGTTGGATGCTGACTGGCCCATCAGACAGAAGGCAAACTTGTGACTGGGGTGTCAACAGTTTGCTCTGAATGTGATTTGAATCCCAAGAGCGGCTGAAGACCTCTGTGTGGTATGGATGACCATCATTGTCACCTACCTCAACAATGTTTACTGTGGTAGGCGGGATATTTCAGTCTTGGCTGGTCCTCTGGGGGTATTCAGTGACCAGCAGCAGTAAACTGCGGTTGTAATGAACTACTGACAGAAAGAAACCTGGACAAAAAGCATTCCACAGGCTTCTTTTTAAAAAAATCAGCCATAAAAATAAAGAATTAGGAGCAAGTGTAGTAAAAAATGAACACCACTGATTGAGAAAAGTATTTTTAAATGCATATTATACTCATAGTGCTTTTATTATTGCAAGTTCCTTCAGAATTTCTTAAAATGTTTTTATTTTAGGTTTAGATTGTATTTGCTCACAGCTGTCCTTAACTACCTTTAAATCATGCCGTGGATGCTTTCAGTGGAGTATGAATGGGTGCATCTTTGCTTCAGCAATGAAGGTCTCTGTTTTGTCCTGTGCAGGGATGCAACATGCCTGTCAATCAGCCACTCTGTGACCTTGTCCATCTGTCTGTCTGCTTCAACACCCTCGTTTGTCTGATCATCTATTTGCAGCAGCGGCCCGTCCAGCTTGTATTTGACAGTTGTTTCAACTGTGATTTCAGTGATGTCATTAAAGGTGCAGTGTGCCAGGGCAGAAAGCTCAAGAGCTGTTTCATCAGCTGTTTGCTTTTGTTTTTATTTCTGTCACTAGACAAACTGCAGGTTGCAGGTAATACACAGAAAATGGTGTTTCTCATTGTTTTACTGCACAGACTGGGTGCAAAACCGGTTTCATTTCAAAATGTTGCACTTTTTGGGCAAAACGTCATCATAACTTTTTGTGAATCTGTATTTGCTTATGCATAAATATCTTGTATCTATTTCACCTGAAAAGAATGCCAAGAAGCAAAAGACAAAAATACAATATATAAAATAAAATTAATTTACAATTCTATTTTATATTAATTTTTCCTTAATCTGTTTTACTGAATTTGCAGAGGTAACTCTTCACTACATGAAACATAATATAATGCAAACCGGAAATGCGGTTTCTCCTTAGTCATAACAATAGTGAAATCACAGAAAGCTGCTTTTCCGCAGATCAAAACAGGTTAAGTAAAACCAAGGCCAATTTGATTTGATTCGATTTGTTTTGAAATGGTTTATTTCAAGGAATCAAAACAAGAATAATGCACAAAACAATACAATCAGCATTCATACAAAGACATACCAAACTTAAGATAATTAAACATTGAATCAAAGATTGCTTGAAGGGGAGTGGAGGAAGCAAAATTCTCAAAATTGTGGCATTTACACCACGTCCCAAGTTTTATTTAGATATGTGTAAAAAGTAGTTGGAACCAACATGGGATTCTGGCCATGATTCAGCAAAATGAGCATGTTCATGCATGATCTGTTGCATGGTCTAACAAAGCAGGTGTACAATGCTTAACTGTGTGGTTGCAGTTGTGTGGAGTGACCTGTTGCACTGTTGTGGTCACATTAAAAGGTGTTTTAAATAGGCAAGCCCAGAGATTAAATGCGGTGATGGATGGGCTACACTTTCCCTTCCTTGCTCTCTGACTCTCTGCTTTTGCCTCACTATGATGGATGCCCATCCCTATGTAAATATAGCCGTACCCAAGCTACTTACCATGGCTTGCATGCTACTGACTAACGCTCATAAGCTAAATATATACCCAAAAGTAACACTTCCATATTCTATTCCCTACTGTTTTGCAGACTGGCTGTTGCTCTAATCTCACCATAAGCATAAATAAATAAAACTACATAGAAAACTGTTCTGTGATGATTTGTAAACCGTAGTCCAAAGCTAAGAATCCAATTGTTTGAAAAAATAAACGATGGAAAGAAACAGTGTGGTGGTCTGTGGGGGCTGTGTCCAGCACTGTGGAGGCAACTCACTGCTGCGGCTTAAACTCCATACTGTGGTTTTGGTCCAAACTCTAATCTTGCTTTCAGAAACTGCGATATGGTGGGACAAACACTGTTAACAAATACATGTGTGGGTGAGGTTAGGGGGGACCAGAATAAAAATACAAGGGCTCTAATGACGTAAGTTGGTAAGCCTTTAAAGTTTGTGTGGAACTAAAGTTTACCTTCATTTGTTCTATACTGAATACAGTACGACTACCACACCTGTTTCCTTGCAGCTGGTATTCTGGGCTAAATAAACAATAATGGATGCTATTTTTAAATACTGTAAGTGATCACTCTGGAAAGATGTTCCAAGTTTTGCTAATTATCTTTTGGTTTACTCTTAATCATTTTTACAAATCTGAGGCTGACAGAACCAACTAAACAGGCTGGAGGTTATAACTATAGGGGTACTAAATGCAAAAAATAAGGAAACACTTTAATGCTACAGTTAGGCGAACAGATGCAGGCCGAAATGGTTCCAAAACATTTAATAAACCAAGGCAAGACTTAGGCAAAAACTCAGAACAGACATATAACACCTTCCAACACAGAATGCAAAAAGACAGCTCCTTGAATAATGAGAGCTAATGAGACAACTGAAAACAACTATGACTAAGGAGAACCAAGGGGGGCAGGGCCTCCAGGAGAAGTTACAACTGAGAGACAAAGAAAAATACAGTTAACCAAAATCGAAAACACAAGAGGCAAATTAAACACTTCTAAGGTGGTTTTCTTGGATAATTTTCCTTTTGAGTCTTTTTTACAAAACCACCAACTTCCATTCACAAACATAACTTAAATCAGGATGTGGCACAGGTTGTTACCACACTTCCTAAAAAGGCTGTTGGATTCTGGCTCTATTGGAGGAGCATTTTTCCTTTTGACTAATGAACTTCTACTTCACTCCAATAAATGAAAATGTACCTACATTGTAGCTTCAAAGAGCTTTTCCTTGTTTGCTGCTTTATTTCTTATTTATAAGACCTGGATGGACTAAATTAGTGCTGAAATTTGTGCAGCTTTAAGGAATTATTTTTATGGTAGGTGGTTAGACCATCGAATGGACCCCACTGAGCTTCAAACTTGATTTAGTCCTGCCCAATTGCTGTTAGTGGAACGGTGTAGAGGTGGGCTCTGGTGCCTGTCCTACTTTAGGTTTAATTTCTCTTGATAAGAAGCCGACAGAAGATTAGATTAGATTAGAGATTTTCCTTTTCATGTATGTTTGTCCATGTCATCTATGTCACATAAATGTTTTTTCATATTCACATGAAAGTTATTTTTACTTAATTACTTTTACTTGTTTTACATAAGCAGGAGGTGTAAAATGCGATAGGAAAGTATCTAATAATTGGGCCAAAGTTTACTCTATGCAAAGTTCATTACTATCTGTAAGGCAACAGAAAATGCCTAATCATGCTTTGTCACAGAGTGCCAGTGTTTTTCCTTTTTTAATTGACCTTTAAATTGATTACAAACAATTCATTTTTATTCCCAAGTATTCTGAATGTAATCATTGACAGGTGGGTCATAGTCTTCAATGAAGTATCATCTGCGTATAAAAAAACACTGTCAAACAGTGGGCGAGTATGGCAATAGCTATCACTCGCAGATGAATGGAATTTGCAGTACACTGAGCTTTTGTTGAAAGGGTAAAGTGCACGGTTGTCACGGCAGCCAAGCCCACAATTCCAGCTGAACTCTTTAAGTAACCTGAGAGGATGCTTTGATCTGCCTGGTCAAAGAGGGCACTTAAACATAAATGAACTCAAATTGAGCAATCGCTTTTGCAAGCTCTCAGCAGTGGGCCACAAGTTACCTGAAAACGTGCTCTATATTTTCTTGGAAGTGCTGTAAAACCAGACTGGGACAAAGGCAGTTTCACAGGTGAGATGTCAACAAAGATGCTTTATCAAAACAGACAGAGCATCACTGTTCACACGCCTGGGACTCTGCTCCTTATCAGTGAGCTCAAATCATTTTAATATGGTGGAGCTAGACAACAGATTCTTTGAGATTGGTTCAGTAGGGCTTAGAAGAGGGCTGCAACTGTGGCCACTATGGTAGGGATGGCATCTGAAAGAGTGAGACTTGCTTTTCTCTCCACAACAATGCCAGGCCTTCTCTGCCTGCACTTACCATGCTGACTTGCAGCACTCGAAGCACTGTGCCATATGGGCTTTGACCTTTGCAAAACTGTCTCGCATTTTGTCTCCAAAAAAAATATACTTTTTGTTTTCTTTTTTAAACCATAAACATTGAACGTACTTTATTGGAAATCTTAATTGTACATTATCAGTTGATTCTCCCAAACTCTCCACATGCGTGGTTTTTAAGAAATCCTCCCAAAATTATATGGAAAAGTCTATATAGAATGTTTAGCAGGTTTGGGGTGCACTCAAGGGACATGCACGAAAAATAAAATAAAAAAAAACCCTGTATACAATCTTTATGACTGACTGACTGACTCTGTTACCATGACCACCAGGATCACAGCAAGTTTTAACTCAGCCCCTAAATTACCAAGGAGCAACTTTGTAACTTAGAGCTGGAAAGTGGAAAATTGTGTCTTGGCACGTTTGAGGTTCATGTCAAGGATGGGTAATTATGAGGTAAAAGACATAACATATGGGGCATTTTAGGGGTTTTCCAAATTGCTCAATTGTTGATGTGCCTCCTTGGACCGAAAATTATTTCTTCCCTCAAATACTTTTCTCTCCACTTAGTTTCCAACAAAACCAAGTTTCTGTTGTTTGTTTCTTTTTTTGGTTCCATTTAAATAAAAAATAAAGAATTTAGATGCACACTTATAGAAACACAAAAAGTTGTGTTATGCAATAGCAAATAAGCCTTTGAGACAAGAGGATTTGCTTCATAAAATGATATTATTACAACCTGCATTAGTACAACCTTTGTATTAGGTGAGTTTCATAATAATCCAATTAGTATCAAATTTAAATCTTTAGTAGTTGTTGTATGAACTGTGCAAAAAAACCAGAAAAAAAAACAGTTAAAATGTCAAAATGACAAATACATCGACGCATTGTACCTCAGTCTTGCTTTCAAAATGCAAACAAAAACAGCCTATGATCAGAACAAATATAATAACACAGACAAAGCTTATTTCAAAACAGAAAAGTAGAGATAATCCATAAAAACAAAATCTGAAATGTGCTGCAGACTCCTCAGTGGCCAGAAATTCTCCCTGGCTGGTCTTC
The DNA here is from genome assembly GCA_023969325.1 of Oryzias curvinotus. Classification (NCBI taxonomy): domain Eukaryota; kingdom Metazoa; phylum Chordata; class Actinopteri; order Beloniformes; family Adrianichthyidae; genus Oryzias; species Oryzias curvinotus. The sequence continues at coordinate 24,234,735 of CM043715.1, forward strand.
ATGTGCAAAACTTTCCATGTATTCCTGCTTGTTTTTTTGTTAATATATTAAAATGCCCTCCTTTACCTGTTTTTTTTTTCAGATCTAGTAACATTCCCACCATCTCGGCCATGGTAGAATTCTTACAGTTTCTGCATAAACATCAGTCATTTAAATCAGAGATGCTGAATTCACACACATTTCAAAAACACATTTTTTGTGTCTTCTTTCTGTGTTCATTGGTTTGTTGTCTTTCTGTGCTATTGTGTATTTGTTGTAAAACACTACCACTGACCCTCCTTTACACTGGACCAACAAGGATTCACATTGGGAGACACTAGTTGTCACATCAACAAGTTCCAATGGGGTTTAGAGACACAAGGCTTCAAGCCACCGTTGAGCTTTAGCTCGACTTGAATATGCTTTCAGAAGAACAACCATACCTTTCCTTGGTCTGTCCAGTTCTTTCATTTACTGAGTATTTTTTAATGGTTAAAGTTTTGAAACAACTCATGCATGAGTTGATTCCAATTTCTTAACTGAGAGCTCACAGAGAATGTCCCTCTTTGGGTCAGAGAGAAGAGCACTGAAGCAGAGCTCACCACAGATCTTAATACAGCAAATAAGAATGAGGCCCACCCACATCACCATAGTAACCAACTATGGTTTGGGATTAGAAGCAGTTTTTTTAAATGAAAACAGGAGGTAAAGCCACTCCACTTCTCCTAATGCTCGTGGTTTCCAGTAACCCCTTGTCTAAAGTGCAGATCAAAGCGACACTCAGGAAGAATGAAATCATTTGATGAATGGCAAATAACACTTATTTTTGTAGGGAATCATTTCTTTGTTTAAAGCCTCCATGTGTTTAGTGTATTCAGACTGCAAAAGTCCATTGGTCCAGACCGAGTCCACCTAATTTGGACCGGATCGAGTCCTGAAACTTGCATTTAGTCATATTAAAAGTCGTCTTAATGAAATCTGAAAATGAGTTGCTGTGTCTCATCATCACGGTTGCTACGCTTCTACTCTGTTTACATCCTGTAAGGCCCGGCTATGGTGGCCGTTTTAACCAAGTTGTTCCATTCTGAGCACGTTTCCAATCAGACTGAGGAAACTCAGAGCAAACGGAAGCTCAGTCCAATTGGAAACTAACTGAGACATCTCAAAAGATGGGTCAGACAGCAGTTCCTGGTCCCAGACCAGGGTCTGCCTGTGTGTATGCAGACTGGAAATTAGTTCTGGATTATCAGGGGAAACAAAATCTGTTCACTTCAAGCAAATCAAATGTTTCCGGTCTGAAAATACCCTAAGTCCTAGGGACTACTACCCTAGTAGCCCTCTCCAAATGTCTTAAACTCCCTCCTATTGTAACATTTTAAGTCACTATTCAAGCTGCTATAAATGTTTTTGGACAGATGAATGATTCCAATCTGACTAGTAAAACAGATGTGAATTTGCAGAGAAAAAAGTATAGAAATGACATTATCTTTATGTTTTTATCTGTACGATTGTATCTCTGTTTTCTGGCTCATGAAGAAACCAGAGGACTCACGAATGATGACGTTGGCTGGAATTGTACCATGTAATAGTCATAATAATAAGTGTCTAAGGCGTTCAGTCTGTGACTTCAGCCTGACTCAAGACAACCTCTGCAAACCACAATCAACCTGAAAACCAAAGGTGGATTTCCCTCTGTAACGTTTGCCGTGCCCTGTGCAGTTGGCTGCTGCCCATGTGAGCTGTCCATCACAATATGTACTAGATAGCTGACATGGCATGGTATCAATAAGAATTCAGACATGTCATCACCTCTGGGTGATTGAAGACGAAGGCAGCAAGGAGCTTGACCTTCCAGTAATTCTCTTGCTCCCACTCAAACAGACACAGAGACACGGCAGATTTTTTCATTCCTTCCATTCCTCATTGATCTGCCATCCAGGCCCCAAGACAAAGAACAAGAGGACGACGGGTAAAGTGATCAAGCAATGACATCATTATTTGAATAATGTATGTGTCTTCGGAAAGAGTGTACGCTCCTACAGTAACTTAGAGTTTCCTCACTAGACATGAGGGATTCTATCAGACTAAAGCAACAAATAGTTTCCACTATAAATGAAAAAAAGCAGTTGAGAGCAGCTTCTACAGATATAACAGCTGTTGTTCAAATAGGAATAAACTCTGTCCATATGAGTCATACAAAGCCAACATATTTTAAGGAAGATGAAAGACAATAAAGCAATCATAAAAGAAGACATTACATCATTGCAAACTATATAATGGAGTGCAGGAAGTCTTGATAACACTCAGGGGCACACAGAGTACGGCTGATTGTTACTGTGGCCAGCTGGGAATGCTGAGAAACAAGGTGAACACTGGAGGGCACGCTTTCAGGTGTTGAAGTTACTCACCCGCTCTCTGTCATAACCGAGAGTCACGCACACACCCTCACTCACTGTCTGACGCTCCACCCATTCCTACTGCCAGTCTTTTTATGGGCATGAGTGTGACCATAACGGTTAAATAAAGGATACACAGGAAAGTCTCTTCCGGTCCTTTAAGTGAAAGTAGCACCACTACTAACAGAGCAACCGAAGCTGTCATAGCATTCTACAACATGACACACACACAAAGAATTTGAAAAAGTCTCTAAAAAGTTTACATAAATAGTTTCTTCTCCAATCTTCACAAAATCTATCAACAGGTTAATTGTTAAATTTGACTTAAATTGCAAAACCTATTCAATATAAACTCTCAAGGTTCTTTTTTTAGGAATATCTAGAATGACAGAAAGTCTAAAATGAGTCTTTATAAACGAATAAAGCTCCCACTTTCAGTGGCAACCTGGCTTAAAAAACAGTGACTCTTGATCTTGAAGAACACGCACAGGGAGTAAAAGAAAATGTCACTCTGCCCTAAAAAGGTTTATCTTACTTCCAGGCAAAGACCACCCACTCATTTTTTAACAGTCCTCATATCAAGCACACAAAGAGGAGTTTTCCAGAGATCAGTCAGCCATCCTGTGGGTCCACCTTAAATGTGGCCCTTAGGGTCAACTTCACCCACTCTTTTTGGGTGTGTCAAGAATGACAAGACTTCTGCAGAGTGTCTGTGTCTTGACATAATGCAGGATAAAGAAATAACCATCACAGGCTTTTTCCAATTAACAGTGATTACTCTTCTGATGTCACTACATTTGTTTGTAAAAATGCAAATACAGGGGGTGTGGAACCTATCTTATACAATGATTGGCATAGGACAAAAAACATGTAATTAGAAACATATAAAAAGTAATAAATGATATTTTTTCTCGTTTTTAAGCATATATACTCAAAATGCCATTTATTGAATTATATGAAAACAATGTTGCAGAACTAGCTGTTTTGCCTAAAATTTGAGCAGATGGAGTTTCATTTACACAAGCTGCTCATTAAAGCTGCTTCCCTAGACAGATCTAAGGTATGTTAGAAGTGCTATGGTGTTTAGGTTTGCTCAGATTACTGTGTTGCTAAGGTGTGTCTGCAGGTCATGACAATACAGGCCCATAAACTTATTTTATTGACAATTTCAAATGATGACACTCTTTTTCCAGCTCTGGTTTCTATGAAGTTGAAAAACACAAAGATATTTATATTCCATATTATAGGCCTAACTGATAAGAGCTGTGGAGGTTTTTTGAGAGTTACTCCATCCCCTCCCTAGTCTTTTAAAGTAGACTGTGCATAGATAATGACTGTAAGGTGAAACTACCTCTTTGATGCCACTATGAAAGCATCTCACCTACAGCCTAGGTGACAGTATTTTTGGAAAACATTTTGGGTGTGGCTGATTTTAAATTTTTTATTTTTTTTTAAACTCTGGTAAAAAATGGCACCAGAAATACAAATTTCACCATATGCTGTTTATCCCATGAAACCGGATATGAATTTCTAAACTTATTAAGGCGGCTTTCATTAGCCCAAACAGGTGCAGAAGAAACCGAAGCCCCTTGCAGCCTGTTCATGTTAATGGCAACCACATCAAAGACAGATGGGGACCCTTATGAGTTAGCTTTTAGACATAGTTTACGAGGGCAGGTTTTAAAAGAGAGAAGTCATAAAACCGGATAAATGCGGTTTAGTTTTCAAACGGCGTATGAACGTCACTGAGTAAGCGCAGACGGATTTCCATTGGAGTTTTGAACACTAGCACCATCTAGCGGTGAAAGTGAAAACCCCACCCACAGAATTTTGTCGTCGAACAACCCCCTCTTGTGGTGTTTCCGTGTCAATATGTTTTTTTTCTTTCTCTAGTTTGGCGTCACTCGTGACTGAAAATATTTTAGTGACACGTGCAGCCATTAAATATATGGGCTTTAATCTTTAGAGCATGGAAATGACACAAAAAATTAATCAAAATTGTTACCTCACATGAACAATTTGCCAGTATTTTGTGCCCACAAATTAGTATTTCATATTAACAAATTCGCATTTTATTAGAGTTTTGAGGACACAGATTAGCATTTAGTGCAAACAAATTTAGTATTTTCTTTTCTTCATTTCCTGCTACTGATTAGTACACACAAAATACTCATCTGCGTGTACAAAATATTAATTTGTGGACACAAAATGCTCATTTGTGGACACTTAATACTAGTTTGAGCAAACAAAATGCTAATTTATTTACACCAAATTCATATTTGTGTGCACAAAATGCTAATTTGTGTTCACAACATTCTAACACTTAATAGTAATTTGCGCAAATAAAGTGCTAATTTTAGAGAGGTTTTTTAAATGGCATTACCAGGACTCCGTCCAAAGAGGTACACAAACTCATTATTTCCCTTCCATGAGTATTTATTAATATTTGGCATCCTTTTCAGTGTAGTATGGGTTGTAGTGTGGGTCATACAATTCTTTTAGGTCAAATACTTGAAGATAGACCACAACAACATTTTGTGCAAACACATTTTTTTACATTTTGAAAACATTCACTTGATTTATCAGAGTTATGACACAAGAATGCAAAATAGAAGGTTTTAGTAGATCTTAAAAAATTGAATTAGAACCACATGTTTAAAGAGAAAACGTGAAAAGAACAATGAATATTAGACATTTATCAATTGCATTGTTGTAAACCCTGCGCAAATGTGCTCATCCAACAATATAAGTAACTAGTTTAAAGAGATCAAACAATATTTACAAGTTTTTGACAGCCATTTAATGAGAAAATGCATTAAGAAATATAAAGATGCTTCACTGTAGATATTACAGTGTTGAATTTTTATCCAACATACAAAATAAAAAATGTTAGTTTTAAGTGCACATAATCAAATAAATATTTATTTTGAAAGCAATAAACCCACATTTTTACTTAACAAAACATCCTAGAGCAGAATACAGAACTGAATAATTGCCATCTTCAGCTGCAATGTTAAAACTCAAATAACATTTCAGCCTAACATTAGAATCCCTCTTAGTGTATTTTAAACTTAACTGGCTCCAGGAAGGCGGGCTCCACCCTCTATTTCAGGACCTTTTCCCCCCTGATGGGGCTAAGTTTGAAGGATGTTTGTGGTAGTAGTCAGGTGGAGTGGGATTTGGGCTTGCATTCATCCCTGTGGGAACATAATACATACTCTCCAGGTAGTTGTGGTCCAAAGATGGGTGATTCTGGTGCTCTGTTTGGATCGGTTTGGATCCCTGAGCTAAGGGATTCCTGTAACTGACTCCAGGCACAGTTGTGTGTATCGCTGTTGCAGCCGACGGCTCGGGGTATCTGGGTGGCTGAGGCTGGACCTGTGAGTGGGCTAATGGGGGAGGAGCTGCACAGGGCATGTACTGTGGAGCAGGAGCGTACATGTTGGGGGTGTGGAGTGGTGAAAAGGGGGCTGCAGAGGGAGGATACAGACCTGAGTGTGACATGGTTTGCTGTGGGATAAGCACTTCCACGTATTGCCCAGTCTCCGGGTCAAACAACATTTTCCTCAGTGGCTGAACAGGAACCTCAATGTAAAAGTACTTTCCTGTTTCAGGATCGAGGAGGACCCTGCGTGGTGTTTGTCCATAGTTACTTTCTGAGTACAAACTTGAAGTGTCACCTCCATAGTCAGAGCCATAGGATGGTCCCATGCTTTGAGGGCCACACAGGTACTGAGTATCAACTGGAGGAAGGCCAGGAGAGTGGCCATGGCCAGGGTCACTGTACGGTGCCCCAGAAATGTTTGGTGGCTGCTGCTGATGGGGGGACTTATGGACAGGGGGTCGTCTGGGGTCAATGTGCTGAGAGGGGCTGCAAAGGGCGCTCAGCAGGCATGAGTGAGGCGTGAGGAGGGCAGGGGGGAGGCTGGTAAGGAGGATGATACATTGAGGGTGGTTGGCTTAGACAAAGAGAGCTTGACTTAGGAGAACTTGACTGATAAGTTATTGGATGTGGCTCCGGCCTGCACTGGTGGGGGCGCATAGGAGGTGGATTCACTTGATAGGGCAGTGGCTGTCCTGGAGAGTGCGTTGGGGCCGGTGGGGTGATGTTATGAGTGCTGTGGAGATGGTGAAGAGGAGCCAGGCCGGGATGAGAGGGGCAGCCAGCTGAGCAGGAGCAGGGCGGAGGGCGAGTTGAGGATTGATAGCGATTTGGCCTTTGAGGAGCCAGATCTGGGAGCAGAAGCGGACTGAAACTCTCCCGTTCTTCATAACTAGGAGGATCATCTGAAGCAAAAAAACGTAGATCCTCTGTTTGTTGAGTGCACTTGCTGGACATGGATAGGTGATACGGTTGATGTGTGTATCTGGGAACTTGTGAGGTGGAAACACCAGAGGTTTGTTTGGCGTGGTTGGTAGTAACAGCCTTGGCTTGCTCAGGACGTGTCATCCTGGGTAACTGCTTTTGGTTGTCTGAACTCAAGAGCGTAGCTTGATTGGCTCTAACAGGAGTAGATTCAGGAACTTGGTCTGGTTTCGGGTCAGAAGCTGGAGCTGATGTTGAGGTCTCATCTGAACCCTCTACTCTGGTAGAAATTGGTTTTTGAACGTGGTCAGAGATTTGAGGTAATGCTGTTTGTTGCTGTCTTCTTTCAGTAGATGCTTCAGTGTCTGATAACTGGTTTGAGAAACTGTTGATGGTGGCTGCTGCTATTTTGTGAGCTGGAGGTTTACAGCTGGACACCGCAGACACGGCTAGCTTCCTCGAGTAGTTTGACGAGGATGTGGAGTCGTTGGAAATCTTTCTATAGATTGTGGGTGAGCTAACCACAATAGTTTGAGGCTTCTCCTCACTCTGCGGTTTTCCTGTTGATGATGATGTTGCTGATGCTGTGTGTGGCTCATTAGTTCCTAAATCTGCTGGCTTAAACTTGCAGCTCGGTTTTGGGGGAACAACTGGTTTTTGGGAGTTCTTAGCAATAGATTTCACCTCAATAGCCTGAGGTCTGTGGTTGGCCGTAGAATTTGTGGGCATCTCTGGCTTGTGTGGTTCTTTGGATAATGATTTAACCTCAATTGGTTGTGATTTAAATTTTCTAATTGCAGGAGATCTGGGGGGGAAAGTTGGATCAAACCTTTTCACTGTTTCAAAATCTCCTGCGTCCTTCTGTTTGGAGGGAAGGTTCTTTTGCTCCTGTGCACTGTTTCTTAGCTTTGAGGGATCTTTCTCTGGAGGCTTGACACTAAGTCCCACATCTTCTCTGCGTTGAGTGAGAGCCTCTGAGGTGTCCACCACTGCAGAGGGGCCTGAAGAAGGGGAAGAGAATTTCCTTTCTCTGTGAACATCAACCCTACCGCCATCTGAAGGAGGCGCCGTCTGAAGGGGGATTTCTAGAGAGTTCACATGTTTACGAGGAAGCCCTTTACCACCAGCTGTGTTGTGGTTGACCCCAACCACCGCTCCTATATCCGCCTGGTATCCTTTCTCCTTCAGCAGCATGGAAACTGAGTGACCTCCACTGCCAGGCCTACTACCAGGGGTGGTGGGTCCGGGGGAAGTTGAGGAAGGAACTAAATCTTGGCTTAAAGCTGTGGTTTCAACCTGAGCAGGAGATGGGGACGTGCTGCTTTTGTTTGTTTTTTCTCTGATTAATACAACAGCAGTTGACACTTCTCTCTCCTTACTGGGAAGTTTAGGAAGGTTTCCAACCACGGGAGGCTTTTTCTCTGCTTTGGCTTCCACTGATTTATCTTTGCTTTCTTGCATTTTGGGGATTTCCTTCTCAGCTTTTTGTGTTTCTGTTGTGACATTCCTTTCTTGTTCACACAGCTTAGGAGTCTCTTTTTGTCCTGCAGACCAATCAGATGTGGTTCTGATAGAGTTTTGGGGCTCCCTGTTCACTTCTGTAACAGACTTTAAAGAAACCTGAGGTTCGTTACCTGTGTCTTTTGTGAGAGGGGTCGTTTTGTTTTTATCATTTTTCCAACAAACTGCCTTGCATTCTATATGAATTGGCTGTGAATTTTCTTTGCTTTTTTCCAGCGGAGATGAGGTCTGCATTCTCAAATCCTTTGTCTCCTCTTTCTTTTCCTCTTCTTTCTCCTCCCTTGTTGTCTCCTCTTTAACATCTCTTTCCTCTCCAGATGTGATGTCTCCCCCCCTTTTTTCATTTAAACTTTCAATCACTCCTTCATTTGAGCTTGAAGGCCTTGCACCATCGGCTGCCTTGAAGGAAAGATTATAAGTATTTTTGACGAGACGCCTCACATCTCTAACTACGTGAATGGGAGCCTTCACTCCATTATTTTCCTCCTCATTTTCTCCTGTTTTCTCCTTCTCCTCGGTCTCAATTCTTGCCTCTTTCACAGGCTGGTCGGGTGAAAATGGTCCAGGTTTGCTTTCTGCCTCTGGTGTTAGACAGACATCCAAAGAGGTTTTCTTCTTCTCCACAGCTTTCAGGGTAATGTCCTGTATTTTGGGTGAGCTGGTGCTCCTGTCACAGTGATGTGACTGTTTGTGATCAACTTCGTTTTCACACTTGAGCTCTTGGTCTGCCATCCTCACGGGTTTGTTGCTACCTCCTTTAGCAGAGTTTCCAGTGTCTCTGGAAGTGGTATTTGCTGAATCGCCTGAATCCCTTTCACTTGTTTTACTCTGGTGTAATCCGGATTTAGACTGTTTGCTGTCAAGCATCACTTTTAATTCAGACTTCATCTCTGATCTTAATGGTGTGGAATTCCTGCTCTGCGAATCAGCCTCTTCGCTGTCAGTCTGGGAAAAGGTGACACTTCTGCTGCTGCTGGATGAACTCGGTCTGTTGCTTGGTCTGAGTCCTTGGCTTTTGGGTGGTTTAGCTTCATCCTTGGTACTTAGTTCTCCTCTCACAGGGTGACCCTCAGATAAAAAACTTTGATTTGTTTGAAGGTTGGAAGGCAGGTTGTGTGAGTCGAGTTTCAGGGATTCTTTTGCAATGTCTGTTGGTGGGCTCCTGCCTTCACCCGTTTGCTCATCGTTGCATCTGTCAACACCTTGCATCTTCTTGGACAGCACACTCTTGATGAGGCAAGAGGCCATCTTGGTTTTGGAGGTGGTCTCATCCATTGAAGCAGATTTCTGGAATTTCGATTGTCTTTCCTTTTGCTGAGTGCTCTCAAGATTGCTGTCAGAAGGACCACATTCTTGTATTGCAGCAGGCGTACTGTGTTGTCTTATGAAGGACCTTCTTGTTTGTGTTTCTTGAGAGGGGCTCTCCATTGTCGGGGGTAGTCCTGGACTGCTATTCTCACTGCTCTCTCCATGCTTTCCTTCGCCATTATTCCTTCTTTTCAGCTGGATTTGTCTCTTTGGCACTCCTCTTCTCACCTGCCTGTGGTCTTCTCTCTCCACAGCTACATCTATGCATTCAAAGCTTCCCATCTCATATCGTCTTGATGGATCAAGCCCGTCTAAGTTGTATGCAGGTGACTGTTGGAAGGAAGGTTCCTCGCAGTCCAGTTTTGGGGCCGAGCCCCTGAAGTCAGCATAGGCCATCCAGGCAGGGTTGACTCCAGCTGGGCTCTCCTGGGTGGACGGTTGAGAAATGTTTGTGGACGAACGGCAGCTGGAGTTGTACATGTCAAGGTAGTCTACTTCAGAGCTGGACAAGCTGCGGGAGGCAAAGTCTGTAAACCATTTCACCTCACTGTCTGCTTCATCAAGTTCACTTCCCATGCTGGAGCTGGAACTCTGACAGGGTCTGTTTGCAGCCTCACGTCCAGGAGCCCTTCTCCTGTTCTGGGTTGCAGGAGGTTGAAGCCGTCCCTTGGCACTTCCACCTCTGATGTCTCGTTGGGAGTTAAGTTTAAGCAGACCCTGTTGCTGTTGCTGCTGCTGCTGCTGCTGCTGCTGCTGTGTCTGTCTTGTTGCTAGCAAGCTCTCTGAACAGGAATGTGCTGTTGGCAGTCCCTGACGGGTCTCTCTGCTTGTGGGAGCTGCACTCCAACTCACAGGTCCTTTTCTATTCCTGGCACTGAATGACAGCTCAACCTGTTCCCCTCTGTAACTGGCAACCCCCAGCCATCCCTCCCCTCTCTCAGGTTCCCGCTCCTCCCTCTCCCTCTGCCTCTCCATACCTTCGGCTCCCTCCTGCTCCAGCAACATTTCCCTCTCCATCTCCAATTGCCTTCCAAGCCCGACTGAGTCAGTCTTGCTATTATTGTCAGAAGAGTCAATACTGGGGCCCTCCCTGTTTGTTGCAGGTTTCTTTAAGTTGTCACTTGATGATGATGGTAAAACATGAGACGGACTTTTGCTTCTCTTTTGCCACTGTCTGCAGGGTTTCTGGGGGGCTATGATGTGGACAGGTGTAAACCTTGTGAGGGGCGGGGAAGGAGTCTGCCTTCTGTTGACACGGTGGGAGACATCCTCCCTGGATCTCTCCCTGTTTTCACATATGATTTTCTTTATTGGCTGTCTTCTCCAGACCTCCGGCATACATTTGGGTGGACAAATGTTGCTGCTTCTAGTCCATGGATGGGAAGTGGACTGTGGAATGGGGTTTTGCTTTTTTGATACAGATGAAGTCTGGTGAAGAGGTGAAATGTTTGGGCTGCTGTCCTTAGAGATTACAGGATTGGAGGATGTGGAGTTCATGTCTTTATCACAGAAAAGTGGGGACTGGGTTTTTAGATTTCTGTTGATGGAAGAATCTGAATTTAAATTTTCCAGAACATCAACTTCCACTGCTATTTTTTCTCTTTCTGTCGTGTCTTGTATTTGGGACCCGATTAAAACTTTGTCTGATATTGTAGGAGAATGATTTTTTAATCCTTCGAGAACTGCTTTGGCTGTCTGGCCATTTTCAAACGAGGGTGACTGACTGTCTTTTTCTGACCTTGTGAGGCTCTGCATTTCTGTGAAATCTGCTGGGAAGGAATCTGGTACAACTTCCGGTTTGTTTCTTACTGTTGATTGCACATACACAGAGTTATAGTCAGTGGAGGGGATCTCTGCCGAAGGCTGGTACCTCTGTTCAGGTAATGGAGAAACAGGGGACTGATCTCTGCTTCTGAGCTGAGGAGAACGACTTTGAAGCTCGTTAGACAAATAGGTTTGAAATCTACCTTCAGGTGAATGGGTGAGACCATTTGATGTCGGTGAGGGGGGGTGGTACCTGGGTTGAAGACTCTGAATTATGTCAGATGGTGGAAGAGAGCTTGTTAATTCTGATGTGTGAGGGGAGTCTCTCGGAGAAGCAGCAGACTCTGCTGCTCTGCTACCCACGCTATTTCTGTCGGACATCAGATTAACATCGGGCTCTGGAGTTGAGAAATGAGAAAGTTCTGGAAACGGGGGGCTCTCCCTGTCTTCGAGCTGACCTGCGGAGTAAGAAATTTCTGTGATGTGAGAGGAGGAGGTGAAGCTTCTTGGTGAGTTAGAGCCAAAATGAGGCTCTGAGACAGGCGATGTTGCCTGATCTCTAGTTGCTTGTTCTTTCCAGCCGACTTCAGGTGAGGATGCTGTAATCCTGATCTCCGGAGAGGGTGAGGTATATCTGTTATGAAAGGGAAAACTGCTTTCGCTGACTCCAGGCGATGGAGATAAACTGTAATCAACCACAGGGGAAGACATCTGGATCTCAGGTTCAGAAAAGCTGTTCTGTACAGCTGCAGGCGAGGGCGAGGGACTTCTTGTTCCGTTTTTAGCTGAAGAGGCTGAACTGAGTAGGCGAGGTGATTCGCTTATGTGTCTTAATTCAGGTGAAAAAGTACCTTCTCCAAGCTCAACAGATGTTGACATGGAAATGACGGACGATGGGGGGGTGTATCGAGGCCCAGGTGTGGAAGTGATGCTCTCCTGTTCTACAGACAACCTCGTTTTCTGGCTCTCTGGAGTTCCAGTGGGGTTTCGGCCTGTGCTGGAAAGATCTGAACTTATTTCAGGGCTGCAGGGGGGGTCTTTAAGTTCAGGTGAGGAGTCTCTGCTTAAAAGATCAGGTAAAGATACTCTCCCTCCTAATTCGGGGAAAGAAGGTGATACTTGAGTGTCAGTGAAGGGAGAACTATTTCTAAACTCAGGGTCAACTGGGCTGGAGTGAAATACTATTTCTGTACCACTGAGTGAAGGTAAAGGAGAGGAAAGGGTGCTTCCAGATTTAAAATCTGAATCTGTAAAACCTGGAGAACTCTGTATGAGATCAGGAGATGGACTGATATTTTCATTTAAGAGACAGTGCGTTGGTTCAAGCGAGTCTTTGCAGGGGGAGAGACTGGGAGTTGAAGATTGGTTGTTAGTGTCTCTGTCTGTGGATGAGAGACTTATTGCTTTTGGCTCTGTTTCAGGTTGGTTTGGTTTAGGCGATGAAGGTGAGAGTCTTTTTTCCGCTGAAGAGGAAGACAAGGAGGACAGCCTCCCACCCGGACCAAAAGTAATGAGGCCGTTCTGTCCAGGAGATGGGGTCCTCTCTCCACTGCTGAGACCTGGAGACGATGAGGCAAACTGAAGCGATGGCGATTTGCTTCCTCTTGTCTCCAGCTCTCTCTTTTCCTCCAATGTGGGACTGGAAAGCTTGTCTCCTGACTCATCGAAGCCTTCTTCTTCCTCTTCTTCACTGAAGCCCTGAGCAGTGTGATAAGAGCCAGAGGAATCATTCACATCATCCAGAAGGGGGGATGCAGCTGCTGTGTCCTCCACCGCCCTCTGGGCAGGGACAAAGGCTGCGGTGGCGGGGCTGCTCGAGAGGGACGGTGACTCACAGTCGTCTCCAAAAATGTCACACAAACAGGTGGTCTCGGAAATAGAGTTGCGCTGAGTGGGGACGTTGATAATGTCAAAGATTTCGACGTGGTTAGGGGTGCCGTCACGGTGACATAGAGAAAAGGTGCGTGGTGCGCTGCGCAGGAAGGTGTAACTGTCACCCTGGATAGTCCAGCTGTCCATGACTAGTCCACAATGCTCAGTGTGGGACGTCCAAGCTCCTTTGGTGTGCTCCTGGCTCTGTTTCTGCAAGAGGACATGGTCACCTGGAGAGCGTGCAGCTCATTGACAAGCCAAGCCAGAAAATCAAAGAGGGCTAAAGCTTCCAAAAAAGAAAAAATCTGCAATTTCAATGCTAAATTTGACTAGCTATCACAGATTTAGATGATACACCGAGCACTTCTTAAAAAGTTGCATCAGTTCAAAGATGTTTGTTATGTGATAAAAATGATACAAATAACTGCAACTTAGTTTGAATTGTAAATTAAATCTGACATAGATTGAAAGAATAAACTTCAAACATTTCTCATATCTCAGACTGCCTATTAATAGGGGTGGTGGAGTGTGCCTCCAATGCCTCCTGTGCATAAAGAAAAACCCAGACTGACTGATACTGTACCTTCAGCCACTGATAAATATTTCACAATGGCAGAGTTGCAATTTCTTCTCCTCATCCAGAAATGTGTCTGTTAAATCCTTAAAACACTTCCAGTTAGCAAGAGCTGATCAAATGCTGGATCCGATGATGAGCAGCTCTGCTGGCCAGAGCCACTCAGATCAGACAATCTCGAAATGCTGAAGCCCCAGCCATGTGTTCTTGTCTTGGACAGAAAATGCAAAGAGAAGGCTCTTTCTCAGACTCTTTACATCCCCTAATATTCCTGTCTCCATGGCTGCCCCGCCTCTCGAAATTGGCGGCAGGGGTAAAGCTCTTACTGTGAAGCCAGGATTTTTTTTTCCTCTTGCGACTGAGGTTTGGTTGGTCATTAGTAAGTTTGGGTGGGGTATCCGTCAGTGGGAGGGTGGGTTTATAGTTAGCAGCAGAGGCCAAACAGGCTGGGATGGATAAGTGCGCCTGGAATCTGACACTTACAGCCGTCTCAGTCACAGGGCTTCTCTATATTTAGCCTCATATTATCAGAGCAGATAGACGAAGCTTAAGCTTTTTGCCTGGGCATGCTTGTGTGGAAAAACAGAGCTGCATGAACGCACCCACACATAGTCCACTTGGATTCAATTTGTGAGGCTGCAGGCAGTTCTTAGGATGTAGATGATTTACTGTTGCATGCCCTTGCACTATTTGACCTTGTTTAAAAAGCTGCAATGTGGCCAGAGAAGAGGTCAAAGGTTAAAACAGAGCACCTAACTGTGTCAGCTCAAATGAACTCCTGTGCCCTGCTTACTTGGCAAAACTTTTATGGTGAGGCTCTCTGACATATTCAAAGTCACTTTATTGCAACATGTCTAACGAATATTCTCTTCAAGATATTGAGTCACATGAACGTGTGTATTAAATCTTAATTCCTGTTTTCACATCATAAATTAGAGCCAAAAAGAGACTGATGTCTTGATACATTTATGATTACATTTTTTCCATAACAGCAGGGTCACTAAGCTACAGTAAGAGTGTTTATGCATGTTTGCCAATTTTACTATGAGATTAGATATGCTCCCTGTTTCTAATCCAACAAGTCTTTGACTTATGTTTATTATGTCATCAGGGAAATAAAAGAAGAAGCTCTGTAATCTTATTAATGTCTAAAAATGGGAAGTACATAAACTGTGAACCAGAGGTGTTCAATATGGGTCTGCTCAAAGTTGAAACAATTATGTATATTTTTCTATTTTGCAAAATCTGAACATTTTTTTTTATCTTTTCCAGTAGATTTTTGTCAGAGGAGAAAAAGCTTGAGGATATTATATTATATGGAAATATTGGATATGGGTTTTAACAATAAGTTCTAACAGTGATGACAAAACTACACAGACTTAACATATTTTATGAAGAATAATAATTGTACATCTTTTGATTTTTTTTGTGTATTACATGATAGGGAAAAATTGTGTGTTTTGAAATTAAGTTTTAATTAAGAAGTTTTACTTTTTTTATTTTGGCCCATTTGTTCTTTTTTCTTTTTTCAAAGATTACCAAATGTCCTCAGGGTTGATGAAATATCAGACATGCTTTATACAAAACTAAGGATGTCCCGTTTATATTTCTATAAACTAAAGGCTGCTATCCAGAATGGTTGCTCAGACCAGCTAAAATGAAACAAAATAAGCATAATATTTATCTGTCCAGGCCTTGGTGAACCAGTTCCCTTTCTTCTAACATATGGGCAGTTTTTTTAAATCACAAACTTTCAAACCCACATTTCTCTCGAATTCAAAGAATGCACTTTTTTGGGGGATTGTGGTAAAAGCACTACAGTAGGCTGGGACAGGGCTCAAGGAAAAAATTGCCAATGGTTAGATTACCACTGCAACCCTGATACATCAGTCATCACATTACCATGCAGAAATCAAGAAACCCCCCTCTCCATCATGCTTTCACTAATAGAGCTGTACACGATCAATGAAAACCATGAAACACTGCCAGAAAAAGCAATCAAGTTGATTCTGTCCACATGTTTAGCTTTTTCAAAAACTTTTGTTTAGCACTGCACAATTGAGGAATGAAAAATATTTGATAATTTTTCGGAATTTGTTTTGTTATGCAAAGATAAAAAATATTATCTTAAAATCATGTTTTCAGTCTGCCGACTTTTGTGAAACTTTAAGAGTGATCTATTTGGCACATTTAAGTGTGAACAGAACTTACATCTAAAAGTTCTGAATTAAATGCAATTTTTAAATGCTTTACTAAAATATTGGACTTTTAAGTAAAAATATGTAAATAATGAACTATGATGTAATAGTTTTTATCATCACTGCTGAAGAAAAAGCGTTAACTTTAAATGAGAAAAAAGCTTAAACTTTAACTTTAACTTTAGTGTTCATGAATAATTTTTTTTAAATCTGTAAAGCTGAAAAAATCAACATCGCTTGAAAATATGATGTAGCAAATGCTCAAATTAAAACTTACTCCTTGAAATTATGTTGAAAAAACTACCCTTCCTGCAGCTGCTCCGTCGTATCAATCAATCACAAAGTTTGTTTTATTTTGAAAAAGCCATGTAGTACACAATGCGACACCGGAAGTTCCGCATTACGGCAGCTAGTGAAGTGATGCCATAACAGGCAAACGGCTAACGCTAATGTTTGCTAAGTAATTAGCATCGTCGGTGAGTGTTTTTGGTTCTGAAATATTTTTGTACATTTAGTTGAGTGGTGGTAAGAGTTTTATTTGTTAGACCAGTGCAAAGTGTTGGTGATATAGCAGTTGTCATTGTCTTCTCCAATATTCTGGGCCTTGTCAGTTAGGACCAGGCTAACATGTTTACTAGCTCCTAGCAATAGCTAGCTTTTGTAGCTAGCAATTGACTGTGTGGTGCTGTTTGTTTATGTTAGCTCTGCGGCACCCTATTTTTCATTAATCGCCCAAATTAGGAAGCACATCGTTTTTAATTTATGAATAAATATTATTATAATATTTTGTTACCGAAAAATTTAAGAGGGATTTACGAAACGACGAACTCGAAAAATCTTTAAAAAATATGCTACTTTATGTTAGCTCTAGACGGAAGATTGACCGTCGCTCCGCTTTAAGCAGTGGATTTCTGAAAATTTGCCGTTTAATGAATGAAATTATCACTTAAGAGGATTGACAACGTTGTTGTGTTTGTAAACACAGAATCAATCTCGACACATTGAACTAGTAATAGTTTTTTGTCTTTGTATTGTTGCTTGCTAGTCTAGTGTTATTATGTTTTGGTAGTAAACAGGCCGTGGCGTAATTAGACTGTTTTGTAGTTTCTAGGCCCTGATAGTGAATTAAAAAAATTTGGGACCACAGTAAGATACACTTTCAGTCAAGGCAGCAGTGAGTGAGGAGTTTGTGTTCAAGCCTTGTCATTTAGATAGATGACATTAGGGAATTTTTTTTTTTTTTTTTTTTTAGAACACTATGTTAAATTTAAAAGGTTGTTAAATATAGAAATGATCTGTACCTACTCTACTCTCCCTACCTTGCTTAAGGCTTATGGTTATTATTTTTTAAACCGGCAAACTTTATTTTGTGTAGGATCTTTAATAAGAGTAGACTTTTTTTTTCTTTGTCAGTTGTTGTTCAATAAGTAAGCCCCTAACCAGCACCACACAGCTGTATTTGTTTGCCACATTTTTTTAAGAACTTTACAGAAATACAAAATACTAGAAAAATATAAAAAATAAACGGGAAAGAATAAAATTACCTGAAATTAATTAGATCTATAATTAGCATAATATCTTTGGGTCGAAAGAGGATATTGTTGGGCAGTCTGTGTTTATTGTGATGTTTATTTTTCTGTTTTTACCAGTACAAAATACTATGTTAAGTTGAATAACATTTATGGTGTTGAAGTTTTTGAAGTAAATTAAAGAAGCGCCAGTTTAAAGTTGAATTCTACAACATCTCCTTTTTTTTCTAAAAGACAAAAAGACAAATAAAAAAAAAATCAGCTGTTGTGCTCTTCTTTTAATCTCTTCCAGGTTTTTTGTTGTGTGCAGTTGTTCCAGTCTGAGCCATGGAACAGTGTCTGTGTGTGGAGCGGGAGCTGGAGAAGGTGCTGCATCGCTTTGTGACATACGGCCACCAGTCTGAGGAGAGGCTAGATGAACTCCTGCGCAGTGTCTGTGACATTCGAGCACAGCTAGTTGCTTTTGGTAAATAATGTAACTGTTCACCTAATAAATATGCTAGTTCTAGGTTAAATAAATTAATTCTTGATGGGAAAAGAAATTGTTTTTTGTGCTATATCACCACCGATTGTGCATATTATTTTGTTTACATGAATAGTGATGTTTTTTTCTTCTTCTGCCCAATAGGAGTACAAGATGCAGACCTATCAGTCCTATCCCAGACTATGGCCCAGTGTTGTAAAAATATCAAGGAGACGGTGCAGATGCTAGCCTCTCGACATAAAGACATCCACGGCAGCGTGTCGAAAGTTGGCAAAGCCATTGACAGGGTACAAAAAAAATTGTCTTTTTACGCAATATTTAAATATGTTTATATGTATTTCTCACCCATGATATATCTTTTGTTAGAATTTTGATGCAGAAATCAGTGCAGTGGTGGCAGAAACAGTGTGGGACACCCCAGAAAGACAGAAATACCTGAGTGAGACCATTGTGGAGCATCTGTACAGACAAGGCATGCTCAGTGTTGCAGAGGACCTTTGTCAGGTAGATTTTTTTACAACTAAATGTAAGTCCTCCAGTGTTAATGATTAAACATTTTAATATTTTGTTCAATTTTCCAGGAGTCAGGTGTAGTTATTGACATGAGTATGAAGCAACCTTTTCTGGAGCTAAACAGGATCCTTGAAGCTCTGAGAATGCAGGACCTTCGGCCAGCATTAGAGTACGTTGTTTTAGATTTGTCTCATTTTTCTAACACCTTTTAGTTTGCATTTTCTTTTGATGCCTCTAATTGCCCAGTATGTTTCCTCAGATGGGCCGTTACAAATCGGCAGCGCCTTCTGGACCTCAACAGCAGTCTAGAGTTCAAGTTGCACCGCTTGTACTTTATAAGTCTTCTCAGTGGAGGAATCGGTAACCAAATGCAGGCTCTGCAGTATGCCCGGCACTTCCAACCCTTTGCCTCTCAGCACCAGAGAGGTCTGTAACATAAATTCTCTGACTTCTTTTAGAAAAAGGATCATTTTTATTTCGACTAATTTATTTATATACATTTTCTCTGTTTAGGTGGAGTAAAAGTGTTTTTAGGAAAGTGGACTAATATGAATTGGTTGTCTTCTCTTTTTTTTTTTTTTTTTTGCAGATATCCAGATCTTGATGGGTAGTTTGGTTTATTTGCGTCACGGCATCGAGAACTCACCGTATCGCAGTTTACTTGAGACAAATCAGTGGGCTGAGATCTGCAACATCTTTACCAGAGATGCCTGTGCTTTGCTGGGCCTCTCTGTAGAGTCTCCTCTAAGTGTTAGGTATGAAAGCCAAACAGAGCTTTACCTCTGATTCTGCTGTCATTCTTCTCTCAGCTTCTCATTAAAGATTTGAGTCCATCATTTTCCTGACGTCTTTTGATTTGTTTAGAACAATCTCACATCATTCTTGTCTGATTTTCCCTTGTTTCAGTTTTGCATCGGGTTGCATGGCCTTGCCAGTGTTGATGAACATCAAACAGGTGATTGAGCAGAGACAGTGCAGTGGAGTCTGGACCCACAAAGACGAGCTGCCGGTACGAGCTTAAATGAAAACGATGAAGTGTCGTTCCTCTGCTTTCTAGGTTTATCTGGGCTGATAAGTCATTCTTTATTTTTACGCTCAGATTGAAATCGACCTGGGGAAGAAATGCTGGTACCACTCTGTGTTCGCCTGCCCGATTCTCCGGCAGCAGACCTCGGAAAGCAACCCTCCCATGAAGCTCATCTGTGGCCACGTCATCTCCAGAGATGCCCTCAACAAACTCACCAATGCGGGGAAGTAAGTCAACAAAAAGTCATTTGCAGACAGCTTTTTGCTTCAAAACATGATTTTTAGTCCACTCTAGTGAATTAAAGCATCTTATTCTTGCTCTCCTCATCCCCAGGTTGAAATGCCCGTACTGTCCCATGGAGCAGAATCCTTCACATGCCAAGCAGATTTACTTTTGATACCACAGACTTACCATAAGGGATGAAGTGACCTGGAGCTCTATGCATTTCCAGGATTCTTTGCTCTGGCCCTGTCCTCTGCCCCTCATCTCCTGGCCTGTTCTTGTAAACATTAAGTGCTCCTCTGGACAGCTTTGGACCCTCCAGCTTTGTGTAATTTACAGCATGGAAGGTCCTGCAGCAACCTGCAGTAGAGTGAAGAGTCTGTGGGAATGTCTTTACAAAGAAGCACCTCTTAAAAAAACAAAAAAACAAAAAACAAAGGAACCTTCATTGAAATGAATTTGCAAAGGCCTGCAGAGTT
The DNA here is from genome assembly GCA_023969325.1 of Oryzias curvinotus. Classification (NCBI taxonomy): domain Eukaryota; kingdom Metazoa; phylum Chordata; class Actinopteri; order Beloniformes; family Adrianichthyidae; genus Oryzias; species Oryzias curvinotus. Next base: position 24,254,907 of record CM043715.1, read on the forward strand.
ATTATGTTATATTTCAAGTATGTAACACTTTCTGGTGTTTGTTCCTCAGCTTTATTCAGCTAGTTTTTTTTTTCTTTTGTTGTTTTAGGTTTTTTTTCTTGACAGAAAAAAAGCTGAGTGGTTATGTTATGAATGGGGATGGATTTTTTTGAGAAAATGATTGGTAGATTTTGTTTTCAGAGTGGTAGTTAATTTATGTTTTATCCAGGAAAACCTGCGTAGAAGTGGACTGCTTTCAAGGCTTTCTGTTAGTCAGTTGAGGGGGATGGAGGTGTTTCGTGAACTGAACTTTAGATTGTAATCCTTAATTTTTTTTCTTTTCTTTCTTTTTTTAAATAAAGACCTCTTGTAGCTTGAGTCTCTGTCAGCTGATGCATCTATCGGATCAGCAGAACAAACAGCACAAGCGGTAGAACAGCTTTCTTTATTTTATTATAATTTTTTTTTTTATTTCTCTGTGATTGACTGCACCAGCAACCCCCACCCCTCCCTTCCCATTATAAAAGCCATTTGTCTAGTTCTATGTATGTATTTGAGAAAAGTGACAAAAACATATATACTGCTGTAAAATGTGTTTGGTTCCTGTTCTCCATCACACCCACCTGCGTATAAAATTGCAAAATGCGTAACCAACACTACTCTGGAGAAACGAGGACTCGAGAGGCCACGTTACTTGTGAAGTTGCTTCAGTCCGTGTATGCTAAGCTAGCACGCCGTGTCATTTGGAGATGTAAATCGGTGTGATGGCCGCCTTATTATATGAGTTGCGGTGACTTTAGGCTTGTGGCAAAGCTTTACTTGTGTATGGGAAAAGTCTAATGGTCATTGTTGCTGTCGTTTCATATATACTTAAAAAAAATGCCTCTGCTGTATAAGGTTTGCTTTTATTTGGGTAAAATCCAGACATTTCCTCAGGGTACAGGTCAATGGTTCACCCTGCATTTAGTATTAAAGCTGTACATTACCAGGAGTACTGTCATCGTTCGCAGCTCCTCTGAGTTTTCCTTGTTGCAGCATCCTCTTGCAGAAAATGTGAAGGCAGGTGCATGTGCGCACTTCAGCATGTGTAGTCAGGTTTTCTACTGAAGGTTCCTGGAGTCTCCTTTAGAAATGTTGATGTCACCTCACGTTCTGCTGAGGCAACTTTCTTCAACAAGGCCCCGCACCAGCATAGCTCACCCCGATGATGCAATGTTACACTCAGTTTTCAGTGAATCGAGCCTTTTGGTTGGTTTTAAAGGACATAAATGACCTGTTTTGTTTGCTATTTCACAGAGCTTTCTTTTTCGTTGACAATCGTTCGTTGCTTCTTTGGGTGGCCGCTGTGTTCTCATCACTTCCTTGAATTTCCCTCTTTATTTTTATTTTTTTTTTGTGTGTCATGAAACTTTTACTGTACATATTTATCCTCTAACATATTTCATATCCCTGCATCTAATATTAAAGTTAAAATTTATACTCACTTCTGGAGATTTCTTTCTGGGATCTGAAGATGGGACGGCTCCTGTGGTGAAGATACCATTCCTTCTGTCACCGCTTGGTGGCGCTGGTGCTGCACTTTATTTTGTTTTTTTTGTTTAAGGTAAACGCTAAAGTAAAAGACTTTAAAAAACACATTTTCTATCCATAATTTATTCACTAATGTCAGAGCAGTGGTGTTAATTCTTGGGATAAACAGAACGGAGGAAATTCAGTGCGGCAACACTCCCACAGAGTGAGATGTGAGATAACAGTTTTCTCATCCCACTTCAGTAAATCACTCATCCTCTCTGGAACTGAGGAGTTATATTAAGCCCCAGTTTATATAATGTGTTAAATGCCATGTTAAGGGTTGTTTGAGTCAGCTTAGCTCATTTCTGCTCAGATTATGACCTAAAATCAAACATAAACTTGCATTTTGGTTTTACACATGCTGTCATTTTGATTATATATATATAACACCCCTCTCACCCTCCATGGGTGGATTTCTCACCCAAGCTCGGGTCCTCTACCAGAGGTCTGGGAGCTTGAGGGTCCTGCGCAGCATCTTAGCTGTTCCACTGCATTTTTCTCGGCTGAGAGGTCTGAGGTCTTTCCAGGGATCTGCTGTACTCCTCGAGCATGGGGGTTACCGGGTGCTCCAGTTATCACAGGTACCATTGTCACCTCCACTTTCCATACTTTCTCCAGTTCTTCTCTGAATCCCTGGTATTTCTCCAGTTTCTTCTTTTTGATGCTGCTGTTGCTTGGCACTGCCACATCCACCACGGCTTTCCTCTGTTCTTTATCCACCACTACGATCTCTGGTTGGTTGGCCATCACCATCCTGTCAGTCTGGATCTGGAAGTCCCACAGGATCTCTGCTCTCTCATTCTCTACCACTTTTGTAGATGTTTCCCATTTTGACTTTGGGGTTTCCAGTCCATATTCTGCACACATTTGTCTGTATATTATTCCAGCCACTTGGTTGTGGCGCTCCATGCTTATATATATACATATATATACATGCATATATGCATTCACCTGAAGTTATTGTAGATTTTTTTCTAGTTAAGGCAGAGCAGGACACATGGATCAAAACCTCCAAAGGGATGCTCTGTCTAGTGTTATTTTTCCATTGTGACCCTATTCTAAGTGCCCTTGAATTATTGCCACCACCAACGTTTTAGATTCTAGCAGAAAAATTCCCATTAGTCCCTCTTTTTCCAATCAAAGCGACAAGAATGCTAAACGAAAGACACTTCCTTTACATATTTAATTCCAGTTGAAAGACAAGAGTCACAGTATGTTGATAGTTTAACAGACAGCTGGCTTGTGAATGTTCCTATAATAATAATAATAATATTAATAAACGGCACATGGAAACAACGTTTCAGCTTTTTTATGCTTTTTGGCATTTGCAACATTTCACACCAATAAGCAGGGCAAACATTTTTCTTTTTTACAACTACAGACTGCTTTCCCTGCAATCAAACTATATGGAAGTATGCTGATTTAGGCAATGGCGTGGATAGAAAACAGCCATTTAACTCCACTTAGATTAAAAGAGTTGTTCTGTACAAAACACATGGATATCTCCTGGAAACCTAATGAAGAACGCTTAGGGCATTTCTACATTGCCACTTGCTGCTTCTCGTCCAGAGCGCAGAAACCACAAGTGCATAACTAACTCATCTGGAGCTGAGAGGATGTTAAACCACAAAATTACCACATCATGTAAAATTGCCACATTCAGCACATCATCAGTTTGGTCATTTATAGAATTATTCAGCGCAGCACGTTTATCATTTTTTGCTGAAGAACGATGTGGTTCAGAGACTTCTGTGAAACGGCCCTCAGTGTTGTTTTGTTCTGGTACAGGTATAAGGGCATTGCACAATAAACACGCTTCCAGGAAAGGGAGAACAGATCGGAATTTTTGGAAGCTTATCAGAAAATCCAGATTGTAAAAAAAGAAAGAATATTTTGTCAAAATGCCAAACCAGATAAAAAAGTTTTCCCCCCACATCTCAGCTCAATTTAAGTTGCACATCGCAAAATTGTGTCCAAACAGAATTTGAGTGAAAATGTCACAACTTGAGGATATGAAACTTTTTCTCAAAGACAGAGAGAGAAAATGTGTATTTTTTTCTACCAAAAAAAAAGTTTTATTTGTAAATAATCTTTATTAGTTCTATTCTACTTCACTCATGCGTGTCTTTGACTGGCAGACAGGTTCTTCAATAGATGCTTCAGAAGAAGCGTTTGCATTGCAAACAAGTCTGTCACATTCAAATTTCCGACGATTCAATCCGGTCTATCCACGGCAGACTCGATGAAGGTGTGTCCACTTGTTTTTGCTCTGCCGCGTCGCTCCTCGACTGAGGTGCTTCCTGTTTCAAAGTCTCGTCTTTGCTCCCTGCTCCCCCAGCTCCGAGCTCTCTGCTGGCTCTCAGCTCCTGCAGTTCCCTCTCGAGGGCATCACTGCGGTGGTACATCTCCAAGTAGCTGGCCTGCAGTTCCTTCTGGTAGCGGATGACCTTGTCCTTTTCTATCTGCCACGTGTGGCGCTCTTCGTCGAAGGCCATGGCCTGGGCCTCGCTCTGGCGGCGCTCCAGGAGGAGCTCTGCACGCAAACGCTCTTCTGTGGGGCACTCGCCGCTTCCTGCGAAGGCAAAGTTTTGTATGATTTCAGCGACAGTCACAAGGAAACCCTAGGGAGGCTGTTTTATTTAAGACACTAGCTTCTTTCTGTCAAAAGCTCTGAGCACAGCGCTCCTGACCTGGTTCCTCAACTAACCTGATTTTGGATCTAAAAGAGGAAACACCATAACTCACAGACGGCCAGAAAAGCCACTGCTATTCGTGAAGAGACCCATTTAAAGAGATTTGAAGAGAAATCCAAACTTCCTCTCTTACTTAGTGGAAGGTCATTGTCTGCTGTTGATCCAAAAAAGGGAAACCCTTCAGACACACACCTGATGATCCTGCAGTGATGCTCTCTTCGGGTCCCTTTTCATTTTCACAGGAGCTTTTAGAGGAACACCTGCCGTTCCGAGAGCCCTGCAGAATGAGCTTCAGAGCATCTATTTGGGCTTCCTTGTTGCGCATCTCTGTTCTGGTTTCCCTGAGTTGCGTCTTCAGCTGGAAGATCTCACTCAGCTTGTGGGTCACCTCTGCCTGGGAGTCTCTCAGCTGCTGCTTTAGCAATGAGATCTCTCCTGACTTCTGGCAAACCTGTGGCACAAAACGAGGAACGTTCACAGGTCAAAGATAAATTGATCCTATAAAGAATCTAATTTAAGAGTTTACTTTTGGTGAAAAAAAATCCTTATTCTCTGCAATACAAAACAACACAGCATATTTGCCTAACTAAGTTATGTAACTTCATGAGTAACACTCAGTTGAGGTAAAAAGACATTCTAAATGTAATAACATTTCCCCAAAAATATGAAAAGGTATCAGAAATGAAAGAAATGACTCTTTCTTGTGTAAAATTATAAGATCAAAAGTGTAAAAAGTTTGCATCTCTCTGCTCCTTTCTATTCGCAATTTGTACGGCTTTGTTAAAAAAGTTGTGTATTATTTTGTTTTTTCCGAAATAATGAAAAGCAAGAAATGATTAAAGACCCAGTCCGATGAAAATGGTGTTTCTGGAGTTTTAAACATGTTTTAAACTTGTTCTTGCTCTTCTGCGTGTTTCTTTATTCAAATCATGGTAAATCAGAAGCAAACAAAATAATGCTGTTGGAAAAAAACCTTATTTGTGACGAGCTCTCTGCTCTGCTCTGTTTGCAGACAACTAGATTCTTATACGTCTTCATTTTCCTCGCCTGAGATGGCATCTGGCTCTAAATTGTACCACTGGATAGCTCCAATATTGCTCTCCATTTTTGTTACACCTGGTAATGTTAGGTTGGGGGTGTGAGGGGCTGTAAGCTAGAGCGTACCAGACTGCTCTCAGTAAGAGGTAGGGAAAGGGGGTTGCTTGGCGCCAACGGTCCTGCCCACAACTCAGTGGTGAATTTCTAAACTAGATCCTAGAAAACAACACTGTTTTTTTAATTTAGGCTAAAAACGACATAATTATGAATAAAAGACCACTGGGAACATTTTGAAAATAGATCAGAAGATGATCAGAGTGGGACTTTAAACAATAATTCCAATTTTGCAGAAACCGGATGCAGTCTTGATGTTATTAGAGCTGCAATGTTAAAATCCTCACCTTCACTGCTGTTTTTCACAGTTTGATCCTTATTGAAGTGTTGGATGAAAACAAAGCAGCCTTCAACCACACTCCCACGATTCACACTCTCTGACTTGTTACTGAACCCTGCATGTCTTTCCTCAGTGCAAAAAAGGAACACTCTTTCGAGTCTCCATCTCTGTCCTGTTGTTTCAAGGGCGTACCTCCCACTGTGTCTCCTCCAGGGTAGGACTGGTTGGCTTCGGCAAGGTCACCCCCTCGCGGCTCTTGTCCTTCTTCAAGTCGTCAAGCTCTTCTTGCAGTCGAGTTTTCTCCTGCTGGGCCTTGAACAGCTGCAGCTGTAAGCTGCGCTGAGAACGCTGGGCATGCTGGGAGATCTGCCGCAGCTTTGTGGCGTACAGGCGCTTGAGGTCCTCCATCTCCTTCTCCCACAGACGCTGTTTCCCCTCAAAGACCTGAGTGTGTGGAACAGGTGAGGATCACAGCTTCAGAGAAAGGCAAGCAAACAATGAGCCTCACCTGGGCAATGGCCCCTTCACTCTCATCCAGGTTTCTTTTCATCTGCTTGAGCTCATGCTCCTTCTCCACCAGGCGCTCCTCCAGGTCTCGCACCTGCAAACAGGAGAAGCATAAATGGCTTGTTGAACTGCAGACATGCAGTCTGTTCATTAGTCTGCTGGAGACTCACCACGTCCTCCATGGAGACGGAAAGTGTCCATTCGTATGGAGGCGGAGCCTCCCCGCCATAGGGAGTCAGACGATTCAGGGTTGCCATACTTCGACACTGCATCTCGCCGGCAGCCACCCCCCCCATTCTGACAACCTTTGGGCTCAGAGTACGATCCAGGGAGCCGATAGTGTTGATATGACCCATAGATGCACTTTAGCCACAAAAAAAAAACAGTCACCAACAGCAGCATGAATTAAAAAATAAATGACTAAATTGGAGCTGGCACAGACCTGATGTGAGACAAGTTTGGACGGGAGGGAGGGGGGTACGGCGGCAGGCTACTCATGGAATTATGACCCGAGTCCGACAGATTATCCTCCTCTTGGCTTGTTACACGCACTGAGGAAAGAGCCTGTATAACCACAGTTATACAACTGTTAAGATGGTGGGACAACTCAGTTTAACCCTAAAATATGACAACTTCAAAATAAAAGCATAAAACTGAATTCAATTGGGCTGTTTTTTTTTTGATAAACAGCTCATGTTTTTCCTAAATTTAATAATGGAAAAGCTGTAATCGTGGCACCATTTCCTTTACAAATATCAGATTTTCAGACAGAATTTTTTCATCTGCTCCTGTTTCACAAAGATTTGAATAAAGAAATGCTCGAACACAGTTTTATATATGTGCTCCAGTATGAGAAAAATTCCACAAAAACATTGGAGTGGGTCTTTAGGGTTGGACTCATGTGGTGAAATACCTTGCTGCCAGCAGATGTCGGGCCACCATAACGGGAAGGTGAGGAGGAAGAAGATGAGCTTGACACAGCTTTTGGAACTTGCCGATAGGCTTTGTGCAACCCGTTGGAAAGGCTGTGATCCAAATCCTCCAACTTGGAAGATGGATACAGGTTCTGCATGGAGCTGAAGTTTTTGGGAGGGACAGGCTTGAAGGCAGAAGACCTGAAACGCAGCTAAAGTAGACAAAATCATGTGTTAAAAAAAGGGAGAAAGAATCTGTTTATTCTCTTAAAGTCTCTCTGTTTATTCTCTTAAAGTGTTGCAACGTAAATTCCAATTTAACACTTTCAAGGAGTGCTGCTATACATTTTGACCAGCAAGTGATAGATTTTCCATCTATGCTGCACAGCTGGAAGATATCCAAGACTGATTTATGCCGGTCTGGGCTTTTGCATTGTGCTTTATGAGACATTGATCAATTTTCCAAAAGCCCAACAGTCCTCCACTGGGTATAGATTGCTTGTAAAATGGAACTCAATGACAAGCAAGTCATTAGTTTCATAGCCTGAATGAAACTAAATGTTTTAGGTTAAATAACCTTTTCAGTATCATAACATAATACAGATATAACCCTGATTTCTTTTACAACAAACAGCTTGTTTTCACCTTTTCATACTTGCCCCCACTAGGCAGTGAGTTCTTTGTCAGATCCACTTCCGCGCCATTTTTATTATAGACTTTGGCATAAAAATGGTCCTCATCTCTATCACCGATTATGTCCTTCTTGGCCTCGCCTCCTTTAGTTTCTTTCCTGCTGGCAGAACCGCAGATTGAGAAGGAAGCAGACTGTAAACAAGCATCTGCTTCTCTGCAGTTCTGTACTCACCTGGTGATGTTGAGGTAGTTGAGAAGCTCCCTCTGGGTGAGGCCTTTCTTAAGGAGGCCGTTGGTGGGTTTGGGTCTCACCTGGGGCACCGCTCTGCTCCCTTTGGTCGGGGACACATCCGGCCTCTCCACCAGACTGCCTACACTTCCCATGCCGCAGTGTGGAGAGAGAGGCGGGGGTGGGAAAGGGTGGCTGTAGTTCTTGCTGGGTCCACGTGTCAGAGGAAGAGCCTGAACTGATGTTGCCATTGATTACAGGGCAGCGTGAGGAGGTAAAGAGCTCTGCAAAGCACACACAAAGAGTGGCATTTCTTTTCTTGTTTTTGTTTGTCGGGATTCTTGACCAACAAGCCAACTATTTAATAAATCACCAAAAGCAAACCATCTGCAAAATTGAACTATTAGGCATTGTTTTTCTATGTCATCTCCTTATAGTTTTTACAGCACACACTGCAAAAACGGAGTCAAAAGAAAGTAAAAAAAAAACTAGAGATGTCCCCAATGATCGACTTAATGGATCAATTAATTTATAATCCTATGATCAAAGCAGATCAATCTATCTGAGGCAAATAATGAATCGAACTGAACTGAATCGACCTATACTGTAATAAAATCCTTTCAGAATGAAATAAATTGTTTGGATTGAGGTATGGTAGGTTTATATGACTATTTCATGAACATGACCAAGCACTCACAGCGGACAACACACATGTAATGGCAGCAAAAAATGATCAAGCCATCATTCCAATCCAACGTGTGGAAAGACTTTAAATTGAGCAAATACATGACCATACAGTTTGGTAGAATGTTCTAATAATGTTCCATTTGGATTATTTTAATGCTTAAAAACAAAATTAAACTAAAATGTGAATGGATTTGTCATTAATTCTTGCTTACTTGTTTTTTGTACACATATTTATCTAGCAAGAAATCCAAGGAATCTGGAAAATGTCCCCTGTACTGTTCAGTAACAGGTTTTTCTCTCTGAGTCACGCTGATTGAAATTTTGGCTAAAGATGTTCTGGATCCATTTTAGGTCGGTAAATCAGATCAAACCGGATCGCTCAAAGTGAACCACTATGAATCGTATCAATAACCACAAATTTTGAATGGAAGTGTATTTATAATCTAATTATTAAACCCCCAAAAAAGCAGTTTCTCACGGAAATTGTCTTATTTTCTGTCGTGCAAGAAAAACAATCTTATCAAGAACGTTTTTCAACAGCAAAATAATCTTAGTTTAAGAAGAAGTGTCTCAGTGACTAGAATTTTAATTTTTACAATCATTTTTCTTACCACACTGGCAGAATTGTGTGCTTATTTGAAGGAAATCTACCAATGGGCTAGGCATTTTTGATTTCTTTCTAAGATGCCTGTTTTGCAGTTCAGTCTTTTAACTTGCAACTACAGTACTAAAAAGGATTTTTTGAAATTACGGTGTAATATTTCTAAAGTTCAACCTAGGTGGTTAAAAAACTGAACTAAGAATATAAAAAGAATAATTAAATATTGGAAATAAGAGTTAACGCTCATTCAGACAACACTGAAATATTTTAAAACATATTTTTTGACAGTCTGACAGATTTTGTTGTTTGTTCCCTCTTTCCTGACATAAGCTCTGCCTCTGACTCTTTTACTAGAATGAACAGATGTTAATGCCTGCAGGGTGAGCGTGACATGCTTTAAAAAACATCACAACCCCACACGATCTGACCTCCATGAGGACACAACTACTGGGAAAACATACAAGGTGACTTTTCTACAGATGCTTTGTTTTGATAGAGATACTTCAGAATAAGCATTTTTTCGTTAAAAAAAAAAAAAGTAAGCAGAGAAACCACTAGGTCATTTGAGGCAACCTCTCTGGGTAATGCGGTTATTTTCTTGGAGAGGATAGCAACGGGTCACAACATAAGCTTGTTACATAACCAGATCAAGCGAGATCTGACGGATTGTTTCTTCAAAAACTGTAAAAGGTGAACTAGCAAACATTTTCATCAAGCACAATGACTTGAGGTTGCTCTAGAACATTTACTTCTCAAGCAAATGCAAAGCAAAATCTTTTTAAATGTATTACTTCAGCAAACAGAATACATTTTTATTGACTTTATAAAACTAAACCAGTTTTCAAATGAGTCCCTACACCCACCTGAGTGGCCCTAAGAGTCTCTTCAGCTCCACACCACTTGTTTTCGTTCAACAATGGCTCACAACTATTTTTGAATCCCCCACATACCACATATTCTCTTCTTTTCAGCAACTTCACACGGATTTCACCCGTTGACTCACCCCGTTTTTAGGCGTAAACACTCACAGCTGTAATCAGATTTTCTTCAAACTATGAATCACAAGCACATTACAAGATTTCTGACTGTAAATGAGACCAATATTTCTCTCCCAAGATTCCAGAAAATCTGCAGAACTAGCAAACTTAAAATTTTTACTTGTTTAAGTCTACTTTTTCTACTCTACAAGAATACGGACTTGGGCTTACAGACAGATCATCCCGGCCACATAACCTAAAATCAGATGACATCTGGACTGCAACGCCTTGATCTCTTGACTCATTCCACAGTCACCTGGCACAATTTAAGGCAAGATTTATCTGGAGATTAGATGGCCGGTTGTTTGACAACACAATACTCTGGATTTGAGAGGCGGTTCTATTGTTGCAATGTGTTCAGATTGTGGGATTAAATGTCTAGACGTCTTGTGATATATTCCAAAGTAAGATGCATTGTCATGTTCTTCCAGGATTACTACATACCTTTAGCATTACATCTAAATATCTTATTGCCAGACTGACTTATCCAGCCTTTAATGATATGATGACATCAGATTTTTAAATGTAACCACTGAGCTAATATCAGCAGGGGACTTCCACATTATAGCATGGTGCATTGGAGATGAAGGTAACGCTTACCTCCATCTAGTGTTTGGTTCTGTTATTACAGAGTCATGCAAGTGGTCCCCAAGTGTTTTAAATGCAAACCTTTTATTTGAAACTGGCCCCTAAGGTCTTTTGGCATACTCTACATTTTCTAGAGCGAGGGTCTGCAACCTTTAATGCTAAAAGAGTTATTTGGGCTATGTATGTTTATCTGGTGATTAAGCTATTCATTTACAAAATGTAGCTTTAAAATATTTACAATAATTGAAGTGTTATTTTCTTTATATAACAATTTTAACTTCTTTTGCTGTTGAGGGCATAGACATATATTACGGTTGAGAGCAGCACGTATAAGTTCCCGTCAAAATAAATACACCCTGTGTCAAATGATATTCTCCTGATGCTGCAGATTTACTTGCATAAAAAATGCAAGAAAGTCAAGAAAAACATGACATTTTCTATAATTTCAGTGCACAGTTATCCTCTTTCTGCTTTTACTGTTGAATATAAAATTAAAAATCATGGTATAGCATACAATTTTATATAATATAGGCACTTTAATCTTATTCTAATAATATACCACTCCTACCATCGTTTTCTCAGTTATCTGGCATGTTTAACATCTAAATATAAATGAAAAAAGCTTAAAACCTAACTTAAATTAATTAAATAACTAAAATGAATTAACCAAAACTAAAAACCCAATATTTATTAAAATTGTTAGCATTTCTCCTCAAAGCCAGGGAGTCGCAATGGAGGGATGAAGGAGACACATGTGGCTCCAGAGGCTCAGTTTACAAATCCCTCTTCTAGGGCATTACTTTACATCCTAAGTTTTGGATATCTAATTTTTAGATGTGTCAAAATTAGCCCTATTGTTTTTTTTTTGTTATTATTCCCTAAAGCACGAAGACATTTTAAGCCAATATTCACATTTTTGATGCAATTTCTGCTGCATTTTTAACCCTTTTGTATTATAAGTAAATTAAACTTTAACTGCATAGTGGTTAACGCTCTCAGCGAAAAACCGAGAAGGTCCAGGTTCAAATCCCAGCTGTGTGAGATTTTTCTTTGTGGAGTTTTTATGTTGTCTTCGTGCATACATGGCTTTCTCCTCCCACAGTCCAAAAACATGCTTTATAGGTTAATTAATAATGAATAATACAACTCATTATGGGTTAATTGGTGTTTCTAAATTGCCCCTAGGTGTGAATGTGACCTATTAAACTCTGCCTTTGCCCAACAGTAGCTGGGTTGGCTCCAGCAGCCCCGTGGCCCCTAAAAAGGTTGTGAAGATCTTGGTTTAGGAACAAAACTAAAGGCATTCATTTGCTGGATAAATGCCTTTAGAATGGGTCATGATACAGAGCTCAGCATAGATGGTTAGTCTCGCAACCCTTTTGCCATTTCGCTTTCATTACATTTATTTTGCTGTTAGTTCAGTCCAAACTCACCTTCAAACTTTTTTTTTCTTCTGTTATCTCATATCTAGTAAATTTCCTGTATGTGTGCGGAAAAAAGCCAGCACTCATGCATAAATCAAATCCACAATAATAAAGGGCCTTTCTGTGCTTAACTGGACAGTTATAACAATTATGTAAATTGTTAAAATGGGCAGAGAGCAGTTCAGCTTCAGCCCACTCCATTCACAGCTCTCAGCCAGGATGACATCAAAGCAGGCCAAGCTGCTCATGTTTATATTCATTAGCTACTATTTCCCCCAATTTGAAACTTCCCACGAAAGCATTCTGCTTTTGATTTAAAAAAGAAAAAAGAAAAAACAAGCTTGGGCAGCAGGAAGAAGACAGAGAATGTGTTTCTATGATTTTCATCATAGAAACAGAAATATGTCTCCTTATATGAGTAAGAGAAAGTGTGTGTCAGACAGCATTGATCAACTTTAGGTGTGTCAAGATGAATTGCTACTGGTCTTAGTCTGACGCAATGTTTTTGGTTTCAGTTCTTTGTTAAATTTGCATCTAATATCTAAAAAAAGGTCCATTAGAGACCAATCGATGCCTGACAGGAAATGGAGCTGAGTAAGGCAAAGCAAATTCTTTCAGGGTGGATAAGGGAAAAAAAAAATCCTTCAGGGCTGCATCTACAACCCTCATGGGACTGGAAAAAAAAGGCCTGTTTTCAATACATGCCCAGCAGTTTATGAGCTGAAGTAAACCTGGGGACACAGAAAGATTTAAAGCCCAGACAGGCCGGGGGGGGGTCCTGAAATGCAACACACCTCCTTAAATCACGCACACACATACGCAAGCGTGTGCAGATCAAAGCAGTACCAGGCTTGAACACATAGAGCTTAAATGAAAAGTGTTCTGTTTTAAACGTATGTCCTCACCACTGTAAAGCAAAGAGGTTTGAATATAGGTTTGGAGACAACAGACATGTCATAGAGTGTTTGATTTTAGAGCATTTATCTGACTTCCTCCTTGAAGAAGACTACTTTGGTAAACACAGAAATTTTAAGTGGATTATTTTTGTCATGAATTGACTTCTTGACCTATACAATCCTAGAATATGTGTCAATAAGCATTAGTATAGTTGGGAATCATGATTTATTCAGATGTGAAGCCAAACTGAGGTTCCTTAAAGTCCCACGCTGATCATCCGATGCATCTTTTGATTAGCTGTGAAAGTGTTCCCAGTGGTCTTTTAAATATGGTTACCGGTATGTTGTTTTTAGCCAAAATAAAAAAAACTGTCTGTAAATCTGTCAATTATAGCACCTATGTCACTGCTACATGCGTTTTACAACTTTTTTATTTTATTTTTTTGGCTTGCATGCTCTTCATTCACAATTTGAATAAGAAATACTCAGAAATACAAATTTAAGCTTAGTTTTCCTGATATATACCCTCCATTATGAGAAAAATGCCTCTAAGACATGTTAAAAACACGATTTTCATCGAAGTGGGTCTTTAAAAATTCTTTTGCGTTATTACAACATGATAGAAAAAGTGGTCTCTTGGAACTTAAGGGTCACACTAAGACTTTTCTGTCCTCTTTGAGAAGTGTATGCCCTCTTTAAAGCTCTACTGTTGCAAGAGCCCAAAGCCATCAACATGAGTGCTTCAAACAAAATCTCTTTTTAGATTGTAATTAGTTTTACCGTGAGGTATAGAAGAGCGCTCAATGAGATGCTTGAGTGTGAAGAGCGCACACTTGAAAAGCCCTCCGCTCGACACCGGTACAGAGGCCGAAGAGAGAAAACGACCGCCAAGCAAAATTCCAAAGATGCTTGGCGCGGCACAAGATCAGGCTCGTCAGCTTTTGATGCACATCGCTCCCACTCCCACGGACGCTCTCTCACACTGGTGTGTGTGCTCATCAGAGTCTGGATAAAAGCATATGCGCAGATAGCACAACCCCATCCACTGCCCTCCTGGCTTGGCTCTCTTTCCATTTCTCTCTCCTCTGTGCATAAATCAAAGTTTGTTTACGTTTGTAGGGCAACTCTGCAGGTTGCTTGCATGCACAACTCCCACACACACTTACATTATATAAGCTCTGTCAAAGCCCTGCTTTTTACAGCAGTTAAATGTGTTGAACAACAATGTCTTCAGCTCTTATTGTGTGGAGAGCTGCAGACATTTTTCTAACATCCAACCTGATTAGTCCAGAGGTTTGCAACTTTTAAGACTAGAAGAGCCATTTGGCTAGCTTCCAACAAACCTAGGCAAGAGCTGCAAAGTTCAACCTCACTGTAAAAATACACTTAATTTATGTTTATGTGGCCATTAAGCTATTAATTTATCAAATGTAGCTTTTAAATATTTACAATAATTGAATTATAAAAGTGTTATTTTCTTTATTTAACAATTTGAACTTATTTTACTGTTGACAGCAGATCATAGAAGTTCCCTTCAAAATAAAACCCGCCCTCTGTCAAATAAGATCCTCCTGCTGCTGCAAGTTTACTTGAATTGAAAATGGATGAATGCCAAAACAAACATGACCTTTTCTCTAATTTCCGTGTTCTTTTTACTATCAAATATAAACACAAAAACATTGGTGTAGAATATACATTTTTTTAGATCAACGTGTGCTTAAACTTACTGCTTTTGGAATCCACTGACCAACCAAGAAGTTTTGGATTTGCAGCTCTGTTGACATGTAAATTCATAGCCCTTTTTTGTCATTCATTTGTTATTATTAAACAAACATAAAAGTTTAAAAAAGAGCCCATATCATGATCATTTAGGTAAACATTAATCACAGATGAAGTAATGGAGAGCCCTTATTTATGGCATTATGGAAGTCGGAAAGATGTCGGTTCTTTTAATCAAATCTTAGTCCACTCAGAGGTGTGAAGTTGTTCAAGATGCTCTGGTTTTATCTTGATATATCAGTGAGAGGAGACTGAATTTAGCAGGCACATTTTGTCAAAAGCTCAAGCTGACCTGCTTCTACAGAAGACTCGTCTTCTGTGGACGGACTTGGACAGCAGATGGATCATCCCAGGAAAGCTCCTTTTTTTAAATTCTTGACACACAAGATGGTGAGGAAAGTGTGTTTGTGTAAACTGGGTCACATTTTCATGTCGGCTGGATGTGTTGGTGGTAGAGCTGAAGCTGTCAGTCTTATGCTGTTCCCACTGATGAAGACTGCTGCTATCTTTACAGAGGTTGAGGGTTATACTTACTCACAATCAGGTGCTGAGTAAACTCAGTCATTTCCTTCCACAAACGAACGGCAACTCATTCAAACATAATACTAAACACATTACTTTGTTTGAATAAAATAAAACTAACAGTTTCAGAGTAGACACACACTTTTAACCAAGTACAAGTGTGTTCTTATCAAGTGAGATAAGTCAATTCCTAATCTATGCAAAAACCAAAACTCCATGGTTTAGGGTGCTGGAATATTTCAGTCAAAAGGCAAGAATTAAGATTTCTGCTGTTCAATTTTGTCAAAGTACGTCTGTCTGGCTTTGCTCTCAAACGAACTCCAGAAAATCTGCTGTCATGTCTTCTCCTAAGGTCGATGGAAAATCTAAACACTAAGCATTTCTAGTTACTTTTGTTTAACCTGTCAAGAGGCAGAAATCCTACAAACTCTTAAACCCAGACATCTGCTAAATGTTAATGATTACTGTAGGTTATTCCTTGTTACACCCAAAGAAATACTTGTAATGTTAATAAAAAAGGTTCAAGGTTGGCCCATCGACTGTATTTGAGAACCGGACTTCATGTTCCAAATAGGAAGGGCCTGCTGGTCCAATGGAGCCAAAATACCATGAAAATAAACAGAGAGAAATAAACAGCTGCTACTACGTCAACGTGTTCTTGCTAATCTGATTTATTTGAATGATTTTATTTCTATATTGAAAGGTAGTCGAGTTATAAACTGGCTAATTAAAATATGTGGTCTTACGTGGAAAGTTTGAAGCATTTGATAAATAGATTCTCCTGAGCCCGCTTTGCAGTGGTAGGGGTGTGGACTTCCGACAAGCTCACTCCTGATTGGTGAGAGTGGTTGCCATAGAAATTGTGACTTGGACTGCTTACTGCCGATTGCTGGTTCCAACATCTATAACGTATCTGCTTCACCAAAAAAAATGGCGACAAAATTGACCTCCTTTTGTTGGAACAAGTCATTTTGTATGGATGATGTCACACTCACTCAGTCCTCACTGATGCTTTTGTCAAGACAAACAAATAACAGGCAAACTGAAATTGATTGAAAATGTTGCAGCTATATGTTTTTTTTTTTTTTGTCAAAAATGCTGCATTCAAGGACAACTTTGTTTAAAGGGAGATGTTATGAATGACAGCAACAAACAGGCAGATACTGCAGCTCTCAGTTTCAATTGCACTGAGAGCAGTCTATACAATCAGATATTTTAGTCAAACCTTTTACCCAAATGATGTTGGAAATGTGCCTAAAGGCTGCATAATATTATATACGTTCTTAAGGTATGTAATGGTACGGGGGTTGATTTTTATGCAGAAAATTCAATTACTGAATATTGCAGCAATGCTGGGCTTATCCAGTGTCACTGCTTGCAGCTAGGTTTTTTTTCCTTTTAAAACTTATTGATCTGGATCTAAAACGTGAAGCGACTTCATTAGAGAACCAACAGCCCCCAAGAGAGACATTTCAGAAAACATCATTTTTTCCTAAAAGACATTATCTGAGTTCTTTTAGTTATGGGGAAATTGAATCGGCTAAACTTCTGCTTCCCCATAAACCGTAATTTAATACATAAGCAGCATTGTATTACAATATCTCCAAACAGATAGAGGAGAAGAATAAATCCTCAACTTTATTTTGATTACTGCCTGTGCAGATCTCTCTGTGAGGTTACAAGTTTAACCTCTGGCTGTGTGATTGCGTGCTTGTGTGAGAGGAAGAGAGATTAGAGGCAACAGCATAAGAACATGTTGTTCTATCTTTGTGTTGTTGTTAGTGACATCCACTTGCCCTTCGTTTGCTCTATCTGACACATAAAGCACGATAATCCATTTCATGTATTTTAGACTACAAAAAAAAAACTCATCCATATGCAAGGCCAAGTGGGTCCCATATGGTTTAAAAGTGAGCAAAAAACATGTTGGCCCCCGAATGGGTTTGTCCACAGTTTCTGTGGAGGTCCCAGAGGGAATTAAGTGGGCACTCAGTGGGCTGGCTCGCTACGCAAACCAGCCGCCCGTTTGCTCTGCCGGCCCCTGTCTGGGAAACCATTTGATACGAATTTCACCAAGTTTTATCATCAAAGCTTCACTGCTAACCATTCAAAACAAACATTAAAATCTACTACATTTGCACAGAAAAAAATATATTATGACACAGTGATTTAGCTGAGTGAATTATTTACAGTCTCACTTGGAAAAGTAATCTTCTCTGAAAACGTTTCCTATCCATTTCTTAATGAAATCCTAAAATTACAGAAAGTATTTAAAATGTATAAAACTTGAATAAAAACTTATTTAGAATGCAGCAGCCATGTGTGTAAAAATATTTTCTACTTCATTTTAACCAGTTTTTTAATATAAGCATTAAACTCCTGTAAAAGTTGTTTAATGAGAGACAAATATTTGCCCGTAATACACTCACAAAGCTGCTTCACAGTAAATACAGTGGTTGTATGCTGGGACCTGATCTATAAAAGAGACTTTGTCTTTGAAAAGTTGCAACCTTTTGCAAAGACAAAATTAGGAATTTGGCTCCTTAGAAGATATTTTTCTAGACAATTCTTGCTCTGCAAAAACTTTCCTGACATCAAAGAATTTGAGATTTATAATCAAATGAGCACTGAGTAATTCTTTAGTGTCAGAGAGGTTCAGTCTGGCATTAATAATACATACATTAATAATACATAGAATTTTAATATGAAAACCAAATGAAGATAAGTTCATAAGTCGTGAGACGTACAGTGTGCGATCCATTTATCTCCATTAACATCAGAACTATCTTTTCTGAATCTGAGTTGAGATGATTGGAGTCTCTGCATCTGGCTGCATCTCCATCTATGCGACTTTTTTTTTTTTACTTCACTGATTCAGTAGAGCTGCTGCAAACAATTAATTTTTGTTGTCAACAGATCTATAAATCATAGTTTTGAGTAGTCATCATGATCCTTTTGGCAGGATCTGATTTTGGCACGGACTATTCTGCCTTTATCCAATCATTATCAGTTTTCACGCTGCAGCAGAAAGCATTTGTGTGCTGGCGTCTAAATTGAATTTTTCAATGAACTAACATCTAATGTGTGTTTTTTTAAGTGCAAAATCCCAACAAAGAACTTATCAATGTGATGCATAGGAAAAATGAGGTAATAAAACAATATTTTGACATATATTTTAAGAAAAGTTCAAATAAAATCAAAATGCCTGATTTAAAAAAGTATATTGACAGATTCATATGCATCAGCATTTTGATGTCATTAGAACTTTGAGAACTTCAGAGCTTAGATGGTTTTTTATAATAGACAGGTGGGAGGACCTATTTATTGGCAAATTCCAATGAAACTTCAGTTAATTTTTATCTTCCCGTTTGGCTGATGTTAGTGATGCTGTTGTCCTAGCGCTAACAGGAAGAATTAGGGTAAAATATTCTGTTCTGCTATTAAACAAAATGGCTTTTATCACACATTATGTTATGTGTCAACATATTCTTATTTTAGATGTAATTAATGAATTTTCATCAAGAAATTAAATAACAATCACACTAAGATTAGATCCTTTTTACATAACTTTATTGGAATTTGTGGTACAAAAAAATAAACATATTATACTGCTCAGAGTCCACTTCGTTTGGTTTCTGTTGACTTTGTTAGCAAGCAAATCCTGCAATGTTTGCTCAGAAACGAACGAAAGTTCAGCCTGAGTCTGATGAGGAAACAGACGCGCATACCTCATTCGTCTTTCTGGGTAATTATTAATGTGCCGTCATATAACGTGCCGCACTGATAAGGCTGAAATGGAAGCAGAAGATCTTGATGTGTTGCAGGACACAGTCTGCCTATCATCATCCACAGGACCTTAGTTCTCACGACAATCACCCGTGAGAACAATTTCATGAATCGTGTATTCACATAATTAGAGTGTGGCACAAACACCGTTAAATTGAGTTGATAAAGACAAAAGCACAAGAGAGTTTGATTCTTATTAAATTCTGCACTGCCAGAGGGAGTTGAAGCTCAGCAGAGACTTCTTTGTTTCCTGGAGCGGTTCATGTAGGAGTCTCTACTCTGTGATTACAGCAATAGAAGCTGAGAGGTTCCCACATCGACCCACACCTGAACCCATTCCATTTTTTACAGCTCCTGCATTTGCATCTATGCAAACACACAAAGTACAAGCAGAAAAAAAAGACTGTACTGAAAGGTTTTTAAATAAGATCTGATTAAACCGTGAAGATTATATATTACATAGATTCTCAAGCAGGTAGTTCTCATTGATTTCCTCCAATAGTAGCACCAGAGGAGCTGCTGTGCTGGCTGGATGATCTGCTTGTAAACAATGACGTATGCCAAACGGCATCAGGACTTTCTCCTCCTATGGAGTTTTAGTGTAAATAAAGGACGTGTTTGTTGTTCATTTCTGCTGGAACTTCTGAAAATCGTCTTATTCAGCCACACAGGTTGACCTGACTTTGAATATTCTTTCCCAGAAATCTTTTTAAAGAGAAACAATACAGAGACTTTTTTTTTTTAATTCAAAAGTGAACTAGACTGAATCTTCTTGCACATCTTCCAGAAAGATGACAAATTCCCCAGACACAAACAGATCATCAGATCAAGGACAACGTATGAAAGAAGGGTGCTCTGACAAAAATAATGAGCCCAGAAAACAAGCAAATCACCAAAAATCTTATCTTTTGAGTATCGTCTGGATTTGATATACACAAATCAAAAGACACTCGAGCAGGAAGTCTGATCTCTGCCTGAAATGATCCGGCAGATCTAAGTGACGTCATTTCCTAAATATGTAGTTAAAAAGTTCTAGTTCTAGTTCAGCTCTGCTGAACTAGAAGTTTACCTGAGTTAGTTTACCTTCTACATAAACTAACAAGCTGTCTTGCTTTTAATCTCATCGCTCTGTGACAGAATAAAAGTGAAAACACAAAGATGACAATAATGTCATCTCGTTAGGAGGCACATAGGTGTGTAACCCATAGAAAACCCTTAAATAATAAAAGCAAGGTGAAATATGTACATAGACAAAACCTTCCACAGGGTTTAAGGAGATTTAGAAAGAAAAACATGTTACCTGCTGTTTGTTTATCCACCTGGGGAAATCGCTTCACCACTCCTCAATTTCCTCACTCAGATTGCATTTCAGTCTCAGTCTTTTGGTTTCAAGGATAACACAGCAATGCTTCCTGTTTCTCTGCATTTGATGGCAGCTGGGAGGTGCGTGAAAGAGAAGGGAACTCCCTAAACTGCTGACCTGCTGGATGATTCTGCGCCGATTTAAGTGTTTTACACTGCGTGCGAGGACGACATTCAGAGTAACGCAAACACTCACTGCAAATTCGTCAGAAACTTCTAAGGAGCTCTCTTATGGGCATTTTCCAGTTTTCCGTGCTCATCTCTTCGTCACTTGTGCAGCACGCTCAAGGACCAGTGTTGTTGGACTTGTTTCTCCAGTTTAAGTCACAAAAGCCCCGCATGTGAGCCAGCTTTCTGGCATTTAATTCAGACCCTACATTAAAGTACATCAGCTTTAGTGGACAAAAGTACAGGAACTGCCCAACCCATCCTGTATTGTCAGAAAACAAAAAAATACTAACAAGTTAAGTGATGTCAATGCCGAGAAGGGATGTGAAAAATAAAAACGTGCGGTAGCTGTTTCCTAGTGGACTTTCTGGACAAAGACCCAGTTGTTTTCCTTCAGTTGGATTACTGGACTGGTTCAGCATTGTATCAAATTACATGTTTCAAACTAGAGACGCTTCCATCTGAGGATGGAAGAAAGACGCCATTGTTCTCTACTCCTTATTTAGAGGAGAGCTTCCTCCTGCTCCTGTCTTTGCCAGCCGACGTCCTTCACTGAGCTGAAGGGAGTTAAGGAGAAACCTGAACTTTTCAAAGCTGGCACCAACGGGTGGACACAAGAATTTGAGCTAATAAAGTAAAAAAAAAAATGCTATGTTGAGACTGGCAAGGTATTAAAGGCATTCCAGAGGAATAATGGAATATCTTTGCAGTGCTCTGGTCCACGGGGTGGAATTAGAAGAAAGTTAAATGAAAAAGGGAGGAGAACTCCACACGTCAGCAGGTGCCGCTTAGGGATGCAACGATGCACTATCTCCACGATTCGGTTCAAACTTGGATTTTGGGTTATGGTTGTGTTTAGGTTCAATACACAATTTGTTTATTGAAAAAAACAACAGAATTTTTTTGTTTATTTAGAAAAAATCCTTTTTATAATTTGCTAATAAGCAAGTAACACTGAAGTAAGATCTTTGTGTTGGCTCATACTAAGTCTGGTGTAATGCAATAAAACATTAAATACTAAATTATTCTTACTCATGTGTTAAACATGCTGGTATGAAGTAAAGATGCTGCGATTTACTTGGCTCAATTTCTAAAGACCTACTTCTAAAAACAATTTTTTTTGTGTTTTTAAAATGTTTGTGTTGCATTTTTCTCATGGTGGCGGACACATATCAAGAAAATGAAGAGTAAAATAGAGTTTCTGATTATTTCTTTTTCTATTTCATCAAATCATTGTGAATCGGGAGCAGTTGAAAAACTGCCATTTGAGAAGCTTGTAGTTGTTACAATCAGTCGACAGGCCACAAGATCCCTGCTTCACTTCACATTATGGTGCACTGGTAATGTTAGGCTGAGGGTGTGAGGGACCGTAAGCTAGTGGGAGAGATGGGAGTGATGGGAAATAAAGGCAGATCGACGGTCCCACCCACAACTCAGAGGTGAATTTCTGATGAACTATTGCCCCTCTGCAGAAACTATGTCCTACAATTTGGGGGGATTTTGGCTAAAAATGACATAATCATAATTGAAAAACCATCAGGAACATTTTTATAATTGATCAAAAGTTGACTGGAGTGAGACTTTAAACTGAATATTGTAGTATCCCTGGTGTTTACCTCTGCCATTACCTCTGGGCCCTACAGGAATATCTAAGCTCAGGTTCTATAGAGTCCTCCTTATTTTTCTGCTGTCTGATGAAGGATCCCCAACAAGAAAGTATGTGAGGACGGAGACCAACAAATGAAGATCAAAAGCAGAACTGTATCTGCCTGACCAGTCATCTAGACGACAAGACAAGAAAAGGCAGACTAATTTCCTCTGCATAAGCTCTCCTAGACAATAACAGCACAGAAAACAGCCAAGGGAGGGATTGGTGCTGTCTAGAGAAGAATCTTTAGTCTGTGGTAGACAACCGCTCACATCTGTTTGGTTACCAGTAACCAGGATGCAGTTCCAGATACTCTGGTGCAAGCCTGGAAACAGCTTATCCTCGTTCTGTTCAAGGGTCACAAAATCCCACCACCTCTTTTGGCTCACACATCCATGTAACTTCTTGTGCAAATGAAATCCATTCACAGAGCCACTTTTGCAACCCCCACCCCCCTCATGTGACCACATATTTCTTTCATAACCACAAAATAAACAAAGAACTGCCGTATCATCCAGTCTACCTGTGTGGCCTACGAGAGCCAAGCTGTCTCGTTAGCTGACTGCAACCTTTAAAAACCAACAGATTGATTTTATGTGATGGCACAGGATGTGACAGCAAATGGAGGCATTAGTGGGGGGAGAACAGAGCAGATATAAATACTACACACAAAGCAGGGCTTCAACTTGTGGCCTTTTGTTCTGCAACACTGCAACTCTTCAGACTAAATAAAACAGACAGGAGTCGAGTAGTACACCTCATCCCAGCACAGATATAATGCTCTTTCAACACTGTTGTTTCTATACAAAAGCAGGTTAGAGTGGGCGCTTATTATAGATTGATCAATAAAAACCACTTGAAGCCTGAGCTGAAGTGAAGGTATGGTTGTCAACTCAGAGAGTTTTCCAGGACGGGTGTTTGCGTTTGAGCTGCTCCTACTGTCAGCCTCCTGAGCTGCTGGTCTGAAATCCATCATGCCTCCTGGGGTTTGCCCTCTGTCACATGAGGAAAGGACATCAGTTCAGCTGCCAGGTCAACCGGCAATGAACCCCACAAAGCACCGAAGACAGCAGACGGTGCAGTTGTTAAAAGTGAAATGGTGTGATGTAATGGATCGATCTCATCTGGAAGCGGAAAAAACGTTGACTGGCAGAGGTGAACATGAGGGCCACCATGGAAACATCTACCATGCCAAATCCACCCACTATGTTGTCACCAGGCATGTGACAGGCGTTCGCAAAAGGCGCTTTTAGGTACGTTTAGCATATGGTGTTCACACCACACAAGCAGGGAGGGGCTTCTTCTTTGTTTTTTCTACTGGCACATGTCTGCCACCTACAATTGGTAGAAGCTTGGTGCGAAATGTCAAAACGGAGCAAATCTTGCAAATCATGTTCCAGGCTTTGTCTGTCACAGCTCTACTCCGATTTATGAAAGACTTATTGACATGTAATTCCGGCTGGCCATAAACACATTAATTTCTCCTCCACAATCAATTTTCAAATGATTGGCGCTTCCATGAATTAGAAGGGACATCATCCATTTCTCACTACCAAATCAGAGTCCCTGATTGGCTAAAGTTCAACTGGTTTAACTTTCAACGCACATTCACATTCAACGAGCTGCCACGGGTGGCATGAACGTAAGATGACGCTTTAAAAAGATACATGATGTTTAAAGCTTTAAATACATCATTTAGTTAAATGAGACAGAGAAATCCTCAGATATTTGGTGAGAAATATAGAACCCAAAATGAATTCTGTTCTGCTTTTTTATCAAGAGCACGGAAGATCAGGAGAAAAGAAATCTGCCCTCCTGGGAACGTAATGGGACACCCACACTGGTGATGACAACAAGACAAGAAGCAGGCTTAGATGTCAGCACACATATCTTGCCAACGAAGATAAGCAAAAGCACTGAGCCATAGTGAAAGCAGCTGATAATCTAAGAGAGATGTCTGAGACCATCCATGAATTTGATACCATTTTGACAAGTACCACCTGCTAAGAATTTAAGAAATCCTGCCCATGTCCCATCAAAATGCCCTTTGGGTACAGCTGTGCTCAACCCAGCAGGACAAACCACCATGTCACACTATAGAATCCCACAATTGCTCAGAAAATGACAGGAACACAACAAAAAGTCCATTGATTTGCCTTTTAACACCCCCCTCCCCAGCTCACAACTCACGAGACCCAACAGATCTGCTGCCAACACACTGGTGCCGGAAAATACAGAGCACACCAGAAGCTGGCATGTTCATTGTGGGGTGAGGGTTACAGAAAGACAATGTAGAATGACTGTTTAAGGTTTTTTTTTTCTTTTTGCAAGCTGGCTTTTATGATGTTCTGTTACTGGAACAAACAGGAAAAATAAAGAAATACATACACAGGACACACAGTGTATTGTTTTTTTTTTTATAATCAGTAGTTATATAATATGATTTATTATATACAGTACGTAAAAGCTGCTTTTAGGATAACTATTTATTAATATTAATATACAGAACAGGAGGAAGTTGTTTATATTTGAAGTACCACTCCAATCATCTTTTGATCTACAATAAAAGCGTTCATAGTGGTCTTTTAATTATGATTATGAGGTTTTTAACCAGAATTAACCAGAATTTATTTATTTTTCTATGTCACAGTTTCTGTAAAGTGGCAGTAGTCCATTAGAAATTCACCTCTTAGTTGTGGGCGGGATAGTTGCTGTGGAGTATGGCTGCCTCCACCACCCATAATCCCTTTGTTTACACTCTCTACCGCTAGCTTAAAGTCCATATACACCGTCCAACCAAAGATGGTAATCAATATCGGCGCCATCCAGCTGTGCATCTTTAAGCCAGATGTCAGCTCAGATGAGGAAAACAAAGACGTACATGGATCTATTTGTCTGCAAGTGGATGCATCAGAATGGAGCAGATGAGGGAGCTTGTGGCTTGCCGTAGTAGTTTCCATGTCGTGCCCACAAGCTTTTTCAAATGGCATTTTTCATCTGCTCCTGATTCCCAACAAATTTAATAAAGAAATACTCAGAGATGCCATTTTAATGTTAATTTTCTTTATACATGTCCCCAGTCATGAGAAAAATGCCACAAGAACGTGTTTAAAAACCAAAAACACAATTTTGGATCTTTAATGCCCCTATATTTACAAAAGTAATTTATAACTTGTTGAGTTTAATTTGTAAAGTTACATTTTACTAATGCAGCAATTTAGTTGTGCTAAACAGTATATATCTTTTTTTCAATATGAGTGTTTAAGAAATCCCTTTCCTCATAAAAAAAACATTTTAATAAATAAAGAAATCAGACAAACTTACCTAACAAGTATCAGTATAGTAAAGGTTGAAGACAAAAGGTACAAATGCCGACAAACCTTGAGAGATCAATCTTTAACTTGCTGAAAACACCTGCCTTGTGTGGATAATAGTTAACTTGGGTGCGTTCTGTTTTTCTCGTGCTAAATTTTGACTACGTTAAAAGTTGTGACTAAAAGAAACAGAGAATACATTCACTTTCATCTGACACCAGTAAGTGCAAACTGTTGGACTCCTGCTGTGAAAGCTTAACAGCCTTACATCCCATTGTGGCAGAACGTACACAAGCCTGGCCAGCTCAGTGATTTCCTTCACTCGGCTGGGCCTTAATCGCAGCGACAGACGGTTCAGAGAGCAGATCATCCCAGCCACAGACGAACTGATGTCTAATAGCATAGAGTTTAGGTGTAGAAGAGCAACACTTTCTCCTTAGAGCTTTCTCTAGAGAGTCTATGAGATGAGTGCAGACAGAAAAGAAAGAATGGGATAAGAGGATAAGCTTTGGCTTAAAAGCACACAGTGTGAGAAGGGGGTGAACGGGGAGCCTCATCTGTAAAGCAGAGTTTAAAGGACAGAAAGAAATCAAAGAGTGGAACAAGAGCTTCTTACTGACTGGCCTGAGGGGAGATGTCCACAGAAGAACACCATGTCTATACATCTGTGCTCTTCCTGCTGTACCATCTGCCCAACTGTGAATGCATGAATAACTTGCCGGGCACTTGCATGCCGCAAAAAAGCACTCTGATTTACCATCGGAAATGTTGGATTTCTCAAGCTCTGGAGTGGAAGAACATTAAAGTTTAAAACTGATAGAAATGCAGACGGCTGCTTGATTGAGGCGAATATGTGTCCTGTAATCTTTAGGATAGGCAATGAGAAGCAAATGGTCAGCAGACATCTGACGGTCAGCGGAATTAGTGTTTCATCAGCTGCCGGGACTTTAAAGAGACACATACACACACGTTAAGAGTGTCAACCCCCCCTGAGAGCTCAAACAGCTGAACGAAGACATCACATCAGCTGTCGGGCTGATTCTGCTGAGGAAGGAGCACTAAACACAGCATGTGCTAAAATACACTTTTAGGGTTTGAATGGGTTTTAACAAAAAACAAGCATCAGTTTACTGAATTTATTTACTTTTATTACTGACAAAAAAATGTGCATATGAGTTAATATGTCTTTTTTTGCCTTCTTGCTGCAATTTGTCCAGAGAGGAAATTTCCAAATACTTAAGAATAACATTTACCGGTAATAGAAAAAAATAACAACTTACCGTCCAAACTTTTACTGCTGTCAAACAAGTCTACACCACAACCTAGTTGATACTTGCAAAGATTAAATACCTTGTTTTGTAAAGATTCAAGATATTCTATTTGGCTTTCAGAGCCAAAAAGAAAAAAAGAAATTACTATAAAAAATGAGCAAATGACCCCACACTGAAGAACTGAAAACCAGACACTTACTTGCTCTGAGGGTAATTAACTAAATGCAGACAGTTGTGGATGAACAACCTGAACCCGGTGAGACAACACAAGACAAAAACGCAAAACATCACAAAAATCCTAAAGCAGAACCCTCACATTTTTATCTTCTTGCACTTTCTTGGAAGTCAGTCATCGGTAGATAAGTTTAGAAAACTCTGCAAATTATTGGATGAGACATTTGTGTTACAGTCACAAACCAACAACTGCCAAACTCTAAAACTTCAGATTACACAAGATTATTACACAGATGTAAAGCATGTTAATAACTCCTAAGGTATCCAAGCTTTGTGGTATGTACACAAACAAAACATTTGAGGTTTTTCATAATAAAACAACTGCTTCCAGCTAGTTTTCCCTAATTTTGACATTCAACAATCTTGCTATTTAATAACATCGGTTGGTCAAGATGATCTCTGTTGGAGGCATTTGAGAAGTTGGTCATTTATCTTTCAGCCATGTCCCCGTTATAATGAGACAGGTCAAGATGGAAGACTGCTGCTTTTATTTTAGTGACTTGAACCCAAAACAATACTTAAGCTGTCTCTGTGATTGCTGCACAGCGGTCTGCATGTGGGATGTTTTCTATTGTCAGCTTTTCTCCTTCACTTACGTCAGCACACACCCATAACCACAGCACTTAAAGGGCTCTCTGTGCAACGCTCCATGAGTCCTTAGGTCAGAGGTCACCTGTGGCCTCTGGTCTCCAGGACAACAGCCTGGCACTCCCCAGTCCCAAGCTAGTCTCCCCTTCAACACCCTCCTCCCACACAGAAAACAGCTTTTGTCACCAAACTCCTAAAAAAGTGCCAGAACATTTACTGCATCTCCCCACTCAGAATCATAAGAGTGAGACAGGCAAGGTGCCATTATTTTGAAGGGCTATCATCAGCTGGGTGAATCCTGTCATTAAACGAACCCTTAGGTGGAGAGTGCATAGTTATGGATGTGCTGCCATTATGCACCAAAAACACATCAAACTCCGGAGAGTGGAAGAACTCACCATGCTCTGCATGCAGCACATCCCTCTGAACTTGCACGGGCTCTCTGCTGCGCGCGACTCGCGCAGGTGGAACAAGCGAGTGATATTCCCCAGACTTTCGATGCCAAATAGAGGATAGAGGGAGACACGCAGACTAGGACCGTTCCCGACCGTTCCCTGCTGTTCCCTCTCAAAGGTTTGAATCAGAGAGCAGAGAGGAAGCCGAGGGAGGGGCTGCCCTGCTCAGCTGCGCTGACACGCGCATGACAACAAGAGGAGAAACAGCGCCATCTACAGGCTGGGATTTAATCAAAGTGAAATTAAATTATATTACCGGTATATGATATGATATGATATGATATGATATGATATGATATGATATGATATGATATGATATGATATGATATGATATTCTTCTGACACCACAATTCTCTAAGTCAGTGATTTTTAAAGACCAACTCTGATGAATTCATGAATTTTTTTAGCATGCTTTTGTGGCATTTTTCTCATGATGGAGGAAATATAAAAGAAAAATTACGCTTAAAATGGCACTTTTGGATTATTTCTTCATCCAAATCGTTGTGAATCAGGAGTGTCTCAGTGATTTTTAAGCTGTTTTTTATATTTGTTTTTACATAGTGAATGCAGGTCTGATGTTTGGTTTTGTGGTTTTATTTTATATTCTTTATTCACTGCATCAGCAATAACAGTTCAAAACAGCAAACTTCTTAAAGTCTACAACATTTGTTATCCAAATATGTTCCAGATACAAAATTTGAAAAACTGGTATTCAGTTGTCATATAACAAACCTATTTGATATGCTATTAAGTCATTGATGAGTCCAGGGAAAATTTGTATCCATAAACATAGATATTTAAAGTTGAACCCAAACGTGTTTACTTTTTATGAAGAATACTGGTTTAAAGTTTATGAAAAGGAAAAGTGCAATGAAACTATTAGAAATCATTTAAAAAACGGAACCTAATGAAGCCTGAATTCAATCCTAAATGAGAAGACATGAAAGAAAGACATGATTTTTTTTATTTCGTTTTTTTCTTGTTATTTTACTACCTTCAATTTTTGTATACTTTTGGTAGGATTCCTACTTTTTCACGTTTGTTGTTTCAAGATTGCAAAACTTTTAATTAATGAACAACTTCAGAACGGCTGCCACTGTTAATGGCAAATCCTTGCTAGACAGCACCACCTAGTGTTAAAATTCGGAAGTACAGTATAAACTCCCAACACACCAAGAAACATTATTTTTGTTCCCTTTTTTCAGGGATACTAGTGCTACTGTGTAACTCTTTTTTGGATTAAAAAAAATTCTGGTAGTGCCAGATATGTGCTAAAAATTCTATATTATCAATAAAATAGGCAGATAAGAATGTACAAAGCGTTTAATTAAAGAAACAAATACTTTTGTATGAACAACCCACAGTATGTTGTCATCACTTGAATGCTACACTTTCAACTCTTAATTTTTTTACACAAAGAAGTAGAGTAAGGAGGAATTTTTATCCTACATGTTAAAAGTATTTGTCATTTATGGATATCAAATGTCTGGAGAAGATTATATGACAATCCAGCTGTGTGTCGCTCAAGATCTCTTGGCTTTGTCTTTAGTAACAACTTTAACAGTTGTGGATGCAGATTTGGTTCCTTGCAGGTTCCCAGCAGTGCAGGTGTATGTTCCTTGATCCACATCTCTCACTTCATCCACCAGGAGAACCGATTGAGATTGCTGCTGCTGGGCGGATCCTTGGCTGACTGCAGTGACACTCTCCTGTGTGTAGAGAGGCCTCCCAATCTGCAAACAGAGCAGAAAAGCATAGAAGACATCACCTGCTGCGGTAACTCTCTTTGTTGCAAAATGCCATTTTCAGAAGGACACAAAGGGAAAGTCAAAGAGTTCATGGACCAAAACAAAAAATGTATATTTGCCACTTCTGACTCACTTTAGCTTCCACCAAACATCTAAACTAATTAGCATATCGGGCTTATTACTCAATAACATATTTTTAAGCTTTGATGAAGAGAAATCTGAACCACAAACAAACAGCTTATATAGGAATGAAACAGGATGTTCAGTTGTCACATATTGTACTATCTTTTACAGTCAGAAGCTCGTAGGACACATGTTATTGCTTTTTGACACACAAGTAGCCTTATCCTAAAACTTTAATGTTCTTGTGGCATTTTTCTCATAATGGAGGACATATATACAGTATATGGAAATTTAGGCTTAAAAGGCCCATATTTGTGACATGGAACATACAATGGGCAGGCCACAAGCTCCCTGCTCCACTCCATTCTGACATATCCACTTGGAGAGAAATGGATCCATGTGCATCTTTGTTTTCCTCGTCTGAGCTGGAACCAATATTGCTCACCATTTTTGTTGCACTGGTAATGTTAGATTTGGGTTGTAAGAGGCTGTAAGCTAGAAGGAGAGCGTGTAAACAAATGGATAACAACAGTTCGACCCACAACTCAGATTTCTAATGAGCTCACGCCGCTCTGCAGAAACTATGTCCTAGAAAATGACCCAGGTTTTTTGTTAACTGTGCATCATCATACCAAAAGGACCACAGCAATCACTTTTGAAAAAGATCAAAAGATGATCGGAGTGGGAATGTAACTTGGCTAAACATTCAGTGGACTGCTTTTTGGATACTATAATGGATACCATAATGATTTATGGAGGAACAACCTGCTGTCCTGGATATTCCCAGTTGAACTCTACGACCACATCCCTTTCTCCAATCACAGTGCAGCTGACCTGGAGGTTTCCACCAACAGACAAAGAGGTGGATGATGCTTGAATGACTGGAGCAGGTGGAGCCAGAGGATCTAAGAAGAAAGATAAAACATCTGTGGGCAAAAATTTCCTGAACTGATGAAAAAGAAAGAAGTCAACGGAACGATTTAACTACCCAAAGTGAAGTTTTATTTAAAATGTGCTTTTAAAGACACATCTTCTGAGGTGGACTATTTATAAAATTTAGCAGAAGCTGCAGATTTTCTTCCTGGAAAGCTAAAAGAAAATTGAAGGTTATTTTACATCACAGATAGAATTACAACTTAAAAGAACACATACATTCAAAACACTTCACATTCAGTGATTTTAACATGCTTGTTGTTGAATTTGTGGCCTCTGGGAGACCCTGTGTTTTACTCACAGTTAACATAGATGAGCATGTACTTAGTAGAGCTCTGCCTCAGGCTGCCCAAACTGGCCACACAGAACAATTCTCCTGCATGATGAGGCTGAGGCCGGTGGATGGTGAAACCCTTCTTGACATCGAAGGAGATCTCACTCCCATCCACAGTGACTTCAACAGGCGGGAACTCCCGCTGGAGAGTCACTTTTGCCTCAGGTGATGTGACCTGACAGGGCAGGACTGTCGGCCAGTTGGTTCTCATTTGGATCACCTCATAGTAATCAATTGTTGGCACAAATAGCTCCTGTGGATCTTGTTGCAGAAAAAAGATATGACAGAGTATTGATAAGATTATTTGAACAGGATTCCTATCAAGATGGTGGAAAATTAGAGGTGGTTCAGAGATTTGCAAGTGTAAGCACCCATAAAGTTTACTCATCATACCCGGAAAGAACACAAAGACCTTGACTGCCTTGTTGTAGTCCCTCCTGCAGTCTGTGTTCTTGCAGTGCATGGGGTAGCAGGTGTACTCTCCTGTGTCTGCACCTGTGCTGTTGATTAACGTCAGGACACCATAGCGCTCGTGTTGGACAATCCTAAGGAACCAGAGAAAAGCAAAGACAAACAAACAGCTGTCACAACTGTCTTATCACTCTGCATAATAAAGGTTTATTTCTAGCACAGCTTACTTAAGTCTTCCATCGTCATCCTCCTCCAAGTAAGGAGGGACCCCCCACTGTACAGGTTTGCCCCTGCACCTTAGCTCCAAAACGCTTCCAGCCTGGACAGTTATGGCCTCTCCAACCTTCCTGAATTTACCTCTGCTCAGAACCTGTATGTGCCAGGTGTGAAACAGGAGATCTACCTCAAAAAATGCACCAGGTAACATCAAACACAATGACAGAGTGTAGTAAAAAGTTACAGCAATCTACCTGCGTGAGCGAGGTTTGTGCCGTAACTGCGGGTTTAGCTTTTGTGTTGCTTTTGGCGGCTGCAGCTTTATTTGTTGATCTTCCATGCTTGGGTTTGCTTTGCTTTACTGTCCTCCCCACAGACGCCCTCTGTTCTTGGGCAGCTTTTACTTTGCAAAGGCACATCACAAAATGTAAAATATCACTGCTTCATGCAAGAAAGTTTAGAAAGCAAATTAGCTGCTGGAGGGAGAACGTAAATGTGAAACACGTCTGAATTAAGGCACTTACCTAATTCAAAGATTAGACCACAAGCAAGGAGAGAGATTAGCACCAGCCTCCACCTCAACCCTGGTATGTTCTCCAAAGGCATGACTGATCTCTGGATTATCAAAGTGGAGAGTGGATTTTCTAGTGCATGCAGTTCAACCCAGAGAGCACACTCCACTAAAGGAAGGCAAAGCAAAAGTAAAGTAGAGACAGGAGATGAGAGCAGAGCTTGCACATTGAAAAGTCAGCTGTTTACCAGAAACACACAAATTCCTTCTTCTGAGAGTCGCATTAGGACCTCAAATTCCACTGGAGTGGCTCAATAGATGCTTTCAAGCTTGATCAGACCAATGAGGACCCAGAGACTGAGGCCCCTCCAGCTGGAATCGCATTAAACTGTTTGCTTTGCCGCTGGAGTGGAAGTGTGCCGTGGCAGCTTGAGTCTGGCTCTCTCAAAGCTTGTGGCATGTCAAGAAAAGTATCTGGTACTCAATAATCCCTGGTTTAAAAAAGAAATGAGATCCTATTAAAAATAGAAAATGTATTTCTTGGCTTTGTTGGCTGTTTTTTTTAAACAAAATTAGGGGTAAATATGTATTTTTGGGGCATTCATTTGTTTACCTGGTTTTTTTGTGGTAATTACTATGAAAGGCACAAGTTAAACAGGATCAAGTGGTCAAAACTTTCGACACAATTTTAGGAAAGTCAGTTAAAACCTCAATTTCTTAAAATAAGAAAAAAAATATTTGTGACAGATTAGCTTAGAATAATAATGGAAACATTTTAATTTAGGAATTTCTTCATTGTGTTTATTTACATTCAATAAATGTTGTATTTTGTTGGGATATCTGAAGTTATTTATGCTGTTAATAGTGGACATGTGTCTTGGTACCCCAAAAGCTTAGATTGGCTGAGTTAAACTAAGAAAAAACTATCCAGCCTTACCCGATTTTAGAAAAAAATGACCCAAACACATCAGAAATAGTTTAAGGAGGTAATTTGATATTTGCTGAGAAAAACCAAATCTGGTGCAGTTTATTGTAGAACATGTACACAGACTGGGTCCATGAAATCTGTAGTTTTCAGTACATAGTTATGGTTAAAGATGAATGCTGACTGAATATGACTCAAAAATATCAGCCACTCATTGGCCCAGTTCAGTGTTTCTTCAGAGGAAGTGTGACTGTGATATGTGAGTTTTTCAGCAGTTTTCAAACCATAAAGTCCTAAAATGAACCCTGACGATCATCAAGCTTAATTATTTACAGAGATTGCATAAATATGGTCTAATTCCAATCATTAGTTCCTCCGTAAAGTGATAAATGTTGGAAAAAGTTAGAACTGTAACTGGTTTGGTCCAGAGAAAACATTGAATGAGGTTTTGGAAAAGGTACATCGTGATAGAACTGAAATAAATAGAACTGTTTTTAACATTTTCCAGATAAAGTATAATCTTTTCCAGGTCATGTAAAGAAATCTGCAAGGTATCAACTGATAGGGTGCCAAAGCTACAAAGACAACAGTTGTTTACATTCACAACAAATGAAAGTAGAGCTCAACCTGGTCAAAATAGTGCAAAAGAAGCCCTTTTGTTCAAGTTCCAAACTTGATTTGTTCAATGGTAACAAAATAAGCCCTTCTTTTGAAGTTAGAAAAAAAGCTGTGATTTTAAAAAATACCACACAAAAGCTGCCCTGAGGGTCTCCTTTTGTTCCTCATGAGCTCTTGTTCATGATCCTCATTACTTAAACTCCATTTTGAGCAGGACTGTAGCCTTTTATTTTCTTACTTTCAGCCAAATAAAACAGTCTTTTATTTAATTAAGGAATGCTCATAATAATACAGTTTTCACACATACAGAGTCCATATTTAAGTTTAGAAACAAAAACAAATGTATTACACTTCATTTTACACAAAGGAGATTTATTTACATTCTGCAACAGCTTTAGTCTAATGCTAAAAGTTAAAGAAAAGGTCAAGAAATTTAACCATTTGAAACATTTCTTGAATTGAAATAAATGCATCGATTTAATATTTTAATTTGAAGACAAAACACAGTTATGTTAATCAGTAATTTATATTATTACATTAAAAAAAGTTTAGTGAAGCTGCACATTACAACATACAAATCCGATTTCAGGGCTTCTTTTAACTGTTTTATAAAAAGTTCACACCTATTTGTTTTGGCTTTTAACAGATGTATTGGAAAAACATATTGCCCTTTTTGTACAAAATTTAACATGTGCAAAGTCATTCAATGCTTTTATTTTGAATAAGGTGACATTAGGACATAAAAAAGTGTCAGTGTTTAAAACAAAATAAAAAACATCACAAAAAGTATGGCAAGATACCTACACTTCAGCACCGTGCAGTAGTCTCTAAATCCTGGAAACTCCAGATAAAAACCAGCACTGGTGCATGTAAAACTGAAAGGACACATCTGAAGAAGCGCCTCGCTGGAACACCTCAGCTTATGTGGCCTTTCTTCATTTGAGCTTAAAACTTCTCTTCTTTGATGATGTCGGTTTTGTTGCTGACTGTTTCGATCTCCTTGTCGGCCTTGAGGCGCTTCCTCTGAACGCTGCAACGGATTCCGTAACCAAAGTAGATAACCAGCCCTGCGAGGAGAAAAGGATGGTCATCACATGTTCAGCGAAAACAAATCCGCCAAGACCTTTAAACCTCTTTAGCTGAAACGTGCTATTACCGACTAACATCCAGATAGCGTATCGCAACCAGGTCGCTCCGCCCAACTGAACCATCAGGTAAACATTGATGAGCGTACTCACTAAAGGCAGAACAGGAAGTAAGGGTACCTATAATAATTAGAATAAACAATTAATGCATTTTTTTTTTACCAGATTAAACTTAATTAGACATACTGCTTTAAATGTTCTAACCATGAACGTAGCCTTGGTGGGATTTTGTGGTTGTCTCCATATGAGCAGCAGGATGACAAGCAGGGCCAGGGAGAAAATGCAGACAAGCACAATGCTCCATGCTTCTAGATTGGCAATGGCATCGATGGCTTGAGTGAGGATGAGGCACAATGCCAACACAAACACGGCTATAGAGACACAAAAGATAAGCAAGACAGATCAGTCTGTGACTCAGAATTAAACTCTGTATCACTAAGTTACAGATGGTCAAGAATTCTACTGAAAATGTCCCCATTTACCAGAAATTACAGTCAAGATTGTGACTGTTTTTGACGTTATGTTGGTGGGAGAAGATGGAGGTTTCAACAAGTTGAACTTGGATTCTGATTCTTTCATCTGAAGTTTGGCATCTTCACTTGAACCCACTTGGTACCTTTATCACACAGATAAATGGCATGCTTCACTTGCACAAGTCTGTGGTGTAGATCTTTTG
The DNA here is from genome assembly GCA_023969325.1 of Oryzias curvinotus. Lineage (NCBI taxonomy): Eukaryota > Metazoa > Chordata > Actinopteri > Beloniformes > Adrianichthyidae > Oryzias > Oryzias curvinotus. Next base: position 24,290,866 of record CM043715.1, read on the forward strand.
TGGATACTAAATGGATATACATACCTCAGTATTAGGATGCATATTGCCACAAGTGTATAAGCAAATAGAGTTCCGATGGACATCATCTCCACCAAGGCCTCCAGGTCAAACAGGAGAGCCATGATAGCTGCAGATACATAAAAGAACAGGGAACAGAGTCTATTAAATCCACGAGCTTCACCACAGAACTGTTAAAAAAAAAAGAAAGGCAGAAGTTTCCATACCTGCTACTACTCCTGATGCTAGGGTTGCTATGGCAGGACTGCCTTTTGCTGTGACTTTGGTCAAAGGCTGAAAGAGCAATCCATCTCTTGCCATGGCAAACAGCACCCGTGGCATCGGGAACATGGAACCAAGAAGGCTGGAAATGCAAAGTACGTAAGGATCACACAATAGCATTTCATCAGTTGACAATACTTTGATAAAGTTACTCTATCTGAGCCCTGTGTAGTGCCACTCAAATGTGGAGTACCTCAAGGTTCTAAACATGGGGCACTTTTCTTTTTACTTTGTCTTAAATCAACTCCCTGGAAATGTGGACTCTTTTTTTGCCATTTATGCAGATAGCACTAAACTGCACAGGTCCCGTAAAAAAATTAAAGACTAAAGATTAAAATTTGACTGGACTTAAGTAGAAATGAAATGAATATTTCCCATTGCACTATTATAGAAGTGACACCTCTAAATTTAATGTTGAGATAGGACTTTTCAAGTCAGCAAACAAAAAATCAAATAGCAAATCTGGGTGTGTGACAGGAGAGAGAACTTAAATTGAAAGTGCAAATCAGTGGCAGTAAAGTGCAGCATACTGAATTGACATAAATTACGCTGACCTGTGTAACCCAACGGTGCCCAACAGTAGCTAAGTTGCCTAACAGCAACCCCGCAACCCCTGAAGCTATTAGCCAGGTTTGGAAGATAGATTGATGGATAAAGCCTAATGATTTATTTGTCTGCGTTACTCTTGTTTATTTGCTTGTATGTACCCCATTTTATAAGTAAAGTTGATTAACTGGTACTGTCGCCTTAAAACAAGCTTTGGTTTTGATCATTTTTATGAAATCTAAAACAGCAAATCTTCTTGTTGTAATCATTTTTCTTTCTGTTTTAAATACTTAATTTCTGACAGTATTTTTTTGGTCGGCCCTGAAATACACTGTTATTAGGACTGTTATTAGTTGACAGTTTTTTTTCATTAAGTTATCCAATCAAGCTTCACAAAAGCTGACCTGAAACTTTCTCTGAAACAGGTGATTAATTTAAAGTGCTTGAAAAGCAAAAACATTTTACTGTCAGCTAGTAAATCCCCCTTTTTTTGCACGATCAGATAAAGTTGCTCTGGTAACTTTGCCCTTCTTGACCTTTTGACCTATGCAAGTTGCTAACATATAGGGAAATTTTTGCAAGGTAATGATCACGTAGTACATGATTTAGAAAGAAAATAGAGTGAGGAGTATTTCTCGATGTAGTTTAAAGCCTTATACATGTGGGAGGGGATTTTTAGATATGGTGTTTTTTCTTTTTCCAAGGAAGCGCAGAGCTTAAGCTGTCATTTACCTGGTGGACAGGGCACACAAAGATCCCACAGCCACAACATATTTGGCAGGACCCCAACCGACATATTCGAAGGCCACTGGCAGGGGGCTCTTTTCATTCAGCATGTAATAGGGCATCATCAGGGTGAGGGCAGCAGAGACAGCAAAGTAGGCCAGAAAGCAGATCAAAAGTGAGGCTACGATGCCCACAGGGACAGACTTCTGAGGGTTTTTCACTTCCTCACCTGCAAGACAATATCAAAAGGTCACAGATGGATTTCTAAACAGAAACTTGCAGATTAATGTCATGGCATGTCATTGGCTTTGGTTTTCTCCATTGTCCCCTCTCACTCAGATTCCACTCACTACCTAATAACATTCATTTGTTCCACCTGTGATCCATAGTATTTAAGTCTGACAGTTCCCCACACTCTGTGCCAGTTCATTATGCCTTAGATCATGGTCCAGTAGGTCATAGTTTGAAAAGGTTTCGCCTGAAATTTTGACTTGTTTGTTTACTTGACTGCTTACAATTTAGTCTGTCTTCTTAGTCTATTGTTTTTACAAAGTTTGGACTCTGGATCACAGACTATAGAGTTCTTCGCCCTTGGATCAGTCATGCATGAATTTCAGCCTCTGACTCTGGATTTCTGTCGCTACTTTTCTCCCGGCCTTGACATGAGCTGCTGAGGAAAATCAGTGTATCTAGTCTTCTGACATCTCTCCTATGTGTTCCTTCTCCACCAGGACCTTCAGCTCTTTTTAGGAAAATGTTCTCAGCTTTAGAAGTAACAGGATGATCTTTTGTCTGGACATTTATTTTCTGCTGGGTTCAGGCTCCCTGTTCAACTGGTGGTGCAGACAACCATCTTGAGATCTCCTGATAAATTCGGGTATTCCTTCATGTGTGTGCATTTAGTGGAGGTTGTCCTTCTCAGAAAATGGAGGTGGAGAAATTGTTTAAAGCCACAATAATCTGGTGAGAATTACTATCCTAAAGGAGTTTTCCAGATTGCAAATATTTTATTTTATTACTAGTTGCCCAGTAAGAGATGCCTTATTGACAGATCTCAAAGATCCCAAAGCCTCAAAGAATGAGTCGTTTTCCCACCTTGTTCATTTAGAGTTGCTGTTTAATGAGGTCATACTTTGGCACATTGAAGAATGTGCCTTCAATTTGTGCAAAGATTATTAATTTCCTCTGACGATATCTCTTTTGTCCTACCTGTTGTAGCGATGCAATCAAATCCAACAAAAGCATAGAAACAGGTTGCTGCTCCTGCCAGAGTTCCACTAAAGCCATAAGGAAAAAATCCACCACTTCCAAAGACACTGGTCGCGTTGATGGTGGAGCTCAAGTTTCTGCATGGGTGAAGAAGTATTACCTCAGTTATTTTCTCTGAGATAATCTGCAGACCATTCTTGATGTGTTTTTTTTTTTTTTAAATCATTGTCGATAGGATTCTGTGCACAAATGGAAGGAGGGATTTACTTCTCTTCTGCAGTAGCGTTCAACAGAGCCTCTTCGCTGATGTACCAGTTGTCAATGTTTCCCTTTATGAATCCAGAAATGGTCACAAACAGCAGCACCAGGATGTTGATTGCTGTGAAGATCTTGTTAATGGTGGTCGACTCCTTCACTCCAAATGCCAGAACCCCTTTAAGTTCCAAGAAGTGAATGTATTCATAATCGGACTGCATCTTCTGTTACCACATTAACAAAACCAGTTTTTACCTGAGAGAAGCAGGATGAGAGCCGCAGCAAAGAAATCTGGGTAAGGGGCCAATCCAGGCAGGCCCATAGAGGCATTTTTCTCAAAATATTTCGATATGACCCCCCCAATGAGGTCGTCAAATGTCCCGCTCCACGCCAGTGCAACACTGGATGTTCCTGGTTAAAGAGATGTAAGCATTTTGTCAGGACAAATAACAAAGAAAAACAAACAAAACAAAAAAAGGCCAATCCTATTTTGAGTATTTTACTTCTGCTGCTTTGTGGGGTTAATAAAAAGCAATTCAAGATGTGGAGTAAGAATAAAAGAAAAATCTAAGTGAAAAAACATTTTCTTTGTAGCTTTGTAATTATTTGTCATAAAACAATTTATTAAAAACCTGCTTCCACAGCACGTGAAGATAAAAAAGGTGTAAAAACACACCCTCAACCTGATAGGTGATCATTTATGAGTTTAAAGGTCCATGAAAAGAATAACAGACTGTTAAAGCAACCAAATTAACCAAGTGACACAAAAACACAAACAAATGTCTGATTTCATCTGTAGATATGGCAGCAAAGTCGTTCACCTAATAAGAAAACAATTTTAACATTAAGTTTGTCATGTTAAAAATAAGTACCCTAAATAAAAAGCAAAACAATTGTATCATGCTTGCCTATGACATAGGAGAGTAGCAGATTCCAGCCGGTAATGAAAGCCAGGAGCTCTCCAACAGTCACATAACTGTACAGGTAAGCTGAGCCCGTTTTGGGAACGCGGGATCCAAACTCTGCATAGCACAAGCCAGCAAATATGGATGCCAGTGCTGCTATGAAGAAAGAGATGATGATGCTGGGTCCAGCCGTGTCCCTGGCCACCTCTCCAGAGAGGACGTACACTCCGGCCCCCAGGGTGCTGCCCACACCGAGCGCCACCAGGTCCAGAGTGGTCAGGCATCGGTTAAAGGTGGACTGCTCCCCATCAGGTTCAATGGGCTTCCTCCGAGACACGCTCACCAGAAAGGACTTCACCCACGACATGCTTCTGGGTTTGTAGGATGGAGGGCAGAGAAAAATTATATAAGAAGCGACAGGTGGGAGGGCAGGTTGAGGTTGTCAAGGCAAGCAGCAATGAGGGAAGAGAAGAGGAGTATGGGAGGAAGGGCAGATCAGCAAACGTCTCTGTGAATAATTGTCAGATCAGCAAAGAGGAGAAACAGTTAACCTTAAAAAAATAAGCATCTCTTTGAACGTCTCATTGTAATTCAACTTAAACTCAAAGAATTGTAGGTATATGTATATTTAAGAAAAACAACAGCATCTATTTATGACAACATTAACGTAAAAAAAAGTCAATGTGGTTAAAGCTTTGAGTTTTTATCGGACAAAATTAAACAAACCTTACCTCCTGCTTGTCGTTCTCTGCCTCAAAGGTGTGCTGCAAAGACCAAACAAGATCTGTCATGCCTTTACAACATACATTTCCTGTAGGCATCCTCTCCTTTATCTCCACCTTGATAATAATAGTGCTGATTGAAGAGTTTTCATTAGGACAGAAAACAACGCCTACAGACTGCACTTTAGTCTGGCTTCAGTTACATGAACAATTACTTCCTTGACGAGGAGGTCATTTGTAAAGCTCACCTAGCTGTCGAAATATCATGTCAGTGAGGTCTCCAGTCAAAGCTGATTTCAAACAACAGCCTGTGAGGTGCACACAAGCACAAAGACAGGATTTTTAAACAATCTTCATTTGTTCTTTGTAAATGTATCAAAGACTCCAGATGAACCCATACATCCCAATGTTTATTGTTGATTCTAGCTGTTTATTTGAGCTCTTTTACAATTGTATCTAATTAACAGAAGGTTAAATTCACATTAAATAACAAATGTTTAAAGTCAAACTTCTGTTTTGTAGTTTTATACAAGTAAAATCTAAAAAAATTGATATTTTTTGTTTCTATCTATTGATTTGAGCTTTTCTAAGATTTGCCCAAATCGATAGAAGGTTAAATTCACTTTAAATTGCATTTTCTCTAGGTTGAACTTCTTTTTTGGAGTTTTATTCAAGTAAAATCTCATGTCTTGTTTCTTGTTATCAATTTTAGTTGTTTTAAGATTTCCCCAAATAATAGTTAATTAAGTTCATATGAAATAACAAATATTTAAAGTTAAACTTCTTTTTTGGGGTTTTACTTGAGTAAAATCTGAAAAAAAGGAGATTTTTTGTTTATCAATTGTTGTTACTTTAAGATTTGCCCAAATTAATAGAAGTTTTTTTGTGGTGGAACTTCTTTTTTGTAGTTTTATTTAAGTAAAATCTAAACAAAATTCATAGTTTTTGTGTTTTTCGTTGGTTATTTGCCATCATTTCAAGGTGAAACCAGTAACCTTCTCTGATCATCAAACAGCAAAAACATCTGTACATTACATTGCTAAAATAAACCCTCAAAGTATAAATCTGCATTTCTGAAGATCGTCATTCCTATCATAAATGACAAAATGCCACATTTAGTAGTTTTAAGTGTGTTCTTAGGTGAGTTCTGCTTCCTCTGCCAGGTTGTCAGAGCAGCTGAAACAGGACAAAGCAGCTTTCATGGCTTATGTGTGCAGCAGGCTGCAAACTTGCTCTTTGAGGGGTAGCATTTACCTTCTCATCACCCATCATGAGATTTCAGCTCACCTAATCTTTTTTTTTTTTTTTTGGCATCTTCCACAGCGGGCAGGACAGCCCCTGTGGATGTTCAAAGTACCTCTGACTCCGTTTCAGCTCTGACTCACTATCTGCAAATCTATCCAGCTGATATACTGTTTCCAGAGGAACCATGGGTAATGCTTAACTCAATAACTGCATCTGCACGTGTAATGCATGACTTTATGATCAGTTAATCATGGCCATTGAGGCTCACTTAATACTTCCTGATGTGGAAAAACTGGCAACCACCTGGTCACACACGAATGATTCATCCAGTTCATAAATAAATGATAAACTTTTTACCTTCGTCTTCAGTTTTGCGCTGAGCAGCACATTGTGGATGCAGAAAACAAAGATGTCCATGCCACTGATTTGGATGGAGGCAACATGTTTTTTTACAGCGATATATACAAGACCGCCCAGTGTGACCCTCCCACTCAATGGAATTACTTACAAAGTAGCCTTTCTCATTCCCCAGTTTGGATCATAATGTGCTCATTATTGCACAAAAGCCCCACGGTGAAAACCACAAAGCATAAATACTGTTCAGAATGTGGAAAATGCTTTTGTGCTCACCTCTTTTGTTTTATTTTCCCAGGTTTTCTCAACTTAGTTTTCAAATACAAAAATTTTGGAAAAAAGGTCTCTCTGTGTAGCGACATCAACTGCAAAAAACAAAATTTCTATAACATTTAAAACAAAAAAATTGTCTTAACCACTTGATGCCAATTGATGCATGATGAAGCTCCAAAACAACCCTAATAGAATCTACTTGAAAGCAAAAACACTTTTTTTTAAATAGATGGAAATAAATTCAGGCTTCAAGGGGGTAAAACCCACGTGCAAAATACTGTTTTCTAGTATTGATCATATTTCTAGACTGGAATTTGTTTTGTGTCCATAATTTCAGCACTAAGCTTCAATGTATTTCCAGGGATGGGGTGCAGTTTCCTCTAAAACCACAAGAGGTGACTGATTGTTGCTTTGTCAGATATGTACTCTCTGTGCTACTGACGTAAAAATGAATGAACCTGGCAAAAAGAAAAAGAAAATATTTGAATAAGTTCACATTTTTGTACAACGCTCTTGCTTAAAGTACTTTCTTATCTTTTTATATTAAGATTTTTATCACAACCGTTATGTTTGCTGCTTTTATTTCAATTTTGATGCTTATCTGTGTTAAAGTTACATGTAAAATTAATTTCTGGACAATTTTATATTAGTATAAAGGTTTGGCATATTTCATGAAATCCCACTTGCTTGATTTCATGAAAATGAAATGCTCTGAACACAGATTGTGATGTTTGTTTACATGAGTTGCTTTAGCCTTGCTGTCCACATGCCTTTTCTGTCTTAAGCTCTCGTTTGTTACAAACACCATTCAAGGTGTGGTGTGTGTTCAAAATAGATATTTTGTATTTAAGCATTAAATTTGAATTGAAGTAATTTTTGGTTTTGGTTAGGTAATTTTTAAAAAATTGAGCTTAGTACCAGTCATGAATTGAAAAAGGCAACAAAAAAAGACTATTTACAGTAATGCTCACACACTGAACATTTGTTAAAAATAACCCAAGTAGAAGTGTTAAGCCAGCTCTGAGGTTAAAAAAACTTTTGCTGGGTTATTTTAACTAGGGATAAAAAAGAAAAAAAAAACAGGAAAAAAAACATAAACTGGGTTAAAGTGAAACCACTATGACAAAAAAAAATGCAGTTGTTCCTAAAAATAACCCCAAAAAACATCCCAACATGAATAACCCAAGACTTTGATTACAAAAAATAACCCAAGTGGTTTAAGAGTGTAGTGGTGAAAACCGGAAAAAAGTATTGGACTCAAAAAAAACTATTTTAGTTTTTTTCTCTTAGAGGCTGCACTGTTTTGTTCTTCAACCAAACCATCACACAAACCAGAATGAAGATTTCATATAAGCTACAAAGATGGAAATGTTTTGTGCAAAATGAAACTTAGAACAATCCTATTGGACTTTACAAAGAGGTAGACTGAATATTATAATCTTCATGGTGACACATGCTGTATTTTTGAAGTATAAAACTTGATGCTGGCTGTATAATGGGATGAAACAGTTCAACTGCTGAAATACTACTACTTATTAACACCCTTTGATCTGTTTTAATTCAGCTTTTTGTTTATTTCTTCAAAAACTAAAAACTTAACATCATAACGATTAATCAAAGTTAGGAAAAGTGTGCCTTCAATTGGTAAGAACCTAACACAAAATAATCACTGAAGCTTTCAAAATCACATAGAATAAAACTTTATTGATACCCACGAAGGGGAAATTGCTTTTTACTCTAGGAAAACGGGAGATAACAGGGTATATTATCTATAATGTAAAGACTCCAAAGTACAAGGATGCATTTTTGTGCCTCCATTTCCAAGATGTCATTAAAGAGTCATGAGTTACTGATTGTCCAAATTTAAAAATGCTGGGTTAATTTAAGTTATTGCTGACAAACTTTTTGGGAATAAGAACTTTAGAGGAAGCCTGAATTCCACCCTTTTCTAAAACACCATCAACACATGCTGTACAACAAGAATATGCATAAAAACATTCATAGAAATAACACATCACATTTCACATTTAAGCCTCAGGTAAAGTTTAATCACACTGATTCATGTTTGTTCCATATGTGGGGCAGTGAACTGTAAAAGCTGCCTTCTTCCTGTAAGTCTCATCTTGATTCTCATCATCCCCTTTGTCAGCAGTCCCCAAAAGCCGGTTAGAATTTCAGTATGAGTGATGCAGTTACTGTAAGGACTTCCTGCGAAAAATAAGCTTATTTAGATGTGCACTACATGCAAATGTGACTTTTACTTTAGAACTTTAGAACTGATCTCTGATCATCTTTGATCTATTTTAAAGCAGCAGGAGTTCATTAGAAATTGTAAGCAGGACACTCTCTCTTGCTAGCTTAGAGTCCCTCACAAGCCCAACATAACATTACTGGTACAAAATAAAAAAATTAAAAAAGGGAAATTACATTCCAGATGTACATCTTTGAGCCAGATGCCGAAAATGAAGAAGTACATGGATCTAGTCGTGTACAAGTGAATGCATCAGAATGGAGCAGGGAGCGTGTGGCCCTCCAATTGTAGCTTCTACATCACACAAACAAACTTTTTCCAACAGCATTTTTTTCATCTGCTCCTGATTCACATTAACTTGAATAAATGAATACTCAGTTTTGCTTAATTGAGCTTATTTTTCTTGATTTATGTCCTCCATTTTGAAAAAAATGTTAAAAACACCGAAACACAATTTTCATCGGAGTGGGTCATCAAAGGAAAGCACCTCAATAATGTAGATTTGTTTTGTTTTTTGGATAATTATTCTTCATGCTTTTCTTCACATTCACCTTTTGGGATTTTTCTTTTTTGAAGATATCTCTTAATTAGGTGTTAACAATGAACTTTTGGGGTAAAGCATCACTGCCACTTAACAAACTTTACAAACAGAAAGTGTGATGTGTGCTTCTGATTTTAGAAGTGGACTTAGAAGAAACCTTAATATCACCATTAAAAATCCATTTCTTTGCCAAAGATGTGCCAAAAATATTCATGCATCCCTAATGGACTTTTTTAAGCAAAAAACAAAAGATGACTGATTTTTAAGTATTGCTCTACTCCAGTAAAATAAAATACACGGTTAAGTTAAACAACTTTTAGAAGTTGTTGTAATTTCATTTCCAGACACTTTTAACCCCGTATGGTTTTAATGTGTGTGTGTGTGTTCCTCCTCTTCCCCCATCAGCTATTTTTGCACATCACTCCCCCACTTTTACCGGAATGAACTCCTGAGGACAGAAATAGAGCTGTGAGGCTGACATCCCTGCCAGCTCTGAACCTCGACCCTGCAGTCCAAAACCATGTTACGCAACGTCGATTTCTTTTTATTTTAAAACTGTGAACAAAAAAAATGACCCCCAAATTCAGTCATTTGGTTTTAGTCACAGCATGATTCTTGTCATGACGTAGCTGCTGCGTCACGGGGCGCGTAACGAGGATGCTTGGAGGGGGAGGAGCCGCGCGTGACGCCTCCTGCCACTGCAGTCCGCGGCAGGACCATTTTCCCGCTGCCTCCTGCGCAGATCAGGTAAGCCTCTGTGAGCCGTTCGAGGCCGTCTTCAGCCCGATGTTAGCCGATTTTACCCGAGTTCCTGTTTGGGGGAGGGGTGGGGTGGGGGGGACTGCCGACAAAGTCTTCCGCGAAAAGAGTCACTTTCTGCAGAAAATAAACACTCATGGATACACTTTTACATTTTATACTGGCTTCAATTACAAGTTTAATGATAAAAAAGTGTTACAGTTATTTTTATGTGGATTCAGAGAAGGGAGTGGCTCTTTACATAGAGTGGCTGTCATTAAGAAAAACTGCATGCTATTTATGGGAGGCCTTCACTGCAGGGGGATTTTCTATGGAAACAAATGACTAAGAATAAACTTTTAGTAACTGTTCGTTTTTTTTTTACTGTTTCATTTACCTATTATTTGTATTTTATATCTTTCATTAATCAAAACAATAGAAATCTAACAGACACCCCCTCTTTTGCCTGAGGGTTTGTGGTTTAGTGTGGAAAAAGTGACTGTGTGGTCCTCTGCTGCATGAATGACAGTCAGATCCACCCACCCGCTAGTTTGGTAGAATGTAGGTTTGACTCTAGTAGTAAATGGTGCTGTCCTGTTTTTTTTTTTTTTTTTTTTTTTTTGACCTGAGCTGCTGTGCATCACAAGATTTCTGTTAGTGTTATCTGACAGGGCAGTATGAACACACCGTGACATTGATTTTTTTCTTTTATCAAAGTGGGGTCAGCATGATATTCCCTTACAAGGCAGAAAATCTTTGCAGCGTTCCCCTTAAGTCAGCATTTCTCCTTCTCTCTTTCAGGCCTGAAACCACTGATTTCTGGACCGTGTTGACCAGCAGACCAATTTTAAAGATGGTAGGTCTCCTGAGGATATCCCTTGTCTCTGACATGAATGATTTTGTGTGCCATTGAAGAGCCGGGTCGCCCACGTGAGCCCAGCACAGCATGAAACCAGGGGTGTAGGGTGTCATTCCTTCCGATGTGTTCACAAATGACCCACCCGAGAGCCTCCTTCCAAAAGCAATGCTCTGTGGAAATATTTCTTCATCTCTTACTTTTCTGAGTTGGAACACTTGCATTATTTTAAAATATGTATTTAGAATTCATTTAGTTATAAGTTTGTTGTTTCTTGCACTGTTACTATGTGGGGAAGGTCTCCAGCTGTCGTGCAGAGTGATGGCTGCTGGGTTGAAGCAGAGGAACTGAGCATGTGCAGTGGGCCCTCAGCAGAGACAGACAACATTCTGGCAGAGAGCCTTACTGCAGCAGTAATCTCTACCACTGCAGCTGTCTCTGAAAAAACCCCCAAAACATTTCTTTATCCTAACAAATCAAGAGTAGAGGCTTTTTCCAACCCACTAAGATGGAGCTAAACTTGTAATGTATATGTTTTGCTTTGTGACATTTCCTTTGTGTTAGAGGTATGGCACATCCGACCCTTGTATAGAGACAGGTGGTCTATATGTGCAACCTGAAACATGCCACCCTAAATGCACTTTCCACTATGTTGCACATGAGTGAGCCACACAGACAAACACATTCCAGTCTTTAATGTGAGACATGTGCAAGTGGTCAGCTGCTGCAGAGGAGTACTGCTTCTGACCCACCGTCCAATCAGCTCCGCATTAACACAGAGCTCACCTTATGGAAGAGTTAAAAGACTTACGGTGATATGCAGAACACCACCACCATTTTTACAAACAGTAAATGCAGAAAACAATCATAGAAAAGATCTTTAAAAATCTGTTTATATGTATTACTGTATGTTTTCTCTTGGGCAGGTATTCAGAGGCACAATATCAGATGCTGCAGACTTTGATCCCACCGCTGATGCAGAGACCCTTTATAATGCCATGAAGGGTATTGGTAAGGCCTAACCACACTCGTATACTTTGGCACAGAAAGATGTTTTTCTCTCTTCTCACCTTTTTCTGGCAAATAAACAGGAAGAGGGGCAGATCCAGCTCCAGAGGAGTTTAGCTGGAGGCGTTGCTTCACTATGAGGGGGCATAGTTATCACGTTTTTTTTTTTAAATATTTATTTTTAAATGCATTTATTTAAACTCTGACAATAGAACCTTAAACCTAAAATGCAAATAAAAACACGAAAATTAGAATTCACAAAACACGATGAACTGCTGCAAGAATGTTCATGGGAAACTGTATGCAGCATCACTTTTTATTGAATATTCTCACCAGGATCAGTTTGTTACCATTAACTAGAGAAACTTTCGTTCTTTCTAGAGAAATGATTTGCAGGATAATTGACTTGTATTTATTATAAGGTGAAGGACTTGACTACACTTGCCTGGCTGATGCTGAAGTAGTTTTAGTAGATTTATAACGCTTCATGTATTCTGTGCTCTCTTTTCTTAAGCAGAGTTCTAATGTCCACTGTTGGCAATTATAGGGCACAGCCATACTGAATGTGAAACAGAAACGAAACAGTGGCACCTGTCCTGCAGGGGGCCTGGTTTGTGGATGGGCGGCCTGGGCCTGAAGAGGGGATTAAGCTCTGCACTCTGAGACCACTGTTTGGAATATGAATGAGAAGTCAGCAGAGACTGAAAATGCTGCTTTCATTCCACAGGTAGCGACAAAGAGGCGATCCTGGACCTGGTCACCGCTCGCAGTAATGCACAAAGGCAGGAAATCATTGGCGCGTATAAATGCAGCTTCGGAAAGGTGCACAGATGTTTTAAAGTCTTATTTTCCAGATGTTTTTATTTATTTATTTTTAGACCAAAAAACTAACCTACCAAAGTTTTCATGAAGTATGATCGTTTGAGTTCACTCTTATTTTATTTTTGTTTCACCAGGACCTGATTGAGGATCTGAAATATGAGCTCACAGGAAAGTTTGAGCGTCTCATCGTCAGTCTGATGAGAACCCCGGCCTACCTTGATGCTAAGGAGATTCATGATGCAGTCAAAGTAAGAGGCTTCCTATCCTGTCAGGTCCTCCCTGCCATTTTAGCGACTGTTTCACTTTTAGCTTGGCTTTGTTTTAAGGGAGTCGGAACAAATGAAAGATGCCTGATTGAAATCCTTGCCTCCAGAAACAACAAACAGACACAGGACATGGTAGCAGCTTACAAGGACGGTGAGAAAAACGAAATTCCTTCATTTTGTGGAGGGATTATGCTTGTGATTAGGATTGTGTTTTAAATTATTATTTTTTCTTTACTTTATGGTGTCAGCTTATGGCAGAGACATGGAGGAGGACATAATCACAGATACCTCAGGTCATTTTAAGAAGATGCTGGTTGTTCTACTTCAGGTCAGTATGTTAGAAGACATTTTTATTATTCAAGTAAACTACAGATTTATCCTCTTTTAGGTAACAAAAAAGGGTTTTGCGCCAACATTTCCAGACTAATTACAAGTATTTTTTTGTTTTGTTTGATGATTCTAGGGGACCAGAGATGAGTCGGGGGTGGTGGATGCAGACTTGGTGCAGCAGGATGCACAAGTGAGAACTGCAATACTTTCATGATGTGCATTCATTTGACTTCAACCCTCATTGTAAATACGTGAAGCAATGAGGTCAACTACATAAAAAATAAAATTCTTTTGTATTTTAAAATCTGATCACACACATTTTACCTACATTTGTAGAAAAATGGTATTTTTCCTCTTTATACATTTGAAAACTGGTTATATCTTCTCATTTATTAAAGGTAATGTTGCTTTAAAAAATTGTAATAATGAGATTTGATAAACTGCAACCACAGGAGCACATTTAACGCAAATTTATACATTTAAATGATGCTTTGGTGGAGTTTACCTTGTAGCATTTTGCTAAAAAGGTTTTTTAAATTTTTTTTAGCTTTTTAAAAAAAAGAATATATATGAATTAAAAACCCTTACAGATCACTAATGTCAAAATGGCACAAATAGGATTTCATCTATTTTTCTATGGAAAAACTTGGATATTGTTTGCAGAAACGAGTTATGAAGCGTTTCATTCTGAACAATGCCGACACATCTCCAAACGTGACTCATGTGGGTTTGTGCTTTATGCTGCCATTGTTCTGTAACTCGTGCGTAGGACCTGTATGAAGCTGGAGAGGCGCAGTGGGGCACCGACGAGGCCAAATTCATCATGATCCTGGGAAATCGCAGTGTGACCCACCTCCGCATGGGTAAGCACAGCGCACATGAAGCTCAGAGCCACAGTTAGACATTCAAGGCATTCCAGCTGTAACTCGGGTCAGGAGCAGAGGGCCCTGTAAATGAATTGGTGTATGGAGAAGTGCTTTGGAGCATTTCTTTGATACTAACTGCTTCTAAAGTCTACTTTTTGTAGCGGAACTATGAAAATGTGCAATAAATGAGACTATGCTTTGATAATCGAGTGTTTCATTCAAGCAATATTTGACTCTAAAATATCCAATGGTTATTTGTTTTACTCATTTACATTTACTTTTTGTTTAGTTTTTGACGAGTATGAAAAGGTGGCAGAGATGTCCATCGAAGACAGCATTAAAAATGAACTGTCGGGAGACTTTGAGAGGCTGATGCTGGCCGTTGGTGAGGAAGAATTACTGCTTTAGATCCACATGGGTACTGTGAATTTGCTCATTAAAAGCTATTCTTGCTTCTGGTGTTTCCTCACAGTCCAGTGCATAAGAAGTGTTCCCATGTTCTTTGCCAAGCGTCTCTACAAGGCAATGAAGGTAAGCATCGTTTAGTGTAATTTCTGGCTTTTTGACGACTGTGTTTCTCATCAAATTTATTTCTTGTCAAAGTTAGTATTTTTTTTAACTTAATATTCCAATTTTCTATTCTCTCTCAAAAACTGGTGTCTACTGGACTTTCAGGGTCTGGGCACAGCCGACAACACGCTGATCCGCATCATGATTTCTCGCTCGGAAATCGACATGTTGGACATTCGAGAGTGCTTCCGTCTCAGATATGAAAAGTCACTTTACAACATGATAAAGGTTGGAAGAAGAAAAATAAGTGTAGTGAGTGACATAGACTTGTCCAAGTCTAATCTTATTTTGTGTGTGTGTGTATTTTGTTTAGGATGATACATCAGGAGATTACAAAAGAACCCTGCTAAACCTGTGTGGAGGAGATGATGAGTGAGTTCAATCAGGGCTGCAGACAATAGCAGCAACCAGCTGGGGGAGACAGAGCACTACTCCTAATATTTACTGTTTGCAGCAATTGTAGAGGGTCATTTCTAGTTTTTCTATATTAATAGGGCTTACCAAAATTGTGTATCAGAAATTAGTAGCATATTACCTTGGGTGTAGTGAGGCTAAACGATGTAGCTTTGCTGAGTATGTCGTCTTTTGTCATGTCACACTGGTCATTACAGCTTAGCTGGAGAGTTCTTCCCTGAAGCTGCTCAGATAGCCTACAAGATGTGGGAATTAAGTGCCATGACCAAAGTGCAGGTTTGGGTTTCCTACATTAGATGTGCATGTTTGGCTTGGCAATGCGTGACAAAGAAAATTACCTGCAGATCCCATGTTTCTAACATCGTCACACGCTTGTACTCCATGTTGTATGTGCACAGTGAAGACTATCAAGTATGATCAGAAATGCTAATTGCTAAAATGCAATTATGGATTATATTGTTGCATGAAGGATAAACATCTGAAAGGTCACAGCATGGTTGGTAGCCAAAAGCTGTCTCACAGACGCTTTTTAAAACAGCCTGCCCACTTTTTTTTAGTGCTGGTGGTGTTATGAATCCAAACTTTATGAGGGCACACGCCCCCTCAAATGTCGTGAGATTATTATCACAAAGCCTAGTGTGCTGTTTCAGTTGCAATCAGCCAAATAATCTGTAAGCAACAAACCATTATGTGAACTTTTTCATTTTGCATGCACTGCAGAGTTTTGGTGTTTTTCATAGAAAGCCCACAGGTTTGGCATTTTCAGTTCATAGCCAGAGCTTACCTTGTGAAGTGTCACGTTTTATCCTTCAGCCCCTTCACGCCACATGTTGCTAATTTGTATAATTCAATTCAGGACTTCATTTAGCATCACCTTGAACTTAAAAAGCAGATTTTTTTTTAAATTTAATTGGTAATAAATTCAGGCATGAATGGGTTCAACTCATGTTCATGAGTTTGCGTTAGTAATTCCTGTCATTTATTTAATTTTCTTTGTTTTCACTGTCATAGCTGAGGCCTACGGTCCGGCCTGCCTCCGATTTCGACCCTGCTGCTGATGCACAGGCCCTGAGGAAAGCAATGAAGGGATTTGGTATATCAAAAACAACGTACACCTCTGCTTCAAATGTGCACCTTTTTTTACTCATGTTATTCCTTTTTTTGTGTCTACAGGAACAGATGAAGACACAATCATTGACATTGTTGCACAGAGGAGCAACGCCCAGAGGCAAGAGATCAGACAGACCTTTAAATCTCTTTTGGGAAGGGTGAGGAATGCAAACGCCACCACAAAAAAACACATCACCACAACAATCAAAGACAAGTTTAACTGTACTTTTTTCCATTATTACTTAATCGATTTAGTATTTAACAACAGTCCCAGTTGTCTTTTAATTCTAATTATGCCGTTTTTAACCAAATCAAAAAACCTGTGTCGTTTTCTAGGACTAGTTCCTACAGAACGACAGGAGTTTATTAGAAATTTGCCTCTGAGTTTCGGGCGGGACTGTTTATGCAGAGTGAGCCTGCCTACTTTTCCCATCATTCATCTGTTAACACCCAATCCCGCTAGCTTACAGACCCTCACAACCCCAACCTAACATTGCCAGTGCAACAAAAATGCCTAGCAATGTCTGAGCTATCTAGCCGTACAGTTTAGAGCTAGATGCCAGCTCATGCGAGGACAACAGAGACATAGAAGTGGACGCATCAGAGTGGAGCGGAACAGGGTGCTTGGGGCCTTCTAAATGTGACACAGACGTCAAAGTTACAAGCTTTTTCCAACTGCATTTTTTCATCTTGTCCTGATTCAAAATAATTTGACTAAAGAAATACTCAGAAATGCAATTTTAAACATAATTTCTTTATCATATGTTCTCCATCATCCAAAAATGCAACATAACATGTTAAAAACCCAACACACCAGATCTTCGTCCAAGTGGGTCTTTAAAGCACTTTCCCTCTTGCTTTTAGCTAACATTCTCCTTTGGTTTTCTCCCAGGATCTGATGAAGGACCTGAAGTCTGAACTGTCCAAGAATTTAGAAAGGCTGATTATTGGACTAATGATGACTCCAGCTGAATTTGATGCCAAAATGATGAAAAAGGCAATAGAGGTAATGTGGGTTTTTAACAAACAAACGTCTCTAAAAACAGCTTAAACGTCTAAAGAAAACGTCTGACCTATCCTGCACTATGACATCTTGTAGCAACACAGCATTGATTTATTAACAAGAATGCTGCAGAGTTAGACCCTGGATCCAATTAAAGATGGCTGAAAAATAAATCACAACAATTTTTTTACTAATAATTTTGGACTTTGATCGATAAAAACATCTCTAAGGTCAAATCTGTTCATTAGTTTTCAGGTCCGACCATAATCTTGTATGTGGTTTGTTAGTATGTAATGCAAAAAAGAGCGTGAACATTAAAGAGCAAATCTGGATCAAAGGTTTAAGCAGAGAAATTAACTTAGTGCAAAAATATCACCATTAGTATTCAAACACAATTGTTTTCATAAAGTATCTCAACTTAAATAATAAACAAACAAAAAAAAGCTAAAAATTTGTGATTAATTTCAAAAAGGGAAATCAGAATTCGTTTTTTTCCACTATTTTCTTTTGCCCACTATATTTCTGGTAAAAGGTGACTAGCATAATCCAGTTGCTGCCTAATTTTGAATTTTTGGACATTTCTTTACATCCAGGGTGCAGGGACAGATGAACATGCTCTAATTGAGATCCTGGTCACGAGGAGCAACGAGGAAATCCTTGCCATGAACTCTGCCTATCAGAAAGGTAATGCTAAATAAAGATCTAAATCAATACCTTCCCCTTTAAAACCTTTCATTCCATAGTCATTGTAATTTAATCCACAGCCTATAAAAAATCTCTGGAGGAAGACATTCAGTCAGACACATCAGGTCATTTCTGTCGCATCCTTGTTTCTCTCGTGCAGGTAGGAACCATATTTTATCATGAGAACTCAGACTTTGTACATTTTCCACACCCACTCATTGGTTGCAACATGGCTTGTGTTTTCAGTTGCAGCTGACTCTAAAAGACCAGTATATCTCATTTTATGCTTCCACGTTTCATAGACCAAATGTTTTTGAAATATATTTTAGGACAGACAATGGACTAACGAATGTTATATAAAAAAAAGTAATCTACACAAACTTTTCTTCCTTTTTTGGTCAGGGTGCAAGAGAAGAGGGTCAAGCTGATTTGGAAAGAGCCGATGCAGATGCTCAGGCGAGCTTACAGCACTTTTGTTGTAATTTAAAAAAAATGCACTGTTGACTTTATTTAAAGAATTGTTCATCGTGTTTGTCTTAGGAACTTGCAAATGCATGCAATGCAGAATCTGATGACATGGAGATGAAATTCATGAGCATTTTGTGCACTAGGAGCTTCCCCCATCTTAGGAGAGGTAAAGGTCAAAATCGCAGTAAACATTCAGAAACCACATTCATGGCCTGTTAAGCTGAAGGCTAAAAAAAACACATTAGGCTATCTGCAATGATCTGATGCCACTTTCTGTTTATCGCAGTGTTCCAGGAGTTTGTCAGACACACCAACAAGGACATTGAACAGATAATTAAGAAGGAAATGTCAGGTGATGTGAAACATGCTTTTTATGCTATAGGTAATATGCAGTTTCAAATCAACATTGCTTTCAGTTGTTTATGGGTTCTGTAGCCCTTTCTGCTCTCCCTTTTTCAGTGCGCAGTGTGAAGAACCAGCCTTCTTATTTTGCTGACCGTTTGTACAAAGCCATGAAGGTATCTGATTTCATGCATCTACTCTGTCTGTCATACTGCAGCAGAATAGCAGGTTTCTATATAGAAAGGATTGAAGCTTCTAGCTTCTGGGGCAAAATCCGAGCAGAGTAATAAGTCAGGACTGATCCTCTTCATAGGGCCTTGGAACGGACGACAGGGCGCTGATCCGAATCATGGTGTCCCGTAGCGAGATTGACCTTTTCAACATTCGCAAAGAATTCAAGGAAGCCCATGACGTCTCCCTTCACGAATTCATCCAGGTAGAGACCATGATTGTAAGTCCAAGTCCTTGCTTACTAACACTTTTGTGCTTTTGTTTTGTTCTCTAGCTTGTGTTTCTGGACTTTTTTCGTGTTGCCTTTGATTCACACTGTGAGCATGCGACTGCACATTCTTCATCTGCTGCTGTGGTGGGATACGGTAATCTATAGCTTCCTGTTGTGGACTGCGGGTCTGTGGCTGCTGTACAGCTGTTTAGGAATTTCCCTAACCTAACTTCCTCTTCCTATTTGCTGTGTGATTGGCTGGCAGCCAGAGACAGGAAGTTCTTAAAAGCTGTTCTATAATAGCTTACAGATGAAATCACCGTGACACCAATACATACTAGTGAGCAAGATGCCATGGATTTACTTTTTGTAAGAAGATTATGAGATTTTGCAAGAGCAAAGATTGCATTTATTCTGATTTATTCTGAATGTTGCAAGCTGTGAAAAAAAAGTTTCAAGCATTTGGTTTCCATAACTTTGTAGTTTCAACTGTTTTTTCAGTAGTTTTAAATGCAAGGGGGGTGGATTCTTCTTTTTTGACAAAAACTAAATTTAGGTATTTATATTTTTTACTGAAATGGTCAAAATGCCCTTTAGTGGTTACAGCCTTTTTTTTAATCTTAATATTCTCTTTTAATCTGCCACCTATATGATGCTAGTTTTTCCTTAGATCGTATGTTATTCCTAAAAATAGAAATGTTCTTTTATGTTTCTTGTCTTTGTTACTGTTGCTATTTTCAGGAGAAATGAAAGGGAAAACGCTAATTTAAAGTATTTACAGACATTTTGCTACGAGAAAAAGTCATGGCCACTTTATTTATTTATGTTTTATTTAGATGAATATACTAATATACACATTAGAAAAAAAATTTCATACTAAGTAATAAATAAAATAGTACACGTAAGTAACAAAATCAGGCCTAAAACATGTGGACATTGCAATCTGATGATCCTTAGAATACTTTTTACTGGGAAATTAGATTTTTCTTACATATTTGCAGTGCAGTATATATGAGCCATAGTATGGATTTCAGTATTTTTTGTGTAAACTTTACACATTGCGGTTTGTTAAAATGAAAATGAGTAAATTTAGTCAAGTTTACTTAAAATTGCAGTACAGTTAGAATTTTGACAATCTCCAATTTGAAGCACGATAGCTGCACCGTAGATCATTTCCAGTTGGCTTTTCCCTCGAGGAAATAGTGGTGGAGTAGTTTAGAGTTACCACTAAACATGTCAAATGCACCCACACATTTCAGAAATTCCAACACCAGTACAAAATAACGGCAATGTCCTTTTTCTAGCAAATATGATTCCTAGAAAAAAACAAACAAAAAAAACATTGTAGAAATGTAACATTTTGGACTGGAAGAGATGGTCAAAAAACAGCCTTTCGTATCTATTTAAACCTAAGCCATTTAATGACCCACTCTGATTAATGACCCACTCTGATGAAAACTGTGTTTTTAGTGTTTTTAACACTCTTATGGCATTTTTCTTATAAGCATAAAATTGCATTTCTGGGTATTTGTTTATTCAAATCATTTTGAATCAAAAGCAGATGAAAAAATGTAGTTGGAAAAGGCTTGTTGCATTGAAGTAGAACCTACAACGGCTCCCTGCTCCATGCATACACTTGTAGAGAAATAGATCCATGCACATTTTTGTTTTCCTCATCTGAACTGGCATCTGGCTCAAAACTGAATAGCTGGATTGTTGGATTATTGCTTACCCTTTTTTATTGCAACCGGTTAGGTTGGGGTTGTGAGGGCTGTAAGCTAAAGGGAGAGAATGTAAAAAGATGATTGAAAGGAAGTAGGGGCGATTTTACTCTGGACCAACAGTCCTGCCCACAACTCAGTGGTGCATTTCTTATATACTACTGCCACTCTGCAGAAACTGTGTCCTAAAAAAATACAGTTGATATTTTTATTAAATTATGGCTAAAAAAAGGCATAGTCACAATTAAAGGACCACTGGGGACGCTTTTACAATAGATTAAAATATAATCGGAGTGGGACTTTAAAAACAAAATATGTAATATTAAAGTTTGGCTATTGGCAAATATGTTGGTTACAAAACTAATTTGATTTGTTTAGATGTTAAAATGACCTGCTGTGGTCTGTAGTTTAGAGCATGCAGTGCATAGTTGGGTAACTGTTGAACCTATAGGTGCAAAAACATGCAACAGTTTGACAGCATGCCCTCTTGTCTGTACTCGCCTATGGTGTATCATCTCTATCATCACACCTCTCTCTGAAAGCAGTCTTGTAGCAGGCCTGTCAAACTCCACCAAATGCTCCCAGGCTCTTTCTCTGCTATTGTGTCTGCATTCACACATGAAATAAACCCTTTACTGGCCTTAGGTCAAGTTTTCAATTGCATGCAAAGAAGCTTGTTTAACACCTCTGTTTCAAACATGATGCCTGAAGACACATGCCACAAAAGAGTTGTGTTACTTTTGCTAACCTAAAGTTTTGAAGGACTTTTTTTAAGAGTCAGATGTCCTTTCGTGTAACAAGCTCCTTGATCTAACTCCACTGGGTTTGTAGGTTTGTAGTTCTCAAAGACCCTGAAGGGAGTGAGAGCTGTGTTTTGGCTCTCATCTTTCCAGAACTTTAAACTTTGACTTGGTTTATCTTGTCATCCAGGAGATATGCCCTCAATCATGAAATAAGACTTAGGCGAGCCTACATTGGGGAAATTCATCTGTCTCTGCAGCTCTAAATGTGCACACCTGAAACAGGCCTCTTAGGTATTTTTCTTTAAATTGGTCTGTGTGTTTAATCTAAAGAGCTTGTTGTACATTAAGATCTGAAGCTGGGACCTTCTTCTTACAAAACCACTTTTTTAAGTTAAGTTTTAAGATTTTAAGTTATGCGCACTTATGACGTGCGGGTGATTCTGTTTTACTCTGCCCTTAAGCCACACTTTAGTCATCAGTTAGGTGTACGCATTGGCTCCTTGACGCACGGGGTGTGCAGGTGATACGTAAGTGCCAGTAAGACACCCACAGGATGCCCACATAAACTACACCCTGATTGTTTAATTTCCTAATTCTAAAATTGTTCTAACAGCCAGGCTGCACGCAAAGAGTGCACACTTATCACTTGTATTCTCAAACCCTTTTCTGTATCAGTACTTGCCTTTTCTATACATACCAGTATGATGATTGTGTTTCCTCTGAAGTGCTCATTCTACTCAGTGTCATAGTCATTTCTTAGTATCCTGCCTGTGGGTCATCTTCTGCCTTTGCTCTTGCTGACTCCAGTGGTTTTGATCTAAGTTCATCCATAGCCTTGGTAGACCCCAAAGAAAGACAACCTACCTTACAACAGGATAGGTTAGTTATCACAGCACCGTCAGTGATAAAACCAAAGGAAAAGCTAGGTAGATTTGTTAGTGTGTAAGTAACAACAACAATGCAGGATGAGGATTGACGACAAAGCTATTGGGTTAGTAACTGCTTGTGAGAGAGCAGGAAAAACACAAATACAAAAACACTGGAGCATCTGTTAGAAGACAAGAAACAGTCAATTAATGGCTGCAACATGCATTTACGGGTATGTAAAGAAAGACCTCTAGCCCTCTTCCTAGATTTGGAAATTTTGGAAAGACTAGTAATTGTAATTCTGAGAACGAAGTTCTCTGTTTGAACTTCTATGCAAATATGCAATATGCGCTCCTTCAGATAAGATGGAGCTTTCAGTTTAAAGCTTTAGTATGTTACTAAAAGAATTTTGAAACCTATTTTAATTTTTAACATTTTTTTTATCTTCCTCGTGGAAGATAAAATTAGTGAAATATTTCTCTACCAAATTTTATTAAAAGTCTGGGTGAAAAATGACCAAACAAGCCTCAAGTCATGACCTAAAATGGCCACAAAAAAACAACGTTCCTAAAAAATTATATCGAATCACAGCCTATTGATTATACCACTTCTATATCAATCAATTAATAACTATAGTATGGATTTATTTAAAAAAGGCTTGGTCTGTTGCCTTATTTGTGCTAATTAAAGCAAAAGTAAACTTTTTTGTTGGCTTAGAACTGTAAGTCGCATCCACTACAATAGTTCTTAGTTTGACTTTGTAGTAGTAGTCTTTCAGATTCTTTCAAAAAGCTGAATGATTAAATCTAAAAACTGATGACACTAATTTTGCATTTGAAAAAAACAAAAAAAAAACAAACGCTGATTCTACTCTCGTTTTAACATTTTCCGTCATGTAGCATTTATAGTAGCCCTACCCACACATGACAGTCCTGATCTTGGTACCATATATTCATTAAGATGCCTTACCTCCTTGAGGCCTTGCTTTATGTCCAGCTATATATATATATATATATATATATATATATATATATATATATATATATATATATATATATATATATATATATATATATATATATATATATATATATATATATATATATATATATATATGTTTTTGCTTCCACGTTAGTGCTAAATTAAGGTAATTTTGGAGCCAAATGAGTTTGATGCATATTTGCATCAACAGGCTTGAACGGGTTTAGCCTCAGTCTGGCCAAAATCACACAGAGTTTGTCTTCCCTCTCTCTTCACTGTGTTTTGCAATTTTATAGGATAAAAACAATATCTTTTGAACAACCAACTGGGTGATTTTGTTTTCCTCTTTCATTTTGTGATCTTGTTATGCCTAATTTGTCATCTTTTATTTATTGTAAATGATTGTAAAAAGAGTAAGCAAAAATGGGCGAGTCCCGAACAGGAACAGTTCCTGTAAAAGCATTGTCCTTCATGTAACATTATCGTAATAGTGGTTGAAAAAAAAAAACCTATTATTTATGAGAGCTGACTGACATAAAGGGTAATTCCCTGCTCAACTCTTTACAGTTTTGTTTTGTTGGTTCAAGTAATTTTGTTCAGTAGATTTGATGTTGTGTAACATAAAAGTAAACATAGCTTTCCAGTTTCAGCATGTTGAAGAAAATCAGCAGAAGTTTGAATGTCTCGTGGTGGTTCTAACTCCCAGCCTGTTTGTGTTCTGTCCCTTTTCAGGGTGACACCTCTGGAGACTACCGTAAAACCCTGCTAATTCTCTGTGGAGGGGAAGATTAAAGCTGTCCCGCCTCTGATGCATTGCTCACAGACTTCGGTGACCACAAGACAAGCCTGTACACAGTCAAAACAATGGTGGTTAATGTCAGTATCTGTTGCCAGTGTTCCCAATTGCTGCCACTCCTCAGCCAAATAAAGTCATCCATTTAATGACAACTCCCCAGCACTGCAAACCAGTTCTCTGCCTTCACGTCTAATATCCAAGAATATTGCTTTTTATTTTTTAAACAATGTGACATGACTTTAGGCTTTATGTAGTACTGTGCTCACGCTGTGCCTTTAAATTTTTGCATGTTAGGAAAATAGTGAACTTTTTTCATGTATCTAATAAACCTGACCTGAATTAAAAAATATATACTTTCTTCCTTTTGTTAGTTACTTGATTGTTTTTTTCCCCCTTTCAAATGTTGTGGGTATTTGATTTGCAGTCTGAATGGCATTTTAATAACTTCCATTGTTTATGCTAGCAATAAAAATAGGCTGAGCAAATTGGGAACTTGATAGTTTTTTTTTTTTTTAAGGGAACTCCCATTCCAGCTGAAGCTCTTCTTTTTGGAAAACAAACTCAGAAATGGTGCAAAGTAACTGCTGCTCACAAATGATCTGTACCTGTGGGAAACAAATGCAGGTAATTATAGCATAAAAATGTGTTCATATTAGATTACAGCTTGCAGTAGCAACTAAATATATATATAAATAAAACTAAATAACTATATATATAGATTTTTTTTTTAACATTGACACTGGTCAACATAAGTATGCAAGCTGATGTATGATGTGCACTTTGAAGCATTTGCATGCCACAATCTTCTCATTTCCATGTGCAACTTGTATATTTTCTGAAATGCAGGACGAAACTGCAAAGAAGCTGCACGCGCTCTTGGCAGTGTCTCGGTTTGTTGCATATGTGTGAGTGCAGCTGCTGTCAGGGCCATTTCGGGTCTAAAAAGGAAAGAAGAAAAAAGGCTTGTGCGGCGAGGAAATCCCCTGCAGTACGCCAAAATCCAAATCAACTAACAGAGTCTGCAGCAGTCAGTCACTTTGCTTTTTATAATGGCATACCCAACCTGAAATTACTTCATTTGATGATAATTACAAGAGATTAGGAGATAAGTGGTAAAGCTTTATCAACAAATCGATATGCATGCTCTTCTTGTGTTTCCTTTTTGATAGCAGGGGGAACTTCTTTGTGGTAATGCTGTGTTTGAATCAGATACATTATAGTTCAGTTATTTTACCCCATGTTGTAGTTTTTCTGCAATTTCCATGACCCTGGTGCAATCATGATGTGATCAAGTAAAGAAGCAATGCATGATGGGCCTGTTGCAATGTGCACATTTAGGATTTTGCAGGCTATTTTTGCATTTTCCTTCATTTTACTGCCACTAAATGGTATTAGACATGGTGCTAGACTAGAATTCTTGACAGGTATCAAAATCTGTGACATGGAGCTGCAAGCTAATGCACAGAGTTTACCTAAACAGGGACATTTTTCTTTTCGTGCACTTTGCTTCTCAGTAAAGAGAGGCTGCACAGTTGGACACACACCAGGTTCTGTTCAGGCTGAGCCTGCAGTATAAGGCCATTTTACTGGGTTACGGGAATTCCCCATCTCACAGTGAAAATGCTTCCCCCTTATTCACCAGCTTCCTTTAAAAAGTGCCTCTCGGACACAAGCTAAATGTGTGGGTAAGTTGTTTATTTGTATCACACAAAAACTTTGTATTTGTTATTATTTTTGTAGCTTTGTAAAATGTCTTCTTTTCTGTAGATGTCAGTTTGTGTGCTTATATAAGTGCTACTTCTGCTGCGCTTGATGACAACATGCAAAAATGTAGAAAAGGAAACAGGAGCAGTCAGTAACTTTTATAAACTCTTATTCTATTATATGAAAAGGCTGCTGTTTATTCTGAATCTACTGTCTATCTTTTCTTAGACCAGAGATATTTCTACAAATGAACGTTTTTGATGTGACAACAGTGCTACCCTGTGAGAGAAACTCTTATAGTTACAAAAATGTGCTTTGAGGTCATTGGAAATCTAATTTTCTCGTTAATGTCTAATGTAAGCTTGTGCTCATTCTTTTTTTTAAGAAGAAGAAGTTTGTTTTTTGTGTTGGCAAAAGGATGCAGTGGCTGGGGTGGAAACCCACAGGAAGATACAGCTGAAGTCTCACAAACAAAAGGACATTTTGTATGAGGTTGCACAAAACTAATGACTATCAGCTGCTCATTTGTTCTGCTAGAAGTTGGGAGTCTAGACTGTCCCTGTGCTATACAGTGTGAATGCATACACTTATGTGGGGCTTAGGTGTGAAAGTTGCTCTTTTTATCTTACATGTCATCCTCTCCATTGTGTATTTGGAGTCACCAAAAAGGCTTATAAAATGTAACTGCATGCTTCTTGCAGCTTGTATATATATATATATATATATATATATATATTTATATATATATATAGAGAGAGAGAGAGAGAGAGAGAGAGAGAGAGAGAGCGAGAGAGAGAGAGAGGTCATCACCTTGCTTTATATTTCAACACAATACAACAGTGAGAGGTGCAAATGTGCCAAACCATTACAGGCCAATGAAATGTTTGATGACAGAACCAAGCAGAAAACATCTTTTGTCTCTGACCCACATGAGCTATGGGGTTGTTTTTTCCTGCAGCCTCTGAGTGGCTCTCTGGAAAACGTTCATTATTCACTCAGTTTCCTGTCAACAGGATGCATCCAGACAAAACTGTAGTGTTTGACTTCAAAATGGTAAAATTATTTAGTTAGTATACATTTGTTTTTTTAAATTGTATGTCATGAAGTGCACTTTTAAAAATGTTGTGATGCATTTGATTCACGCTTTTCTATATTTTTTTTAAACAGCAAACTTCTAAGATTAAAGTTTTGCACTTTTATTCACAATTTATTATTATTTTAGTTTTTTTTTGTTTTTTACATTTTTAATTCAGGAGCAGTTAGACTCATACTAAAACAATTCTTTTATAAATGTCGCACATGATAATGGTACTAAAGATAAACGGTGAAAAAGCCTAAATCTAAATTTAAAACAATATTTGATCTTTTTAGGTGTAAACTATTAAATTTCATTCATAGATTATTTCCCACAAGATGTCACTATTGCGCTAAATATATATATATATATATATATTTATAGAGGATGCCAACTAGATTTTAATTTACATTTTCTATGGTTTTGGCTGTAAATCGCTCTGAAATCGAATGAAACCCACACACTGGAGGTTGCATAAATATGATTTGCCTAATTAACTGGTTATGTATAGGAAGCACCACTTTTATGAAAAGCAACTTTTCCATCACAGTTTCATTCTTTATTTTACTTTGTTATTTGATAAATAAAAAAATCATGTATATTTATATTTTGGATTTTTAAAGGCTTATTTTGAAAGTAAGGACAAAAAGCATCATTTTTTTGGCTTCTTGTTCTTAAACAGATTTTTTTTCCTTATTTTTTTGCTGCCTCCTGTTTATTTCTAGTTTAAAAATGAGATATTAGTGAAACGGCTAATAAAAAGGATAACAGTAGAATATTTAAAACAAAAAATTAAATATGCGCAAATGTTTTCTTTGTATTTAAATCACTAAATCTCAACCATATCCTTTTTTATGTTTTCTTTTGTCCATATGGATTTAACCTGCTGTTACCCTAATGCAGTATTGTCCATACAGCACTTAAGTCAATTAATTGATGAATTATCTACCAATAAATAATAAAAAAAACAATGAACATAGCAGGAACAGTTCAATTTAAAAATACTTTTTACATACAGCTAAAAATGTAAATATAATGTGAACAGATAAACACCATGACATTCAACAAGTAAAACCATTTCAACTGGGCAAAGTAATTCCAAATAATGCAAATATAATTGAAAATTAATAATTTTTTTGTGGATAATTTTTTGTCATTTACTTTTAATCTTTTAATGAAAATTTCAACCACAAGTTAGAAAAAGACTCAGAAAGACCTTTAATGTTAAAACACAGCAATTAAATAGAGCAAGCTCAAGATATATTTAATTTTTGTGAAATACGTCTGACTGTCCTTTTTGATGGTAAAACTTTTAAGTTGAATTTTTTTCCACCTTTAAATTTTAAGAAGCAATTTCTCTGTTGGCATTGACATAAAAATACACAAATACTTTTGGAGGCTTGTTTTTTTTTTTTTTGACATACAATATTCTGCTCAGAAATCTCAGTGGACTTCTGTGCCATTAGAAAGCTTCAGATTCACTATGTTTTTCTATAGTATTGCAAAATTAGGTCTGTTGATCCTTTATGTTTTTACATTGGGTCCCAGATTCATGCATTACTAATTCCTCTCCTCACATTTGCAATGTGTGTTGATGGCAGAGTAAGAAATTGGAAATTGTTGAAAATATAAATATTTTTTATAATTTTAACTATTTTGATCCACCCCCCACCCCACAGAAATGGCCTGGTATTTAAATGGTATTCATGGTATAAATAGGCTGTATATGACCATGTCATATATTATTATCACTATTATTATTATCATTATTATCATTGTTGTTGTTGTTATAATTAGCAGCTGTAGTCTTGATATTTTTAAATTAAATTACACCATGATAAAACTGTATTATGTGTAATATTGTGTATTATAAGAATCCTCATCTGTTATTTGGCTACTTATGAACATTTTAAACTGTAAAATAACTGACTAATAAAGTACGACACTTTCTACAAAGGGTTTGTAAAAAATATAAAAAAGAACTTTATAAAAACTTTTAACTACTTAATACTGCCGTTCTTTGCTCTTTTGCTGCAATTAATTTAAACAAGGATTACTTGATCTCAGTGTTTGTCTCAGAGGAAACATGTGATGCAAGAACAGAAACCCCCTGCAGTTTCCTTTGAATTTATCAATGGGGGTTTTAAAATGGACGATTCAAATGGTATAAAGGGAATTAAAATGTGATATTTATCAATATATTTATATATATGTATATACATATTGTACTCTTGTTATTTTACAAGGACTTAAATCGCTTAGATTTCCATGCTTGTTGCACATTTATATTTAATATGAAGAGAAGAAAAGAATGTGTCAACCTTTGGTCCACATTGAACGCATTTTTCTTTTGTGTTTACATTACAGGCAGCGGCTCCTGCTGTGCTCGGGGCCCTCGCTGAATACTGCCACCTGATTGGTCGGATCAGACGTCAGTCATCGCTGTTTACATCAAACGTTGCGAGGTGGAATTTCCCAGGTTACGGCATAGACTCAGTAGACCACTTCCGCAATAGATGTCTGTCTGAACAGAGAGACGAGAGGCCACTGCGAACTGAAAGGTATACCGACTAAAGACACGTCTTTCTTTTTGCTTGGGATAAAACACCACTCTTCGACTTACTTAATTTGTTTTAGGATATATTAGCTGCGGGAAAACAAGATGCTAACCGTTCCCAACTGTGTTTCAAGTGTTAGCTAGCCGACGGCTAACGAAGCTCCTGCTAGCAATTTGCATGACAACAGCGAAAACTAATATTTGCGATGTGTAGCCTGCCAGGGTAGCCGTAAATCAGCTGGGAGTTTGCTGTTCGAGACTTAGGTTTAAGGCATAACATATCTGCGAATGGGATTTCCGTCATTTATTCTTCTTTCCCCCTCTTTCTTTGTCTGCTTTCCACTATGAGCCAGGGTGGTAGCTGTCATGTAGCTATGTGCAACTTGCTGCTTTTGTCTTCTCACACAGTGATCTCAGTTTCTGCAACAATCTGGGCTGATCAAAAAATCGAGGAGTTATGTGAACATTACACACATCGAGATATTTGATTCACCAGCAGATTTGTTGTTAGTTTTGAACGATTGCCAGCTTTGCTTGATCAGAAATGTAAAAATAAAAGCGTCAACTGGTCTACAGTAATGTAATACATGTAATCGCTGAATGGTGTAATCTTTGTCTTTTATACAATAAACTTAAAAAAAAAATATATATATATATATATATATATATATATATATATATATATATATATATATCAATTCGGCTGCTTCCATTGGGGGTTGCCAGAGCACATCAAACTTTTGATAATCATACATAAATTATTTTATTTCCCTCTCCCAGTTTTGAGGACCATGTCAAGGAAGTGAGCAACAGCGATGGAAGGTAAAGGTCCATATCGTATCTACGATCCAGGTGGGAGTGAGGTTAAAGCCCGGGAGGATGCTGTGGGGGGAAGCAGCTATCGACAGCTGCTGGAGGAGAACAGCATACTGAGGGAGCGAATGAAGGGACTAAAAAGTTTAGGTGAGTTTATGGTGGCTATGATCGGAGGATAATTGCTTAACTGTGGGAGTTCACGTCTGCCCAACATTGAGGACCTTCAGTGCTTTCCTCGCATCTATTTAAGATGTGGAACTGAAAATGGTTTCAAAACTTTTTTTTTTTTTACCCTAACTGGCAGGGGTAGGCATTATGGTCAACTTACCCAAAAGCAGAAATGACGCTCTGCTGTAGGGAGATGGAGTTTAATGAGTTATGATAACTTTAGCTAAATTTTGCACTCTAACGACATAATACACCTGTTTAACTGATTTAATGTAAGGCACCACCAAATGAAGTTGATCAATTTGAACAGTGATTTTGTGACACAATGTCGCTGACCTTTTGAAACTTCATTAGGATTTTCAAAAAATATTTCTGAAACGTTTCAGGTGATTTGTTGGAGGAGTCTCAGTCCGAGGCGTCGAGGCTCAGGCAGCGAGTGGAGGAACTTGTAAGAGACAACGAAGCCTTAAAGTCCTCCAGCTTTGCTGCAAGCCTGTGCATGGGAGGGCCAGTTCACACTGACACACAAAGTAAGTGCAGTAATATTCATGTCAGTGGAGAGTTTCATTTCGCAAGACCCGATTTGCAAGTAGTGAATTGAAACTTATTCCATTAGCTGTTTTTCAGGGAATTTGGCCCCCCCCCATTTTTTTTAATTCCTTGTTTTTCTTTTGATCTTTGATATTGAATTTTTCCAGGTAAACTCTGCTTATACCCAACTCCAGAGAAAGAGGAACAAGCAAGCTGTTTAGGGAGAACGCTTCAGCCTGAAAAGCCAAGTGTAAGTATGTTGTTTATTTCATACCCACAATAAAATTGTATTAAACTGCATATGCCTGTCATTTTCCATCCTTAACGTCTTTTTTTTTCTCTTTTACAGGAGGCCTTATCAGAGTTTGAGGTGGTGAATTTAGAGAGAAAAAACTCAGACGCCTTGGCTGTAGGTACCATATTCAAAATTTCAAACTTTCTTGTCAGTTATTAAATGTCCTTAGGATTTTCACAATAGTTTTTTTCCTTTTCATTTTAGCCTTTGAACTAACAGGTGATTTATTGAGGATATTTACAGCCTGATCTATTTATGTCTCTTACAGCAATATTGGGAATACATTACCGGTGTGTTGACTCACCAACAGCTCAATGCTGGGAGCTCCACACTGAGTCAGTTCAGGGAAAGTCCAGGATTATTACTAACTAGAAGTGCTTCATTCAAACTACATTCCTATATATTTTTAAATAGGGCAGTTACCATCAGTACATACATGTTCTTTATTTGACCTCACGATCCCAAAAATGCCTCAAAATCTATATTTGGCTTTTAAATGTACTTGCTTAGCCAACTGGAAATTGATGCAAATGCAACAGGACAAACAAGTTTGAAGTTTCTGTATAAATCGTTTGTCATTTTCCATAGAAACAAACATGGTGGTGACTCTTACTGAAGGTTAACTGTCTTACAAAGCAATTGTAAGGCCGCCCACCCAGTTACAGAGGATGACTGTTGCTTTACCTTTGTGGGTATCTCCAGGTTGGGACAGTGGCAGGAGCGCCCCCTCTTCTTCCTCTGGAGAACAACGAGCTAGCGAGCCAGCTGAAGAGACTAGAGAGCTCTTTCAGCATTTTTGCAGAGGAGTCCAACCCGAATCAGCTGCTGGCTCACCTTGGCCGTATGGCCGTGGAATTTCACCATCTATCCTCTAAAGTCCAGAAGAATGAGCAAAGGACCTCCCTCCTACAGGTATGTTGTAAAACAAGTATGGTGAAAGAAAGCCTTACTTGATTTGGATCTACGAGCCAATGGCTGTCAGTAGCTGTGGTAACATGGACTAAAGTAATCGGAATAAACGCCTGATCAGAATAAGAATGCGTCATGTAAACACGCCCTTTGGAGTACTCTGCCCTGATCAGACTCATTTGGATCAAAATTTCCTTCTCATCGAAATAGGTGGGTTATGCTGATTGTTGATCAAATCGTGGTGCATATAAACAGTTTATTCCGATTGTGGGTCACTACCGCTCCTGCTTTTACGTCATGCGTGGACGGTTTGGTGCTTCAGAGAAGGCTTTGGGGCGCCAACAGGACCGGACTCGTAGCTTCATGCTAGCAGTCAAGGGAAGGGTGCTTTGTTACGGTGTGTGCTCCGGAGGAAGCTTCGGACCGTAGTCTGTCCCACTGCTCTGCATCACTGAGCTGCCGAACTCAGGAGAACCGTGTCTCTGGGGAGTGCAATGACCCCCTAGCAGAGGAGCGGCTTTGGGACGGTTGTGAGCTGGCGGTATGAATGTAGAAATGCCGCTCTGTGCAGCCCTGAGGAACCGTATAAACAATCATATGAATTTGTGTTTCCAATCGTGTCCAGACAAAATAAAGGCAGATGTTATTCCCCCACATATTTACGTGCAGCCGAGATGCACATTACGGATTTAGTACATTCAAGGCTAGATGTTGTTGTTGGCACGTATTAATCTAACCTTAACACTTCTTCCGGGTCTGTGTGACCGAGAATAAAGCACTGGCTGCTCATATTTAGGAAATTATGAGCAAACAGGCCCTTAATAATAATCAGAACAATAATTAAAGCAACTTTAGAAGATCATCTTGCTCTATGCTGCAGCTTTGTTTGTTCACAACAGAACTCGCTATTTCTTCTTCTACGGTTGTTTTCGCTATTTTAGATAGCAATGCACAATGATTCACTCTGATTGAAAGTGTGGCGTATGTAAACGTTATAAACAGATACAGTTTTTCTGGGCCCATGTGCACAGTTCAATTCTCATCCGATCTTTGATCCGATCAGTCATTTTGCACGTGTAACCGCAGCTATTGGTGTTCAAAATGAATATGAAACAGATTGTTATTGCATATAGATGTTTAGCAACTGTTTCAATACTTTAGATTTCATGTAGAAAATGTTGATTTTTTTTTTTGTTTGTTTGTTTATAAAGGACAATTATTACAAACATACATTCTGACATTTGCTCCAGCTACTATTAGTATGTGTTGCATGCAGTGGCCCGAGTAAGCCGGCCACTGCATCACAAACCAGAAAACCACAGCAGCAGGTAATCAACACTTCCAGTTTAAGTCTGACTTCATTAAACTGTCTAGCACATTTAGTAATGTCACTGCAACACTGAAGAGGATTTTTCATTTTGGTTTCTAAATTGCAAGGCTCACTAAGTGCATCGCTCCCAAGTTACTGAAACTGTCTATTCTATAATAACTTGAATCTGTTTTATTGTGTTTTTAAATGGATGAAAAACAGTGGATCTCTTTTAAAGCCCAATTCAGTGTATTTCGAAAAGCTCGCTTTTGTGTGCAAAAGTCATAGAACAGTTGTGTAGAGTGTTGCTGTTGTGATCATTTTGGCTTCTTTTGGTGTAGACCCTCTGTGAGCAGCTCAGGCAAGAGAACAATGAACTGAGAAAGAAAATGGAAGAAGATCATCATATCAGGAATCGAGACCTGGAACAGCTGAGGTTATTTTTCTTTCTTCTCGTTTAGCTTTACTCTGGTTTTGTATTGTCTCATGAGAAAATACAGTAAAATACAGATTGTACTGTCCCCCCCCCCCCAAGATAAAAAAGCTGTAAAATCTGTCCTTCATTATCTACTAACGGTATCAAATACGTCATTCTCCTCAACAGGTCTATTTCTAGAGATGACAGTGTGGGAATGCTACTTATAAAAATGCCCAACAATGGGGATTCTTTCCTGTGCCATAATGAAAGCGGGCCTTATTTTCACTTTTAATGGAGGGTTATTCCAGTGCTTTCTCTCCACGCACCCTGGGTGTTGTAGGTTCTTCCCGATGGACATTGATGAACAAACCGTAAAAGCGGCCTTTCACGCTATCATTTTCACTTCCTAACCGGTTTCAGGCAGGAGAACCAGAAGCTCAAGGAGCTGGTCACAGGCGGATCGGCGGTTGCTTCAGCCATGTCGCCGTCTGATACCGAGAGTTCAGAGGCCAAAGACGAGCCAGTTAAGGAGGAATCTGTTGCTGTCCGACCCAAAATGGAGGCGACTACACCGCAAAAGGTGATTCTAATTACACGACGATGTCAGATTTGACACGACCTCTCCAAATGGAGAAATGGAGAGTGGTTGTGGATTTAGGAACTTTTTTGTGTACAGACTGGAAAAGCAGCAGAGAAAACCCCAGCGAAACCATGTGATATAGAGACCTATGAAAAGAAGATCCGGCTTTTGGAGAAGCAAAGAAAGGATGTGAGTCTGAAATGACATTTTTGGTTTCTGCTCATCCTCTTTTTTCTTTTCTTTTCTTTTTTTTTTTTGCCACTTGGGACAGTGGCTGTTGTTTTCTACGTGCTCACCGCTCGTCTTGTTTTGCGATGCTGCTCACAGGTTCTGGAGGTGAACAAGCAGTGGGACATTCAGTGGAACTCCATGAGGTCACAGTTTGAGCAGAAGGTACAGCAATGACTTTGCAGCTGTAATGACGAGTGTGGGAAGGCTTCAGGTTGCTCTCAAGTACATTCACGGTCTAAATTCCTGTTTAAAAGAGTTTTTTAACTATTGAGCACTTTTGTTAAAATTCAACCCTCATGACTGATAAATCCATCAATAATTCTGTAAATTTTATTTGAGGGAAAAATAAGCTTTCAGTTTGCGAGAAAGCCTCAAGTCTTGCTTTAAGATTTTTTTAAAGCAAAAGATCTGGAAATCTAGATTAAAAAATTTAGAAAAAATGCACTACAAAAACTAACTATGTTATCCTTTAAATAGATTCCCTTTATAGAAAAAAATATACAAAAAAAAAAAACTTTTTTATGTCACAGTTTAAAATGAGCAGAGTTCAGTGGCTTTCCATCACACGCATTTTAGTCCACTCAATTTTAGTAAACCATCATCTCTATCAAGTATTTTCTTGTATTACTGTAACCGTCATTCATAATAACACATTATGATGACGACAAATGAAGGTATTTTTAGATTGTTCTTCAGGTTTTTGTGTTAGTTTCCCCCCAAAATATGACGTCATGATAACATTACTCATGGAACAGGCTAAATATAAAGCAAACTGACTATTTCTTCTACGATTAAAGCTAACATTTTTTTCAAAATACTTTTATGAGAAACATCCGTTTTTGTAGTTTGTGTGCACCTGTTGGCAGTGATACAACTGCATGTCCCTTTTTTTTTTTGTTTTTTCATTGTGCTTGTCCAGTGGAAAAGGTGCAATCTTGCAATAGCTTGCTGTCTCAATATACTCACCGCAAGGTCTGTCAAAGCCTTCCGCGAGAATTCCCCTCACCTACCCGCTGACTTCCTGCTGTGGTGCAGTCAGAGGGCAGCAAAGACACACTCACACTCACACACCTGCTTCTGCGCGCACCCACAAAATTTTGAACATGCACATGCTCACGCTTTGTTGAGACAGGGACAGCGTGCAGGGTTGGGTTTAAACCGCACAATCCTAGATGTATCAATTTGCGTCATTGGGTTCGTTCATATTTGACACAAAAACAACTGCATGTGCGCAAAACTGCATGTGAGTTTTTGTTTCTGCGGCTCGGTTTGTGACTTTTCTTCTGTTTGAAGACACGCATCCATCGATGTTTATCTCAACCAGATAGCTTTTATCTCCGGCAACTTTTTCTTTATTTGTGTAAGTGATAATTATTCCATCCGCATGTGATGGGCTCTCATCAGCTGGATGCTTCACCTCCTTCTGTCAGATTACAGACCTCAGACAACGACTGGCTGAGTCTCAGAAAACTGTGCTTGAGCTGGAGGCTGAGCGAGAGCAGAGGCAGCGTGACTATGACAAGAAGCTGCTGCTGGCTAAGTCCAAGATTGAAAATGTGCAGGTGAGGGTACCAAGAACCTGGTTTCAGAAACATTCAGAAAGCAAAAAAACGTTCAACATTTTTGGTTGTATCTGACTCAGGGGGAGAAGGAGTGTTTAAACTCTGAGACCACTGAGCTCAAGCAGAAGGTGCGCTACCTGCAGGATCAGCTGCTGCCCCTCAGCAAGCAAAGAGAGTACCAGGAGAAGGAGATCCAGCGCCTCAACAGGGTGGGTGTGGAGGATTTGCTTCCACAACTCTACTGTTCCGATATTCCTCTGTTTGTGTAAAGTTTCCTCTTTATTTTTGTCTCGCTCCAGGCCTTGGAGGAAGCCTTAAACCTTCACACGCCATCATCCTCGCAACAACCTCCTGGTCAGAGTAACTTTGCAGATGCAGCCAATAATCTCAAAAAACAGGAACTACTAACTCAAATAGCCGTGCTAAAAGAGCAGGTGGGATCTCAAGTCGACTCTATGTTTTAGAATAACCTTTCTGGCTCCTCGTGAAGCTGGTGGTGTGTTGGTGTCCAGGATTCTGCTCTTCAGAGCGTCTTGGTTTATAGATGACGTTTTGCTGCTCTTCTGAGGAGCATCTTTAGATCTGAAGTCCAATGGATGAACAAAATACTGTGACTTGGAAACCAAACCGGACCACTTACTTTTCTTGTCTTTTTTTTTTTTTTTTTTTGTCCAGGTGAAAATCTTTGAAGAAGATTTTAGAAAAGAAAGGAGTGACAGGGAACGGATGAATGAAGAAAAAGAAGATTTGAGGCGGCAAGTTGAGAGACTCCAGGGTCAGATTACGAATTTGACCAATCAGGCAAGTGGAATTACATCAAGTGACATAGTTCTTCTATCCGTTTTGTAAGGAATCTCTGCTTTAGGTGCTTCAAAGACAGGAATTTGATTGGCTTTTGTTTTTCGTTCCAGCTGCATCAGGCGCAGAATGAGTGTCAGAGAGAACGTACGGAGCGATGTAAGCTGGAGAGACTGCAGATGCAGCATCACAAGCAGGTACTGGATTCATACGTGATGGGCTACTCTGAGCATTTACAATGAAAGAAGAGCAAAACCTTTACATTGAACTAAAGAGAAGCATCACAGTGCTGGAAAGTCTCATAAACTAGTGACCCCTTGTGGTGAAATATGGTTTTACATGCCTGGCATGAAAAGATTTTTATGTTTTTATTTTTTTCTCACATTTACTTAAAAAAAATATGTGAAGACTTGTGTTGCTGTTGAGGCAAATTATGGCAGTTTCATAAAAGTCTTGACCAGAACACCCCAAATATTCTCCATTTAGTTTTGGTCTGAACTTTTCTGTGACCTCTTCATTAGTGAAAATGATGCTCCCAAAGAGCCCCCAAGTCAACATGAAAAAACCGTCTTAAATTATGTTTAGCATCAAGGGGGGAAAAAATCAATTAATGAAAGAAGAAATTCTGTGATGAGAAAATTTGAGCCACAACCTTGGATCATATCCAATGATATACGGCATGTTTTTTTTTTATCCAATTGTATTTCTTGCTTTAATGTTTCTCATGAACAAGAGAAGAGTATTAGCATTATTTTTTACCTCACAATGTTTGTTTTTCTTAAAGTTTTAATACTGTTCACTCCCAAAAACTGACCTGGTTTTTAGATTTTGTGTAAAAACCCCAATGTTTGGAATCGCACTGTGGAATTAATATTTATTCAACCATTTATGACAGATTTAAGTGATCTCCATTTGTGATTGTCTTTTTTTGTGACTAGAGTTCTTCCTTTTGGGAGGAGGAAAAGAGTTAACCCAGTATATTTTTTAGGTTCCACAAAGGCACTTGACAGTATTCTGTTTGCTTCACAAATTGATAATGTGACACACCCAACACAGTTCATTTTTCCAACAACTTCAAAATGTTAGGGAGATGAGAAATAGGATGAATTCACACATTTCCAGTCGCATTTACTCAGTAAAATCCAGGTTTGGGGGACCAGGTAGTGTAGGATTCGCCAGCCAGCCCACGAGCCTCACTCCGGCTGGCTTCTTTGCAGTGCATCCGGGAATGGGCTCAGCCTTGACTCTCTTGAAGCAGGGCCGCCATCTGCTGCCATGCGCGCGCCACCATGTGGCCGCTGTAGTCTGATGAGTGCAGCAGCTGTGAACTTAACCGGGGATCACATGTGCTACCTATGATCCCTCATAGGGGCAGCAGCAGGAAAGAGGTGCCTCAGATCCCGCTTCAGGCTCAGTGAACGGCCCGCTGAGCCCTCCCTACTGTGGTCCCTTTGTGCAGGTGGGAACGCAGGGCCTTGAGGGCTGGCCTATACACTTCCCTCCCCGGATGCCCAATGCAGCGGGCGCCACAGCAGCAGCCGCCGCAGCTCCACCCCCTGCTAGAGACTTCCAGCCTGTTAACCCGGTAAGGGTGCTTTAAAGCCCCCCTCCTCCCCCAGCCTTCTCTGGAGTGTCTCTGTTTCACTGAAGAAACGAGGCTCCATTTTCCTTTCACCTAAAGCCTCCTTAATTACTCCTAGCAGCACCTGTACATTCAATAGCCCTTATAAGTTTACAGCAAAGACAAAAAGACGCCTGACTTCGACTGCCGGCAACCGTAGGAATTTCTGCTGAAAAAGTGATTTGCCTTTGTTCAGGGTTTTCCATGGCAGATGTCTTTCCCTCAACCCCGAGGGGCCAGGGCAGTGGGAGAAAGTTCAAGACCTCCACCAGAGAACACAGGTAATTCAAATCAATCGATGCACACTTCTTTTATGGATCACGTTTATGTGCAACAGGATCGTACGGTCTTTCATTTATATGGCAAATATAAACCATTTAACACTGGCGATGTCTTCAGGGACACCTAAATAGCACAAACCGTAACTCTAAAGCGATGTTCACACCGCCCTCGGCGCCCCGCGTTCAAGCGGCCACCTTCGAGTGAATGCAGCTGAGCTTTCCACAGCTCAACTTTGACCGTTCGGGGACTCGGAATTGGTAGTGATGGGTGGATAGCGTCCTTTTCACAACACGGAAGGGCCGTGTTGTGAAAAAAAATAATTGCTGTTTACGGCTGCAATTACATGACACCGAGATGGACATTTATAGGAACAGAGATGTGAAGACAAAAAGCCTGGAGGCAAGATTTTCAGCGCTTTGACCTTTCGCACCAAGCCTCTTCCAACTGTAGGTGGCTGACAGGCGCAAGTTTACAGTTGGAAGAAGAAAAAAAGAAGAAGAAGCCCCCCCCTGCTTGTCCAGTGTAAACGCCATGGGCTAAATGCACATTCAAGAAACTGCATTTAGTGCGCTGCAAACCCGGTGTGGACGTCGCTTTTTTTTGTCTTTTCTGACGTGCAGAAAATCGGCTTTTCAATGATATGCACCACATTACTAATGCAACATGTTGCATAACGCTTTTCTCTGCGACAGAATCAGCAGATTTACGTGGAAATCTTTAAAGAGCTGCATTTCTGCCTTTCAGAATCCCGTTTTTTTGCATAAACGGTTGAAGAGTTACGGTCGTCAAAAGGATGTCAAACATTAGGCAGAAGGGTTTAAATTGATGGCATTTAGTTCTGTACTATCAATCCCAGAATTGATGTTATTTTCTATTTCTAAACATGAAGCAATTACCATGGAGATTGTAGTGGGATGTGAAGCTTCCTGTTGATCATTTTGTTGTTTGCTTGTTCCAGATCAGTCCTCAACAGCTGCAGCAGCGACAGTGTTTGCTAAAAGGGAGAGACAGAACATAGACCCCGGAAAGCACTAAAGCATCACCATAACCTCCTGATGGAGTCTGGGTAGTAGCATGAAACCAGTTTGTTTTTGAGTTGACAAGGTGTGATTGACCATATAATTTTCCTACTGAACTGTAGATATCCTATTGTAATGTTGTTTATACTTGCGTTTTATAAGGCTATTTGTGACACTTCGCTATTCCGAATATATACATGAAACATTCTTTAGATTTTTTTATCTGGGGAAAAAAAGAAATCCTTTGTTAAATATGTTGGAATACTGTCGAGAACAACAGACCTTTCTTGTGATGGCTTCTCTGCAAGTACGCAACAACTTGACATGTAGTTGACTTGTAGGGTTACGGCGAGCCACGCCCCTGCCCCCACCACCACCCCAAAAAAGAAAAAGGCTAAGCAAACATATACTCATTCCACATGAGTGATTCTATTGATACACTGAATTATAGATTTTTGCAATGTGAATGTTGATTGATTTTCAAGGATTTATACAGTGCCATCAATGTTATAGAAATGTCCAATATGTGTAACTGTTCAAAAGTGGTTGTTGAAATACAAAAAGTTTGGGAACTGAAATTTTTGATGGTATCATACCAAAAAAAACATGATTGTGGTTACTAATCATTTATTTATAATCTGCTGTTTTTGATAGTTGCATTGACTAAGTGTAAATCATTGTCTTTAGTAACGCTGTTCTTTCTATGTTGTTAGTGTAATCCCAATATATTGTAGCTATTGACATTGTATGTTTGTATCAGACATATTACACAATGCACAGTACATACAGATTTATTTTTTTTTCCCCCATGATAATGGACCTAATCTCATTAAACAACACTTCTACTTGGTTTGACCACTCATTCTGATATTTACACTTTTGACCACGTCCCATCTATTCTGGAGTTTTCCCTGCAAAACCACCTGGTCCACCAGAGACCCACCGAAGGACGGGGATTCGATTTGTTACCGAATGCCCCCCCCCCCCCCCTCGTGTGTTAGAGCGGTGCAAACGCCTCTCTGCCATCATGTCTGGCTTCACTTTCTGTCCTCATTGATAACCAGCACGTCACGCCATGCAGACGAACCTGCAGAAATGCTGTAACGGAGCGCAGACCTGACTGCTGGATCCACACGCTGAGGTTACACACACACACACACACACACCCACACACACACACACACACACACAAAAATGGACCCATCAGCCAGATGAAGGGCTACAAAATGTGTGGATTTTACTCCGAAAATGCTTATTTTTGGTTTCGCAAATTAAAAAAAAAGGAACAAAACCTGAACATGAGACATTACCATACTTGCACTTTTGAAAGGTATACTGTAACTACTGGCAGTTTCCCAAGGTTTTTAGTCTTTTTATTATTATTTTTTTTCTGTTCTTTGCACTATAGGCAAAAAGCACATGTGAGACTTTTTTGTATTTGACTTGCTTAATAAATTTATTCTAAATGTGTTGTTTTAATGTTACGCTTCTTCTTCCCTTTTTCATGCAGTGACAGACGAAATGAACGTTTAGGATTTTCACACAGCTGTGACAGTGTGCTGCTTTTGCGTTGAGAAAGGTTTGCACACCAGGGTGGTTTTCTGTGATTTATTACATGGAATGATCATGGCTGACAGATTCTGGCATTTGGGAAGACGACATGTTTCCGTGGGATGGCAGGGCAGCCTGAATGCACTGAAAAGCTGGCCTGAACCCCAGACTCCGAGGAGGCCCAGCAGACGTTCTGCTTTCAAGCCTCCTCTTCATTCAACATGCCCCCTTCGTTTAGCAGAAACCGCCCTACATGGCGTCTAAAATC
Source organism: Oryzias curvinotus (assembly GCA_023969325.1). Lineage (NCBI taxonomy): Eukaryota > Metazoa > Chordata > Actinopteri > Beloniformes > Adrianichthyidae > Oryzias > Oryzias curvinotus. The sequence goes on from CM043715.1 coordinate 24,332,893, forward strand.
TACCGTGCACTTACTACAATGACATCATCTGGCAGGCCGCCTAACTAAAAAGGTCTTGGGTGTAGAGTTTGAGCAGGTAATTGCGGATGTCAGTTCGGACCGTGGACACGTTGACACTCGGGTGCCACCTCATCACGGGCTTCCCGTCAGGTCCCACCAGGAATTTTTCAAAGTTCCACTTGATGTCGCCGATCTTTAGGGGCTCCCAGAACAGCCTATCGGTGTTCCCGAAGTCCTGCCCGACGGGCGGGCAGCCGCCCTGCAAGAGGAGGGAATAAATGTGTGTGATCGAAAAACGTGGAGACGTGAAAACGAAGTAGCTCATCACAACACTTACTTTAAGGAATGTGAAAACGTCCTGCTCATATTTTCCGTTCACATCCCCTTTACTGAACAGCAGGAAGTTTGGAACAAATCCATTGCCCGGTCTGACATGCCTGGAATTCAGGAAGACAGCATCTTATCAGTGGACATGGCTCAGAGCGCTCTGCTGTTTGGCAGCTGCTCCAGGTGCCCGTCAAGCCAAGCAGAACCAGTGCCAGGGCTTTGGAATGAATCAGTGATGACTGACGATCGCAGGTTGAAGGGCTCACACACTGAAGGATCGTATTTCTGAAGGACATCTGACTTAAATGAAGCTTTGTTGGCTGAAATGTTGCCAACTCAGCTTAGAGTTACTGCATTTTTGTTTTTGTCAAGACTTTGTCAAATCCTTAAACCCTAATTACAGAAGTACCACACCTGACACATTTAGCATAAAACATGTTTACAGTATAATCTGTTTATACAAAATCTTTAATGGTGTGTGAAACCACAGATGTCTTACCTCAAGCCTGGAAGGATTTCATGGTTTTGTCCTGGCTCCTGCTTCCCAAACTGGTTGCAGGGAAATCCAACGATGGTGAAACCAAGAGGTTTCAGCTCCTCGTGCAGTGCATTCAGTTCTATCAAAAGACAGGAAAACAGCTGAGAATGACACTGATGAATACTAATGCAAAACTGGTAGCTAAGCGACGCTTCTTACCCACATACTGATAGGTGTATCCTCAGTATGTGGCAACGTTGACGAAGAGCACACTTTTGCCGACGTAGTCACTAAAGTTGACGGTGTGGCTGCCATTTAGAGTCTTAGCGTGGTATTTGTAGATGCTGCCATCAGTGGATGAATCACACTTCTGAGGGAACACAAAGGTCAAAGGAGGTCACCTTTAATCTGAACTACTGATTCCATGAGGAGCTCCTTCTACTTCTTCGTTTTTCTAATTCGTAAAATGCTCAATAAGGGGTCATAGTAGAAAAAATGAAAGTGTTACCTGATTATCCATACAAAACAGTCAGTGATCAATGATATTTATTTTCCAAATATGTTTCAAGCACTAACCATTATCAGTTTCATTTTTAATGGGTTACTAAAACAAGAATTCTCAGTATTTATGAACTTGTACATCCCCTTTGATGCAACAGGGTATATTAAAGTGCTGATAAAATACATACAATGAAACATTAAAATGAAACACTAATGATTTTCAGAACTAAAATATTAATATCGATGTTTGTATCTTCAAATTGTGTGTTTTGTTATATATAATTTAAATACCCCTGCAGTGTCAGCAAATAACCCCAAATGTATGAACCTTTTAAGTGTTCTGAGAGTTACACCATAGCAGATTTATTAGAAGATGTAGCCGATCTACACGTTGAAGTGACAATTTTGAACCTTACCAATCTTGCCACAAACAAAAAGTCATTGTAAGTGGCCTTCTGTGGCTTCGGGGGTCGATGTAAACCTGACCTCTGCCTCAACAAAACAACCACCAAGAGAACTTTGCTCCTGCTGTCAAAGCAAAGTTCACTATTTGACCGCCCCCTAAGAAATTATTGCATTTCATAAAGGCCTTCTTTTTTTTATATATATATATATATATATGCAGCTGTGCTCACAAAGGCCTATCAGGCAGATGGCCATTATGGTTGTTTAGTTCTACATCAGTTAATGTCACTTTTTCAATAAAAGATATCAGTATAATAATTTTTAGGGTAAAATAGGAACTTTTTTGTACGACTTGATTTTTAAATTTAGTCAAACATATCGATTAAATTGAGGTGGTTGTATTGAAACTGCTTTTTTGCCCCCCTTCTTTTAAGCTCCACGTTTTTCTGCAACATTTTAAAGAACTTTTCGTTAATTGCGCAACGTGGCGCAGGTGTAGCCCGTTTAGGCCGACAGATGCGCTCTGACGTCATCCCGTCACCTTTGTTTTCTCTGAAAAGGGAGAATCAACAGGTACCTGAGTGAGCGGGATTCCATGAGCCATGGGCCGCATCATCATCATCAGCAGCAGCAGCAGCAGCAGCTGCCGCTGCGGTGGGAAGTGGAGCCTCATCCTACCGTTCCTCCCCGACACGGTGACCGTTCTCTTTGTATGCCTGACAGCTTCTCCCCACAGGAGAAATGAAGCCCACTGCCAGAGGGGGAGGAAGGTCGCACAGCTGCTGACGATGTCGCCCCCTGGTGGTCCAAACCGGTAACTGCTGTGAATGAATGTGACAGAAAAAAACAATGTAAATACCCCACACATTTTTTTTTTTACATTTATTTATAATAATAAAATGGAGATAGAGTTTGAGTTAAATTTAATAGAATTTCAGTCAATGGAATTATTTAAAATCTGGAATATACTGTCTATAACCACCTGTTGCCATAGTGACCTTGTAATTGGCCATGTGCCCTCTGGGTGGCAATCAAATCTGTCTTCATGGCTGTGTGGGAGCAGGAACCTTAGTACAGAACTGAAATTAATATCAACAACAGAGTAAGTTTTTGTGTTTAATTATACATATTTTTTAAGATTTGGATATTTTTGGATATTTTTGTCATCTAAGCTTTTTGGGACATTTTTTGTTATATAAATGAAGTTTCTTAACACTTTTTTTTCCCACAGAGCTGAGGTGTAGAATCAAGTGCAATAAAATGATGAAATATGAAAACATGATGGACACGATCATTTCAACATGTGACCTGCAATTTTCTTAGTTACCACAAGGGGTCGACAAATAGCAACTTAGTGTGGTCCAGACAGCGTTAGCATTTCATTCGGGGAGCTTTTTCTCGGACACAGCTTAGCTGGCGGGATGGCGTCCCTTTTGCAACCAAATAGAGTCGTTTATCTTGTTCGTGGAGAAAAAAAGATTATAGCCCCCTTATCTCAACTTTATTTTTGTCGCTACTGTAGCGAACTGCGATCTTTGGAATGCGTGTCTCACGAGGTACGTAGATGGTTTTGTCTCCTGGCAGCGTCATTTGAACAATTAGCAGCAGTGATGCTAATAGAACTGCTAGACCGTCTGGCGTTAAGGGGAGGGGCTTGTCTGAAATGGTAGCTCATTTAGTGGTTCAAAGTCCTGTCAATCAAGCTGGTTTTTCGCAGTCGCCTCTTCTGATTGGTTTTAACATTCAACTTCCGCCTGATTAGCTTGAAAGCTAAGGCTAAATTCTTAGCTGTATGTGTTAAACGAATATAATCCAGTTTATGTAAAGATATTTCCATTATTTTTATTACTTTAAAACTATATATTGAAATTTAACATGTTTACGGTCTTACATTTGTGGGCTTATTTAATTTCCATCACATATATATATAGACACCACACCCAGCGAATTAGCTGTTTTTTTCTAGCCAAATCACAAGTCCTAGATTTTTTGACCACAATAATATAATACATTCATACTCCATATGCTGATTATTACACAAACAAACCAAATTAAACAATCTGTGGCTTCATTGCATCACAGTGATTTAACAAGGAATAATTGTAAAAAAGAAATGGACAGATTAGCCATGATGTTCCCTTTTGCATGTGTGTGTGTCTCCTCTGATCAGGTGGACTCGCATTATTGTCCAAGTTGTCTTGAAAATATGCCTTCTGCTGAAGCTAAATTGAAAAAGAACAGGTGAGAATTACAATAAAACCTTAAAATGTGTGACTCTGTTTTATTGATACTGTTTACACACTAGAGTAAACCTCTTGTAATATCTATGTTCTGATTTAGTTTCCATGATTTCTGCGTCTTCTCTACTAGATGTGCGAATTGTTTCGATTGTCCTTGCTGCATGCACACACTGTCGACACGGGCGACTAACATCCCAGCTCCTGTGCCTGATGATCCCACTAAGACGACCATGAAGAAGGCCTATTATCTGGCCTGTGGCTTCTGTCGCTGGACTTCAAGGGACGTGGGAATGGCTGACAAATCAGTTGGTTGGTGATCAATAATAAAAAAAAAAGGATTAACTATTAAAATCAATAAATATAAGCCTAGTTCTCATCTGATGTATCATTAATATTTTAAATCACAGCCAGCGGTGGATGGCAGGAGCCAGAGAACCCCCACGCACAGCGGGTATGTTTACCCCTGTGGGGCTGTGAAGTTGCTCACATGTTTCCTGATCACGCACTGCTCTCTTTTAAAACCTGTTACAATTACACATAAAAGGCCTAAGCAAGAAGGAAAATGTTGTCTAGGCATTACAATAGCCCCATTTATATACATATATATATATTTTTGTTGAAGCAACAAACTTTTAATTGTTAAAATGAAATTCTTTGTGTGGGAAATCACAAATCCTGGTTGAAAACAATAGTTTGTTTGTATTAGAACATAAACTCATGTAATCTCTTGAGCTTTGGCTGAAAAACATACCAAGTGAACCCTTCCAAGCCCATTTTAATGTGAAAACATAAATCTGAGTATTAATTGCCATTTTCTTTTTAGGTTTTCTTTCTTTCTTTTTTTTTTTTAACCTTTTATACATCAGAAGTATAAATAAAGGCAGCATAAAATGCTTATATTCTGTTTAAGTATAAATTCCTGTTGATTTAAAAACCATTTTTCCATTTGTTTTAAAGGGGACTTCAAGCTCTGAGCAGTACTTAGTTGATCAAAAAGTAGTTTAGTTTTTTTTATATATAGATGTAAAATCTTAACAGTATATGTACAGAATGATGAAACAAAGCATTTCAAAATCTCACAGCAGTTGCAGTAAATAGTCATTTACATGCAAATTTTTCCACAGTTTCTGGAGAAATGTTCTGACATTAATAATGTTTAACTTTAAACATGCAATGGAATTGTAACTGAATTGTTGTTTCTAAACTCCAGATTGGTAAGCTGATCGAGTATTACCAGCAGCTGGCTCACCGGGAAAAGCAGGAGAGAGACAGGAAGAAGCTGGCCAGGAGACGACAGTGCATGCCTCTGGCCTTCTCGGTACTCTGCTTCCTCTGAGACGGACCACTGTTGTGTTTCGCCTCTTTAGAAGCGTTACAACTTCTATTTCTGTGTTTCTTCTTTTATTATCAAACTGCCGTGATTTTTTTATTTTGTATGATTTTCTTTTTTTGGTTGTTGAAAACTGTTTTGAAAAGCAAAAAAATGCAGGTTCAAGGAGTACTTTCACGCTCTTTAGCATCTATGTTGCTGTCATGAGTCAAGCAATATACATGCAGAAATTCAACTTTCTGAAATTCATATAGCCCAGGGGTCGGGAACCTATGGCTCGCGAGCCATATATGGCTCTTTTGATGGTCACGTATGGCTCGCAGACAAATCTTTATTTATACCATTTTTTTTTTTTTATTAGACCAGTCCTTCTCGTGCGCGATGCGATGCCAGAGGGGCACACAGTAGTAGCGGTGCTTGGAGAGAAAAATCTGCGCCAGCACTCAGTTTACTATTATCTATTATTTCACAGAGTTTATTCCAGCAGGAAACCTATAATTGCCGTGCCTAAACCTGCGCGCTCCCGTCTCTGAGAAAGAGCGCGCAGGTTTAGGCACGGGATGTAAGGAAGAAAGCAGAGGATGGGGGTGGAGACAGGCAGCAGGTGAATCGCACAGGGATTGTAAAAACGTAAAACCCGCTGCCCGTCACTCAGTGCAGTGTGTGAGTGTGTGTTTGTCTCCACGTCTGCATGTGAGTCTTTCTCACATCTACAGAACATTCAGACCAAAGATCACGTTTAAAGTCTCAACGCCTGCATGAAGCTGAAACTCACCACGTATCAACCAGACTAGACCATCAGCAGAACCACCACGAGAAATACTCATCTTTTATTAGCAACAGCATAACCATGTTATTAAAAATAATTCACAGACTTATTGTACTTTAAAAATGTTGAAATGACATCAAATGCTCACATTCGCTTGTATATTTAGTTTTAAACATATTGTCGCGGACTGAGTTGGGTCCGCTGTTGGGACGCGTTAAAAGTTCTGAAGTTCATTGAATGCATCAAGCAGAGATCTGATTGGCTCTCAGTTCTGTCGCTCAGCCTGTTGTTAGGTAGTTTGGACCAATGGGGTTCAGCTATGGGCCGAATAAGGGAAATGGGAGGGCTGGAGCGGGAGCAGGGAATATAAAGTTGGGAGAAGCGCTCTCGTCTCAGCGGGTGAGAATCAGGAGTTGCTGAATTAATTTTACGGCGTTTGCTGCGGTCTGCCGTAAACAGAATAAAGAACCTTAAAAGAGGTTAAGTCTCCGTGCCTCAGTGTGGGAAAGGGACGCTACATTATTGTATGGCTCTTTCGAAATTACATTTAAAAATATGTGGCGTTTATGGCTCTCTCGGCCAAAAAGGTTCCCGACCCCTGATATAGCCGATGGTTAGCAGACTATTTAAGACATTCTTCTAAAGTTATAGGGTGAGTTCCAGATGGTTTCTAGTTAATGGAGAGAAGATGGTTCTTCCTCCTGGTTTTCTGCACTCTTGTTCCTTCCACTGGTTGCAGCTATACTCAAATACGTAACTCTTCTTTCAAGCAGTAACAGTCTCAAGCTTATTAAGTTTCCTCAGTTGTTGGAATCTACATTCATATCCCAAAACGGTAAAAAACAACAACACAGAAGTAGAACCGTTTTGAATAAAGGTTGTATATTCTTTTTATTAGCTTCTTAGCAAATGGGTTATGCCTCCTGCTTGCACATTAACTCTCATTAATTAATTCCAGGCACACCGAGTTAGAACCACTTACCTGTGACGTCCTGCTTTTATTTGTTCCCATCACTGATGTGTTTCTGTTGCTGCTGCATGCCACAAAATGCCACTAATGTTTGTTTCTCCACTTTGTTTTACCTTCTTCTTTGCTCTTTTTTTTCCCCCCCTCTTTGGTTATGCGTTCTGATATTTTGGTTTTTAAATACACCCCTTCCTCCCAGCAACACACTATACATGTGGTGGTGAGTTTTATTTTTCACAACTTGGGTAGTTTCATCCGTCCGGTAGCACACATTTCCCTTTTTCCTCTTTAGAAACACCTTTCTGGCTCAATGAAAGCTCGCATGTTACTTAGATAAAGAACATTGATCACATTTCTATGTCTGTCTTATTTCTCTGCTACTTCTTTGTCAGAAAAGCTACCCGTTTTTTGTTCTTTATGTCTTGCAGCACGCTAAATTAAACTCTTTGTAGCTCATTTGTTTCACTTCAAACTTCTTTCAATTTGTTTTCCTTTTAAGTTTTCTTAAACTACACTTTGTGAAGTAGTGAAATAGCTGTAGAATACTTTCCAAAATCGTCTTTTTTTTTTCCTACTTTAGGTTTGATTTTTCTCTTTGTGAAATGTCTTTTTTTTTTTTTTTTTTTTTTTAAATTCATGCAGGAAAAATATGGCCTTGGCACCAGACTGCAGAGGCAGAGACCCGGAGCTCCCTTATCAAACCTGGCCGGCCTCTCGTGAGTTATCCTCTGTCGTCTTCCAGCACTCTCAGATCTGATTTTTGGAAGGGTTTTTTCATTTCTAAAGCAGAAATGTCACATTGAAGTGTTTTTAGGAACTTCCGATTGCATCTGGACCACAGATGTTATGAATGACTTTGATGGATTAACACTCACATTTTCAGCGGGTTCTAGTTTGATCAATTTAGGGGTAATAAAATCAATTAACCGAGGCTTAAAATTCGGCTTTGGTTATCCATCACATTCAGCAGTTCATCACCCTCATTTTCCTCTCAAGCTGCAGTGTCGTCTCCTGATAAAGTGGCTGAGAGCAGGGCTCATTTTTAAATCTCTTTATCAGAAAAAGCAATCTAGAACTGGGCTTAGCATCAGAAAAACAAATGGTTGGCTGATTTTGACATTAACATCCTCTGATGCAGGTAAAAACCGACAAAAAAAAAGCATTTTTTTCCACAAAGGTTTTCATGTAAATCCCAAACTGGATCTTTTTGAGGAAAATGAGAAAGTGTGATTGTCTTACTGTGTTGTGTTATTTGTGGTACTGTGAGCTTATGATTGAGCTGCAATAAAAACAAAAAAGAAAAATCCTGAGAAGAGGCAGACAGTGAAGCTGTGTTTGCGTTTACCAGGCTGAAGGAGGGCGAGGACCAGAAGGAGATCAGCATTGAGCCTGCTCAGGCCCTTGATGAAGTGGAACCGTTGCCTGAGGATTTTTACACCAGACCAGTCAGTCTGCCAGAAGGTAAACTACCGTCAGTAACGACAGTTTCTACCGATCGAATGAGGGCTGAGCTGAATCTGCGTGTCTTTCCAGTCACCACGCTGCGACAGAGACTTCTGCAGCCAGACTTCCAGCCTGCAGGAGCGTCTCAGCTCCACCCCAGACACAAACACCTTCTGATGAAGCGCTCGCTGCGCTGCAGGGTTAGCGCCACTCTGTGCTTCCTGCTGTCAGTCACAGGATCCTGTTGTTGTTGTTGTGTTTCATGTTTTTTTCTTCTAAACTTTAGAAATGTGAGCACAACCTGAGCAAGCCAGAGTTTAACCCTACTTCAATCAAGTTCAAAATACAGCTGGTGGCTGTGTAAGTATTCAACCAAATATACGCTAAATGAAGTCTCATTAGAACAAATAAGGAGTTTAACTACACAGCAGTTAGGGTTTGGTTGTCCTTCTATTTGCAACACCCATTAATGTCACAATTACCTGTCTTTAAGTGCCAAAAAAAGCATGTACGTTAGTTTATTTAGGTTGATTTCAGCCGGTTTTTCAGCTCAGTATTTGTTCATTTATTTAACTTGTATTTCAAGGGGGGAAAAAAAAACTATTTTTTTCTGCATAATGTGCATGCAAAAGCCAAAAATCAAAACAGGAGCTTTTCTAAAAGGTTCAGATTCAAAGCACTTGCTTGTGTGTACCATGGCTCATAAGTAGTACAGATTTCCATGCCACTATTAGGATATTTGATCAATATCTGAACAAGAAGTTTTAAATGGGAACGTTTGTTTGATGTACTGATCTCCTCTTAGGAGTTACATTCCTGAAGTGAGAATTATGTCCATACCAAATCTGCGATACATGAAGGTTGGTGTGCTTCTTCTTTCTGCTATTTTTTTTTTTTTGTCATTTTAGATTTAATTAACCTTAGTGTGAGAAAATCAGAACTGTACGCTATTACAGTCAGCCTAAAGGTTCAAATGTACATAAAAAATAGAAACAAGTAGTATTTTTTCTTTTTTTTTGGATCTACGTCTTCATCAAATTTGTAGGAGAGTCAGGTGCTGCTAACTCTGACCAACCCAGTGGAGAACATCACCCATGTGTCACTGGCTGCTTGTGAGGAGGACGATCCTGATGACATCAACAGAACCGCTCAGGTAGTTCTCCTAAAGGCTTTTCTCCAGAACGTTTAACCTTTCTCCTTGAGACGTCAAAGATCCCTCTCCTGCCTTAAATTAAAAAGAGAGACTAGTAAAAACGATTCACTACATTTTGTAAAAAAAAACCGACAACAAATAAAAAAACGTGGAACTTTTTGAGCGTTTCTTCATTCCTAACAACCCAGTTTTTTATTTTTTCAAAACACTCTTGTCCATATAAATGAGGAGGGTTGTATTTGTGAAAATGATTGTTATTACATCCCAATGTTACATCTAGGATGCAAGAAAAGGTAAATGTTCAGTTTTGAAACATTGATTCAAATATAAAAGGACGAGTTGAGTCTGAAATAAGTCTAAAGTGACATCAAAAGACGTTTGACATGTTCTGAACTGCCGAGGGGTTTACCCTTTACATTAGGGTGTGCACAAGTCAGAATGTCACGGGACTCAGGTGAATGACCACCAACGATTGAACAACAGAAGAACACAGAAAACGCGCCGGGAAGGACTTTGACTGTATTTTTGAAGATCCAATAAAGATTTAAAATTATATTCAAGTATTAAAAAAAAAATCCAAATGGATTAGGAATCTAGAGATCATGCAACTTTTTAATGTCTGTGTTTATTTTATTCGCAGTAGCTGAATTACTAAATTCAATTATTTTGGCATTTGACACATTATTACATATTCTATAAATGTTATGTTATGTTATAAATGTATATGCACAGGTTTTTTAATTATTATTCTATTTGACCTTCACAAAACAATTGACTTCTCCAAAGAACACAGACAATAACACAGCGAAGGAATTTTACCGTTTGAATAAAAACAAAAAGATGGATTACAACCATTTAGATTTGCTTCGTTTAAAAAGACAAACAAGTCTTTAGGCTTTACTTTGTTCAGAAAAAGCTAACGAAACTTGTTTTTGTCTTCATGATTTACAAACTCTTTGCTTAAATGTGGATCCTTAGTGCGACCGCCAACCCCAAGTCCTCTGTTGCTTGTTGAACTCATGAAGCTCTGATGGAGGGAAATCTCTGCATTTCTCCATGAATTTAGTAACAATTAAAGTGGTGGAATCATTCAGATGTCCTTTAATGATGAGGTCATCAAATTGCCCCTCTGGCCTGTCAAGCAGCTTCATGGTTGGGAGGTTTTTCCTCCCTTTTGATATTATCGTGACATAAAGGTGGCAGGGCTTCTGTTTTTCTTCCTCCAGCCCCAGAGGAGCTGGAGGAAGTGGCCGGGGCGAGAGAAGTCTGGGCATCTCTGCTTAGACTGCTGCCCCCGCGACCCGGATAAGCGGAGGAAGATGGATGGATGGAGCTTATGTTTTATTTCTGCATATGAAGATAGCAGCCGTCCAATTGAGCTTTGCAAGCTTGATGAATGTTTGCATGATAATTAAGATTAATAATCTTATTAATGTTGTTTCATTAAGCAAACATTCATCAAGCTTTCCACATTTGAGCTTCATTAACGTTTTTGCACAACCCAAGAACGTTGCAACGAGTTTTACATTTTTAATTACTGTTCCAACTTTTGGAGGTCAAAATGAGAGGAAACACCAGCACCATTGTGCTTTTGCCTGTAATGCTTGGTTAAGTCAAGATGGAAAGAGCTGCAGGTTACAAATCCAAAAATTGAAATCCCTGCATAGCTTTCTTTTCCTAAACACTTTAACTTTCTGTTTTTTTTCTCCATTAGACTTCAGATTTTTGTCTTTTATTCAGTCTTGAAAACCACGACAAAGGTCAAATGCTACAATTGCATAAGCTGTTCATAGTGAAAAGCAGCACTTTCCCTCCATGTCAATAAGTAATGTTTACCTTAAACTGCAGATGAGATAAGCTGGATGTCAGCTGTCCTATAGGATCCATACGGGCCCATTCAGGCCTATCAGGTTCCCTGTTCCACATCTGCGTTCACATTACACGTATTGTTTTGAAGAGGATGTTCACCACCGTTGCTCTTCTAGTCATCTGACATCACTACTCGGGATTTGTTGCTGTGGAAATATCAGAGGAAACCATCAATTTTTGGCATTTTAACAAAAATGTTACAATTTCGTTTAGAAACGGATAAAAAATAAGCTTTAAAAAAATGTAAATATTGGGTTTAAAAGTGGTTGAGGCACCTTTTGAGATAAAGGCTCCCTAATGAAAATATTTGACATTTTCATTGTAAATGGATTCATTTGTTGGTAGTTTTTGTGTGAAACCTCAAATTTCTTTTAAAACGGGTTCAGCCTTCATTGTATGTTTTTCGTCTGAAGATTATCATTTGCTTGAAAGGAAAAAATAATGATTTAAATGCTGATTTGCACCAGAGCTACAAAAAAAGATCTTATACCTCACATTCTGAATTGATTTTTGCAAATACATGGAAAACTCTATTTCTGTAACTCTTCTTTAACTCTATTTTTGTATCATATGTGATACACGCATTCCCGGAAACCCTGTCTCATTAGTATTCCATGAAAAACCCACAGTATAAAAACTTTGTTTTCTGCCCTGTAGTTCATCATCAGTCCACTAGAGGCAGTAGTAAAATAAATTTGATTTAGGCTGTCTAAACTTTATGGTGGGAATAACTCCTCTTTAATTAACTTTTTGAACCACCACTTGTATTAAATCGATGCAAACTTTATTAATATTTAAATCTTAAAGAAATAAAATTACAAAATGTTATAAATATAGTGGATCAAATTTGAATAGTCATGTCTACATTCTTTTTTTACCTGAAACTAACTTTGTTGTGGCCAAAAACGTGCCAAATCACCCAGAGTATCATAATTAATACAATCCATATCTTTGATTGTAATTTTAAAAAAATATTTTCTGCCAACTCTTTGATGTAGTGGACTTTACAGTGTTAATGACTACATAAAAATGTTCTGTTTTCTTCCTTTTCCAGATTCTGGTACCCAATACTCAACTGGTCTTGGCAGGAAAGGATGCTGCTGCTGAGTATGACGAATTGGCCGAACCTCAGGACTTTCAAGATGATCCAGAGTGAGTCAACGCATCCATGCACGCACGCACGCACGCACGCACGCACGCACGCACACAAAAGGAATGCTCCAAGGTAATCTCATCTGTCTGTGATTTCTACAGTGTCGTTGCCTTTAGAAAATCCAACAAGATTGGTTTCTTCATCAAAGTGATCCCACAGAAAGAGGAGGACACGGACGTCACTGTCGCGTTTAAGATGCGCCACGACTTCCGCAACCTGGCCGCTCCCGTCCGGCCTAGCGACGAGGGAGGTGACGCCGCCGCTGAAGCCATTTGGCTCACGCACCACGTGGAGCTGAGGCTGGGACCTCTTGCTCCCTGAACACAGAACACTAGTGTTGGGCTCTTTTGGAGCCAGTTTCTTCAAACTACAGTGCGATCGTAGCAAACAACTGATTTCTGATTCAGCTCATGGTTTCTACCTGTTTTCGGTTAGCCTTAATTGCTTACTTAACAAAAAACTGCAGAGCTACTGCTTAGCTCATAAAATAAATGACTTCACAGCTGCAAAGTAACAAGTAGACTATAACATATTTACCTGGAGCATCCTCTTCCTGGTGGTTCCCGGTGGATGCCATATCGCATTGTTTACTTACAGGAAGTGCCTCATTAACACGCGGAGCTTCTTATTAAAAAGGTTTGGTATAATTTTTATACATTTGCTGCTGCCAGCTTTGTATGAAGGAGATGATCTCCGTTGTACATGACAATGTTTAGTTACCTTAGCAACACTCCTTAAACCTGCATGCTTAGTCATCGTTTAGGAAGTCCAATGTTGGTTACTTTTCGTTAAATTCAAAGTAACAGCATAGATTTTAATGAGCAGGATCAGAAATCAGATTTGTAATCAAGCTCGTTTAAAAAAAGAAAAAACACACACGCACCACAGTTGTAGCTTGTGTCCTTGTCAACAATTGTCTGCAGGCTGTCGTGTTGTATTAACTTGCATGTTTGAACAGTTAAAAATGATCGACAACATCACCACTGTCAGTGATTCTGTGCTTTTTGGTGAACAAGCTGCACTCTTCTGTTGGAAGTAAACGAAGAGCTACACACAAATTGGAAGGCAGTGTTTATTTTCACGGATTAACAGTCGCTGCCTACAATCGCTGACAAGGATTTTAGTCAGTCGCACATTCAGCAGCACACTACCGAGGAGGGAAAAAAAAGAGAAATCCTCAACATAATTTATTATTCCAGGAGGATGTTTTATAAGCCAAGGAGATTTACATTTTTCCCCCTCTGCTGACAACCATAAACACAGCAACTGAAGAACCCAGATTATGAATCTGCCAGCACACAGTTCTCTAACCAGGAGAGAAGAAGGTTTCTGTTATTGCATTTAATTGTCAGCAAACTGCTTCTCCTTGAATATCTCAGTAATTATTGTGGGTACTATAAAGTTATAAAGTATTCCTCTAAATTACACCAACAACATAAAGTCTGTTGTGCGTATTTCCTGCCACACTCTTACTTTGCTTGATTTAAAACACTTGCACTGTCTGTTTTGTAAGTCTCTTTTTTTTGGTTGTTGCTTTCTTGTGGATGCTAGAAAACCAACAGCTGTACATCGTTCTGAACTGGCTAATAAAACAGTTTAAACCTACAAAGGAGTGTTTGTGTTTATGCTGGTTTTATATTACAGGCTAAAATTAAATCCTTTTAATCTTGGTTGATTTGATTGAATTTGCCTTCTAAAGAGCTTAAAGTCCCACTCCGGTTATCGTTTGAGCTATCTTTAAAGAGTTTCCAGTGGTCTTTTAATTATGATCATGCAGTTTTTAGCTTAAATAAAAAAATAAAAACAAACTGTAGTTTTTTAGGACGTAGTTTATGCTGAGCGGCAGTAACTAATTCATCTGCAAGTGGATGCATCAGAATGGAGTGGAGCTGAGAGCTTGTTGCCCGCCGATTGTATAGTCTATGTAAAAAAAAAAAAAAAATGCAGTGTAAGCTGATTTTTCTTTAAATGTGTCCTCCATCATCAGAAAAATGCTACAGGAACATGTTAAAAACACTACAAACACAATTTTCATAAGAGTTTGGTCTTTTAATAGTCATCCAACTGATATTTCTGTGAATAGATTTCAGCAGATGGAATAACATCGAGCAATATTGTGTGAATCTTTGCCGTTACCTTTTTTCTCCACAGGAGGGAGCCAGAGGCAAATACTTTAAAAATGAACTCTTCCAAGAGTGGACACAAGCATTCACCAGTCTGGACCGAGTTTGAATAAACACTGAAGCTGATCACAGATTAATAGTATTTATAACTTAAAGGCACATGGAGTGTCTTGTTAGCCATTAACCCAGAAGCTCAGCTGACCTCCTTTCTTCGGCATGCGAGTCATGAGGCCGACACGTCTGCTTGTCAACATTAAAAGCAGACTAATAGAATTTGTGCTCCGGCAGATTGAATGTCAGTCTCCACTTATCAGCGGTGCTCAGCAGAGGCTCGCTCACATGTGGTGGTGTATGTGGGGGGGGGCCTTGGAAAACTCCGATCAGATATGTGTGATGCAGGTATGTTGCAGCTCCCCAGTGAGGCTCTCTGCTGTTCAACCAGAGCCTCTCCGTCTTTGTAATAAGTGCAGGCTTTTCTTTTATTTGCAGCAAATACAAACAGCTAAGAGAAGCGGTCAGTGCGACAGACATAAATGACCTCTGAAGATGAGGTCATGAAGCACACGTGGTGAGTCCAGACCCCCCACCCCCTATCAATATGCTGGAAGTATATTTAATTTTGAGTCGATTTCTTGGAAGATTTGTTTTCATAATAAAGGTCATCATTAAATTCAACATAACAGGAGAAGTTTCCAAAGAAAGTCTTCTGAAAAGAAGAAGAAAACCCTTAAAAAATCCCTTTAAACCCATCTGGAAGACAAATTTTTGGATTCCCTCTAGTAGGAATAATATTTTCCTGGATCAAGACGGAGACTAAATCACATACAACACTAGCATGCTTTTATTTGCAGAACCATATACTGTAAATAGAGAAATCGGACCTCCGATTGTTTCATGAGGAAAAGCTCTCGCTGTGAGCCGGTATTCCGACTTTTTTATTGTTTTCTTTTAACTCCAGAAGTTTCCTGGGGTTTGCTTCTTTTGAGCATCTTTATTTATATAGATGGCCTAAATTCCTCATTGAATTACTAGTTCGACTTTGACGGAGATCCTTTTGTGGTGACATCATTGCCCAAACCACAAGTAAAAGTCGCCCACAAAGGAGGCACGACATGGCTGAAAAGAGGAGAAAAAGGATCTGGAGCAGGACATCTCATAAAGAGATGTATTGTTTTCTCTGAGGATCTTTCCTTCCCACGGTGGGCACTGCAGAGGCTAACCGATGGAGGCGTGTTTTCTCCATTAGTTAGGTCAAGTGGATTATTATGACTGATGCAATCCTCATAAGGTCTTCGTTTTCTCCTGTTACAATATCTTCACCATTTCCTGCTTCTGGGGAAATTCAGGGGTTTTTTCCTTTCTGAGGCTGACTAACCGGCCTGGAGGTGCTCTGAATGATTAACCGCCTCCTTCATTTTCTGCTCACCAGACCATCATCTGGTTAATTAGCACTAATTGATGACGTCTGCCTACATGAATAACTATGGGCATTTATAGGCTTTCAGAGGTGGGAAGGCTAAACCTGTGAAAGCCTAGATTTAAAAAAAAAAAACAAATGAGAACAAAAATGTCCCTCTTCCTTCATGGCAAGTCATATTTTTTATCTGTTTGCTTTCTCGGCTGTAGGTTGGGTGGAATGCTGATTTTGGATGTGTGGTTGAAAAGGGATCGCTCTGACAAAACAGCTGACCCCTCAACACTATCTCTGGAACTGTCCGCCTCAGCAGACGGAGACGCCGGCCTGATCTCTGCTTTCATTTATAATTTGTCTGTGTGAGAACAACCAGTGTGAGGGGTGTCAGGGCTCCTAAATGAAGCCAGCGCTGATGGGGTGTACGAGGCCCCAGCAGGCCAGATAGACCTGCAGAAAATCGCAAGAAAACCTGTTTAGCGGGATAGTTTCTGTCATTTAAAAACTTTTTATAAATGATTTTTTAGCCTTCTCCCACTCAAATTAAAATGTAAATCAATAAATTTCTTGATGATGCTTTGAAAGTGGATCCACACAAGAAAAACAAGGAAAAATGTTGACATGTCTGTTAATCTAAGTTTTTACATATAAAAAAAAAGTCCCACTCCAATCATAATTTGATCAATTAAAACAAATCCTGGTGATCTTTTATTTATGATTATGCTGTTTTTAGACAAAAACAAAAAACCTGGATATTTTTATTTTTTCTTTTTAGGCTTAGTTTCTACAGAGCGGCAGGAGTTCAACAGAAATTCACCTCCAAGTTGTGGTCGGGACTGTTGGTGTGTGGAGTAAGCCTGCCCTTATTTCCCATTATCCCAGTATCTTACAGCCCCTGACAACCCAAAGCTACCATTAGCGGTGCAAGAAAAATGGCGAGCAGTATTGGAGCTATCAGACGCACAGCCCCGAGCTTCCTGATTCCCAACAATCTGAAAATAATAATAATAATAATAATAATAATAATAATAAAAACTCAAACATGAATTTAAGCTTAGTTTTTTTAAATTATACATCCTCCATGAGAAAAACACCATAAAGACATGTTCAAAGGACCAAAAACACGGTTTTAACCGGTGAGGGTCTGTAAAGAAAAACCATTTAACTCGTGAAAAGTTTAACAAAGTTTGATTAGATAATTATGGTCTGCTTGATTAAAATCTACTTGATTATAATCCACTTCTATCCAATTTGTCTTCATCAGCTCAACAATACCAAGATAATCCTCTGCAGTCTCTGCCTGAACAAGGTTAAATTATTAAACTGACTTTGTGCCTTGGGAGTCAGCCACATGCCACCAGTAATGCATCGTAGGGTGAATAAATGATTCCAATTAGGACAACACTTGTATGTTGAAGTCCTGTTGTTGCCTCTGCGTACTTGGTGCCGCCGCAATCTTCTCGGGCAGCTAAGCCCCATTAGGTTGGAATGAAAGAATGATGGTGGGTGACGGTGTGTGCAGATGCATGCTGGAGACCGTGTGTGTGTGTGTGTGTGTGTGTGTGTGTGTGTGTGTGTGTGTGTGTGTGTGCAGCCACAACGGGAGATGCAGACAACCCAGGGAGAGATCGAGCTCAGAGGACCGACATGACGCAACAGATATTCACATCCGTCAAACAGAGGTGCAAGCACATAGACCCCCCGCCAGAGACAGGCGGGACTCTGTTCCACCCGTCAAAGGTGTACTGCGAAATCAATATGTGAAATCAATAAGAGCAGCAGTGGATTTACTGAGCAAGAAAGTGGAACGTTAAACTGTAGCTATGGCCTTAGCATCTCTATCAACAGTCCTTCATTCAAGCCAGTTAGATGTTTTTAAATCTTTAAATATCTTTGTCTGATTTAAAAAGAGAAAAGCTTTATTGATCCCCAAGACGGGAAATGAAAGAAACCCTTAAATAATGAGAAAACTGTTGTACACTAGATTTAAACATACTCCTATCATCTTTTGATGTATTTTAAACTGTTCTCAGAGGTCTTTCAATTATGATTATGCCATTTTTTTTAAAACCAAAATACAAATCTGTTATTTCTGGGACATAGTTTCTGCAGAGCGGCAGGAGTTCATTAGAAATTTGTCCCTGAGTTTTGGGCAGGACTGGTGGCGTGGCGTAAGCCTGCACCCAGTTCCCGACATCCCTCTGTTTACACTCTCTCCCACTAGTTTACAGCCCCTCACACACTTAATCTAATGTTAGCGTTGCAACAAAAATGGAAAGCAATATTGGATTTATTGAGTTACAGATGGAAAAAACAAAGGCGTCCATGGATCTTGTCGTCTATAAGCGGATACATCAGAATGGAGCGGAGCAGGGAGCTTGTGGCCCGCCGCTTGTAGCTTCTACATTACAATTTTTTTATTTAAAGATTCATGGTTTACGTTAGATTTGTAAATCTTTTTTTGCTTTTTTTTTCGTCTTAGTCCACAGAAACAGGTTTTATTGGCTTTAATTCACTTCTTAATCATGAAAGCGATATTGATTTGTATCTGCTCTGCTGATCCGGGACCTGTGATCATGCACGGAATTAGTCTGGACGTCATCCGTAATAGAGTTTTGCTCAAGCTCAGCTGTGGAAACACGGACAACCTACAGGTCCCTCTGTCCCATAGAGGCCTGGTGTACAAATATTACTCATGCTTGTGGTATTCAAGACAAAATATATTGCATTTTTTCCTTCAAAATAATAGTTTTGGTTTAGAGAATAAATGTGGAGGTGTTACTGAGTTGCCATGTCTAGATTTTTAACACCCTGAACTTAAGTTATTGGTTATTTTTCTTGATCTTTTACCAACCAGAGGACATTATTTATTGCGAGAACATCAGAAAAAAGGATTGTCACTGTCTGAGGTTTCACCTGGGAGGGTTTTTTATTTTTTAGATGGTCTGTTTGACTTTTGTCTAAACCTTGTCTTTAATTTCCTGTTGATCAGGTCCCTGGACATGATTTCCTGCCTGTGCCTGGCAGATAATCTAGTCAGCCTTCTGGCTTTATGAGGGTCAGCTTGACTTTATTTTCTTACAGTGACTTCATTCATAAAGCTTTTACCAACCGCCCCACCTTCTCCATCAGACCTTCACTGGATTCTGACAACTATTTCAGCTTTGTAGCTTCAAACGCTGTGGTGGAAGTGTTTGCACAGGTACAATATTAGTTCACAGCGAGGGTTACAGTTCACCGTCAAGGTGTGAGATCTATTTTCCTCCAGTGTAGCAGGCGGTGGAGAATCTTTCACCTTTTTTCTGTGTGACATTTCGAGACTTCTTGCTCTTTTAGACATATTTGTCTTTAGCTGGAAGCTGCCTCATCTTTTCAGACAAAAATTGACACCAACAGTACTCATTTGCAGACTCTTCTTGACTCTTTGCTGCACATTTGCAGCTCACCCACAGAGATGGATCTGGGAGGATCTGTCACTCTGACATCTTTCCATCTGCTGGAGGATAGATGAGTTTCACCCTTATGCACTTGACCTCATTAACTCCGCACACAGAGCAACACATTCCCAGCTGCATCCGGACTGTTCTGTTCCGTTTCTGCAGAGTTTTAGGATGGCTGCTGAGGTTTGTATGGATTAAAGTTACATGGACACTTGTTTTGCCACAGAGTTTGATTCAGTTTGAGTAGAACAACATGTGGGTGTTTGCCTTAGGCCTGCAGTGACTTCATGATCCTGTGTAGCTTGCACAACATTGTAAGTTAATGCCGGCAAACTTCCAACATGACCTCTTATGAAAACCTTTTTGGTCCTTAATTCGCTGAGCTCAAATCTGTTGTGTTTTTTATCTTTTTTTTTTTTTATAATGCTGATGGTTATCAAGATATGTCCCCATGAAATGTTCAACACTTTCCTCTGCAAAAGTAAAAAATCCTGCTCCTTCTTTTCCTTTCTCTGTTCTCTCCCCCTTTCACTGACATTTCCCTCTTCTTGCTCTTTACATTTTTTTTTTTACTCCACATCAAGCTCAGAGTTAAAGAGGAGGATAAAAGGGCTTGTTAGTTTTGCAGAGTGCCTTTTGAGAGAAGCTTTTTTGGCAGCTTTGCCAGCGTTTAGCCTTTAGATGGGTCATGGAAGTGAAGCCCAATGTGACATCTGAGAGCATAAAACGGCCCTCCGGAGCCGGAGAGCTCCATGCCCAAACCAGCAATCCAGGCAGAAGGTCAAACATGCCCTTAATTAGAACCATCACATCCCAGAAACCTCAGGGAATGCTAGGCCGAATTTATTAGGGAGCTTTCTGTGCTGGTTCCACCACCTACAGGCTGGAATGGGACAAGGGGGTTTTCTTGAGTCAGCCAAACAGAAAGTACCTCCAGTTGTTTATTTTCAAATGTTCTTATTCAGCACTGTAACTGGATAGACCCAGATGGCTGCCACCAGCAGGACCGACAGGCTGGTATTTCAGGCTGTTTATATTTGGTGGGGTCTCCAGGGGTATTTTCACAACTAACATGGCTATTATTTCATTACCTGATGAGTTTACACATTGCATTGCATTGCCAATGCATTCCTTGGGATTTTCTTTCCATTTCTTTTTTTTAAAAATAGTTTCCCAGTTGTTGACATTGAGCGAGAATTCTGGCCACGTTTTGTCTTTTAGGATGCTGCATATTAAGCATGTTAATATTAATAGAAAATGTGTTTTCTTAGAACATCCATGTTTCAGGGTGTTGTAAAGTATTTTGGAAAGCATTCAAAATGTGATGACAAACAAATACTGTGTCTGCAACTCCAAAGTTGATTTTGGAAAGAAGAAAAAAAAATCCAATCTGAGAGCCAATGAGGATGAATAATTAGATGAAGAAAACCTGAATGATGCTAAACATGCCAAAAAGTTGATTTTCAGCTTTAAGTAAAAGTGATCAATGAGCTGAAAGTTTTACAAATACATTTTAAAAAATTTTATAACTGTGGAATAAATGTGGATTTTTTCTCAAAACTTAAGCAGGAAACTTTTACAAAAGCTCAACAGTTGAGCACAAAGGCCAGTCCTCAACCAGCCACAATATGAATAATATTTCACTTCTGCAGACTGTTCTTTAATCAAACTATTTTCTTTGATCGTATTAATTAGTTTTAGTGGTAAAAGCCTCTTTTCAAAATGTCAAACTTTTTGTAAATTGTTTCTAAGGTCTTGAGCAAACATGGTAGAGCATAAGCAGTCAGTTAAACCCAACTGCAACAAGTAATTAGAGTTGCCACTGGAAAACTCACATAACTACTCCAGACTGAAATGGCAGAAAGTTGGTCTGGAATAAATCCCAGAAAAAGACATTATGGGTCTAACTCTTTCTTTGAATTTATTTTTTATTTTTTGCACTGATTAAAATCCATTTATATTTTGCACCTCAGATGAACTAAAATCCAAAATAAACCATGTCTTTTGCATTTAGAGTTTATCCCTCTTCCCTTGTCTCTACAAATTCATTTAGGTTTTTTTTTTAAATCAGAAGTTATAAAACTTAGCTTCTTACCTGCCTTAAAAACTTTAATTTGTAATCAGTTTTTTTTTTTTACTCAGACACTGGCATCATCAGCGTACATGTTTATTCCTGCTGTAGTGGTTTGTTTTGGCAGACTCTTAAAAAGATCTGTATTTAGTTGAATGTCAGTCAGAAATGAAATGTTGCTTGAAATAGAGGCAGGAATGACGAGTCTAATAGCGTTCAAATATTTTGTTTTAAAAAAAAAAGTCAAACATAAAAAAAACACCCTTATCCGTATCCAGTCCGATTCCCTTTATTCATTTATTTTTAAATCAAACAAGATGGGAAGGCAACCTGTTTAACTTGAGAAATGAAAGAAAAAAAACCTTCCTAAAAACCTTGTAATTCCTCAACAAGATGGTGTACAGGTATGTTGCACTAAAAGTCCTTTTTATTTTTTACCCAAAAGATACAGTACAGACCAAAAGTTTGGACACACCTTCTCATTCAAGTAAATTAGGTTTGTCCAAACTTTTGGTCTGTACTGTATGTTAAACTTGCTTTGCCTTCTGAAAGATATGAGGAGCTTCTATTTTACTTTAGCAGTTTTGTAGGAAATATTAGAGGTATGAGGCTGGTTGGAATTAACCAAAAAAACAAAGAAATAAAAGCGATTTTGCCATTCAAATACTAAAAAAATTTGTTTTAAGTTTACTGTACCGGTAATAAAATGGGTTTGATCTTGTCTGAAAAGGAGGAGGAGGAGGAGGAAGATCATGAGAAGTATACACATCCTCCATTCTCTTAACTGGGGTTCAGATGCCGAGGAAATGGCACAGGGGAAGCGTCACACCAAACACACACCAATGTTTAAAAACCGGTTCTCACTCCACACTCACACGCACCTACAGTCTGTCATTTTCCCATCCGATCTAAGTCAGATCCGTGCCAAATTTACAACTTTACCTCATTTCACCTCTGCATGCTGTCGCACACAACCCTGCTATCAAAGAACCCAGGTCTTGACTCATAAGTGCAAATATACTTTGAAATAAATATATTTTCTTCTCCTTCTGGTTACCTGCTTTCCACATAATGACACAGTAGTGCAGCAAAGTATGCTTCACTTCACTGGCATTCAAAAGCTTTCATGGTGTTCTTTGCCTTTTTTTTTTTTTTTAGTTTGCATTCAAACTTGATCAGAGAGCAGAATAACTATGTTGGACAGTTATTATTCTCTTTGAGAAGGAAAAATAAAGAAGCCGTCACACGATAACAGACTGCAGACATGTGTTTCAGAGTCATGCTGAATGAATCTTTACTTTGGATTCATTCACCATAACATCATTTATTTGTCCTTCCATTGATAAAAGTCAGATTGGCATGTCCGCTTTGGTGCACGCTGTATCAGTTTTGGCAAAAACTAGTGGCTAAACTTGGGTGATCTGAGCCATTTCCTCAATTTTCCAGAGGGTTTGTTTGAAGGCAAAAACTGCAGCCACATGTTCATGAGTGGAAATGTGAGTGAAAAGAAATTATATTCATTTTGCCAAGGACCCTGATCAGAGCTGATATGATTTCTGGCCGTGTGTCCTGAACACAAGAAAAACCTAAAGCTCAGATACATTTGAATGTTGAATGTCAGTTTTAGAAACCCCCATCAATGCCTGGCTGTCTGACTTCAGTTTGGCGTGTCGAGATTAGACGGATTCATCAAGCTGTTGCTGAAAACCAGATTTAGCACTCCGTGTCCAGTGAGTCAGCCATCCTGGCCTGAGCGAGCTCCGTGCCCACTTTTTACCACACATCTGTAAAAGCTTAACACTCAGTGGGCTGGATCAGAGAGACAGAGCTGGGCTTTGTCAGACCTCAGATTCAGCGCCAAGACTCAACCTAAATGGATTAGTGGCTCTGGTTCAGAGTCCAGAAAGCGACTGCCGCTTCAGTACCTCCAGTTCACCAAATGTACATTCCCTTTCACACGTGTTTATTACTATTATTATCATTACCCAGTCTTTTTTTTAGCATCTGACCTCCTGTTCAGGGATGGTTGGCATCTTTCCCAACTGTCCTTAGGAAAGAGTCGTGGGGCAAAACGATACAAACAACTGTTTAAGCTCAAACTCATTCCTGTGGTCATTTCAGGATAACAGTCAAACCCAACATTCATCCTTTTCAACTGTGTGAGAAAAGAGAGGTATCCAGAGAAAACTTTCATGCGTTGGGAGGAAAAGCAGACTCCCCCACAGGAAAACCCCCACCAGGAATATTTTAGCTGCAAGATGCCAACTTTTTTCTTCATCATCCTAATACAGTGAGGTGCGATGAAAAGAAAAGGACAATAGTGGAGAGTTTTTCTCCTCCCTTCTCCTTTCCTCTTTCTGTCACCTCCTCTGTCCCGTCTCCATGTTTTTTCGTCTCACCCAGGTTTCATATAATGGCGTGTGTTTTTATTGGTGCAGCAGGGGGAAGCTGGGTATTGTCTGGACAGGATCTGGGCCGAGATCAGCAGAAAGATTGGACGGTGGTTCAGGGCAGCACTCAAGCTACCAGCGTCATCTTTGTTTTAGTTGGGCCTTGAAAGCATTTGGCTAAATGCAGAAAGAGAACCAGGCGTGCAGGAAGCAAGGACTTATGAAAACAAGCAACCAACCGGCATTATTATTCTTCAGACTTAACTCATTCATATGAAATATGCATCTTTATCTCATGTCCAGATGCTGGTAGCCGCCTTGTGTTAATTTAAGGCGACATACCTTCACAGCTCTTGCTTTTATTTTTGTGTTGTTTTCTCCGAATGACAAGTACATGTTGTGTATCACCCCTTTATACAGTATCTGCCATCACCATGGTAATGATTCAGCCCAACGTTGCAACTGCTTGGAGGTTTTCCTATAACTCTGCATCTGGGTTGACTCTGTCAAGATGCACACAAGCGAGGTTTTGTTTTTTGGCATAAAGAAGGCAATTAATTCCCAATGACAGGTTCAGAGTACATTAGTAATGCACGATCTGAAACAGCCAATCTGTTGGTGTCACTAGTTCCACCATTAAAATCCTCGTAGCCAAACAACAAGAGTGGAAACGTGTGCAAAAGTTAGTACTCCCTCTTTTAAATCCTGGTTTTGGTTCAAACTAAGATCAAGTTTCTAGCATTTACTATATCTTCATTTTTGCAGATAGAAAACTGACATTGGTTTTCCAATTTTAAATATGATGCTCAGCAATGTAGAGCAATTAAAAAGAATTACCAAATTGTAGAAGGTGATATCCAGACATTAAATCTTATGATAGAATATAGTCCCAGAATGTCAGGGCTAGGTGTGACTCGGGTCCCAGCAACAAAACGTACAAAACTACATCTACACAAACTTAAAGACTTCTGGAGCACTGTTAAGCTACGTTCACACTGCCCTCAGCAACCTCTTTTAATAAAAAGTCTATGCAAATGCATGCTACCTACTTATGCATTTAAAACTCTTAACACGTCATTACGCAAGTTTCTACGACAAGTTTTTTCTCTACCTACAACACGCCCGGCCATTGAACGCACGTTGAAATTTGATTGGTCAAACTTTGAGATCACTTTTAATGCCCGGAAGTGCCAACATTTTAAAAATTAATCATGAAGGAGAAATTGCGGTTTGTGGTCGGATGTAATTCTATGACACAAAGTCTTTCCATGTCTCAAAGACTCCTGAATAATAACTCGAGCTGGAAAGTCCTCGGTTCATTTTCACTGAGGATTTTTCTCCTCACCCTGTGCAACACAGCTTTATGCTGATGCCATCAGTCAGGCAAAACAAGCCCCCAGGCCAGAAAAAAACATTCATCCCCTTGGCATTAAACCTCTTAAAAATGTTCAAACAGACTACATTTTTGTGTTTTTGTGTCCTGTTTTTGATCTTATTTTTGGTTATGGTGTGTTTAAAATGCTTCAATCTTTTGAGTAGCTGTTTTGAAAGAATTTGCACGATTAGATTATAATTTCTCTGCGTTTTGCAAAATACTATGAAATTGGTGTTTATATTTCCATAAAGTACAACAAAAAAAGAAAAGAGCAAAAAATTAAACAAAGCAGAAACTAATAATGACATAGTAAAACTGAGGTACACTGTAGAAACAACCTTTTTGTGTCAAGAACATTATTAGATTACACAAATGTTTTCTATTCTTGTAGGTAGGCCTTGTAATGTTGAAATACTAAACATAAACATGTTTGTCTTAAATCCACACATGTGAAATATAATCCTATCTGGGAAATAAGATTGCTCTTCTTGGGGAAATAGGATCTGGCGTTGCAGCAGTGCTGTGCTGTCTCAGCTGCAGATTCAAATGACTGATCCACAGCATTCATTCATATGCTCTCTTAAGCAACAACCTGTTGAAAGCCAGTAGAAGCTCAGAGGTGTTTTCTATAAATAAAGCTCAGGAGATCTTACTTTTCAGAGTGTCATGGGCTCTGGAGGTGCAACATGTTTGCACTCTGAGGGTTTTTAGACATAAAGAGAATAAAAAGCTTTAAGGAATGAAGGATACAGATCCAAATGTTTGGCCGAATCCGAATTCTTCCCCTTCTCCTTTATGGAAAAGTAGGGTCTTCAAATTCGGCTGTTACCACTTGACGACGTCATGAATATCATCTCTGTTAGCTGCCAGTGCTCCGAAAATACACGTCGGCTTTAGATCTTTAAAAAGTCATGCAAAAACAAAAAATTACATGTCTATGTAAACTTTCATTTATTTCATTTTCACAGCACACAACAATGAATTACACAACATTCTTGTATTTGGTAAAAATGTGTGACCAATGGGGATTTGGTTTGGGGGTGTGATACAGGATATAAGGGGAACAGGTGTGTGTGTGGGATGTAACACTTGGCCGTTTCCGGTTTTTCGGTGTGTCGTGTCGTGGAGTTGCTGTTTCTGGTATGTGTTTGTTCTCACATTCATTTATTTAGTGTGTTTAACGTTTCACCTGTTTCTTTCAATGTATTTGTGTATATCACACTATTGTATGTCATCATCTTTTGGTTGCAGTGCCGCTGCTTTGGTTTGACAATATAAAAAATAAAAGGGCTTGAACCTTTCTATTGTCTTCGCTCTTGTTTCTGCCGTCGTGGCACGCACCTGCGGAGGAACCGGCTACATTTGGCGCTGTGAGCAGGACCGTTGCGTTACGGAGCGGAGGCGGCCGGAGTCTGACACGTCAACCAAAGCAGCGGCTGGATCAGGTGTTCGGTGGCTGACGTCATCGATCACGGGATTCCGGGGATTCCCTTTGCCGCTGTCGTCATGGAGGAGCTGCGAGCGGAGCTGCAGGCCTTGAAGGACCGGATAGCTGTGGACAAAGCGACCATGGACGCCTTGCGGAACATGAATGACCCGTTGACTGAGAGGCTGCGGGAGCAGGAAGCTTCACCCGCTGGGTCTGGTTCGGCGGCGGCGTCCCAATTGGACGGAGCAGCAGGTGGTTCGTCATTCGGTCCCTGATGCATGGCAAAATGCCTTCAGAGTTTGCCAGTCTCAACAGGTTGGTTCAACAAACACTTATGTTTACTCCTCTGTTCCTTTTACTTGTCCAGCTGGTGTACTGTGTTTTGTTCCAGCAACTTTACAATTTGGCCACTCCTCCTCAGATGCTTTTGCTCTTGTGGAGGCACTTAGCGCGGAAGAAGGGGGATTGCCAGGGGAACTGCTTGTTTCCAAGGCTTTAGTCCCTATAGACCATGGCCATGTGGCCATCCCAGTGCTTAATGTTGGATGTTCAGATGTGGAGCTTCGGCCGCAAAGCCGATTATGCTCATTACATTGTGTGGATGTTTTGCCACTCGGTGCAACTGGCATTAGCTTTGAACGTGTTAGTCCAGGAGAAGAGAGGGTTGTGGTACAGGAGCATGTGGATGTGAGGACTGAACAGCTGACTGCGGGATCAGAGGTGGGCAATCTTGACCTTAAGGGTCTTACCGTAGCACAGACCAGAATGGTTAGGGAGCTTTTGAAAAGACATGAGGATGTTTTTGCAAAATCAGAGTTAGACCTGGGATTCACTAACCTGATAGAGCATGAAATCCCTGTCCTGAATGATGCCCCCATAAAACAGCGTTACAGACGGATTCCCCCTAGTCAGTATGAAGAAGTCAAAGCACACATTACTCAGTTGTTGCAACAGGGCATCATCAGCGAGAGCAGTAGCCCGTATTCTTCTCCTCTCGTTATAGTGCACAAGAAAGACGGTTCACTTCGGCTTTGTGTTGACTACCGTCAACTAAATGCAAATACACGAAAGGATGCTTTTCCTCTTCCGCGGATTGATGAGTCTTTGGATGCTCTTCATGGGGCAAAATGGTTTTCTACCCTCGATTTGGCTAGTGGGTACCACCAAGTGGGAATGGCTGAAAAGGATCGCTGCAAAACAGCCTTTTGTACACCCTTTGGTCTATTTGAATTTACACGCATGCCATTTGGGTTGTGTAACGCTCCAGGGACCTTTCAGCGATTAATGGAGCGATTATTCGGTGACCAGAGGTATCAGTCCCTTCTGTTATATTTGGATGATATAATCATCTTCTCCTCTTCTTTTGAGCAACATCTAGAACGTCTGGATCTGGTGTTTTCCCGTCTAAAACAGTACAATCTTAAAGTCAGACTACATAAGTGTTCCTTTTTGAAATCTGAAGTGGCATACCTTGGACATTTGGTTTCAGCTGCCGGGGTAGCTACAGATCCGGACAAAATTAAAGCTGTTGTAGAATGGAAGAGGCCAAGCTGCTTAAAAGAACTAAAGTCCTTTTTAGGCTTTGCAAGTTTTTACAGGAGGTTCGTAAAGAATTTTGCCAAGATGGCAGCACCTCTCCATGCCTTGGCCTCATTACTATCTACAAGCAAGGGTGGTCGGCCCACAAATGGGTTTCGGCAACTATGGGATTCCGTATGTGAGGAGGCTTTTCAATGTTTGAAAAAGAAACTCACTTCGGCACCCGTTCTTGCATATGCTGATTTCTGCAAGCCTTTTGTTCTGGAAATAGATGCGAGTCATCAAGGACTCGGGGCTGTTTTATCACAAGAGGTGGACGGACAACTCCGACCCGTGGCTTTTGCCAGTAGGGGTCTTAGATCTTCGCAACGGAATATGGAGAACTACAGTGCCATGAAACTAGAGTTGTTGGGCTTGAAATGGGCAGTTACTGAAAAATTCCGTGATTATTTGATTGGTAGCAAGTTCACAATCCTGACTGATAACAACCCTCTTTGTCATTTAAACAGTGCAAAACTCGGTGCCGTGGAGCAACGTTGGGTTTCTGAGCTGGCCCGGTTTGATTTTCAGATCTCCTACCGGCCTGGCAGGCAGAACACAGGTGCCGATGCTCTTTCGCGGCAGTATGTGGGGCAACAGGAGGTACATACAGGTTTAGTTGGTGTGCCTAACACTAGCTCCACTACCAGTTTTCCAACTTTGGACGTTAAGGCCCTGGTGAAGTTGCAGTCTGGTGATGGTTTGATCTCTACCTTTAGGAGGTTTTGGGATCGGGGTGTGGGGCCAAGCCGGACAGAGAGGCGTCAATTATGTCCCAGGGCAGTAGAGTTGTTAAGACAATGGAAGCGGATTGTTGAGGTGGATGGGGTGCTGTATCGGCAGTCTTGGGGACAGCGTGAAGGGCAGATCAGGCAGATCATACTGCCAGCCATTTTGAAGGATGAGATACTCAATCAGATGCACACCACAGCTGGGCATCAGGGAGTAGAGCGAACCTTTAAGTTGGTCCGTTGTCGGGCTTACTGGCCTGGGATGTACAGAGACGTGGAGGCTTTTTGCAAGACTTGTGAGCGGTGCATTGTTTCTAAGAACCCTCACCCACAGGTAGTTGCACCTCAAGGACATTTGCTGGCTTACCGGCCATTGGAGGTTGTGGCTATGGACTTCACAGTGTTGGAGCCCTCATCAGACCGGCGTGAGAATGTCCTTATCATGACTGATGTCTTCTCCAAGTTTACTGTTGCAGTACCAACCCATGATCAGCGTGCAGTAACTGTTGTTAAGGCCCTGGTAAAGCACTGGATCCAGCCCTATGGTGTCCCCTCTAGGATACACTCTGACCAGGGTAGGTGTTTCGAAGCAGATGTGGTGCAGGGTTTATGTAAAGTATACGGGATCAGGAAAAGCCGAACGACCCCCTATCATGCTCAGGGAAACGGGCAGTGTGAGCGCTTTAACAGGACCCTACATGACCTGTTGAGAACACTGCATCCACATCAGAAGAGACAATGGGTTGAATACCTTCCTGAGCTGCTGTATGTGTATAACACCACCGAACACCATAGCACAGGTTACTCACCATATTTCCTGATGTTTGGGAGGGCCCCCGTTAGGCCTTTCGATATTTGGCTGGGTCAGGATAGGGAAAACTTTGAGGGTGACGAGCATGCTTGGGTGGTGGAACATCAGGAGCGACTGCGTTGGGCATATCGGCAGGCGGGCCAAAATCTGGACCAAGCGGCAGAAGCTCGTCGTGCTTATGCAGGCCATGGAGGGGGTGATGCATCCCTGCTGCCAGGCCAGCTGGTGTACGTAAGAAAACAGGCAGTTTCCCGGAAGGCATAAAATTCAGGATGTGTGGCTTCCTGTCCCCCATAAAGTGTTGGAGCGTCTGGGTGGGGATTCGCCTGTGTACTCGGTTGCGCCTGTTGACTCCTCTGGGCCAATCCGCAACGTACACCGTAATGAGCTACGACTGTGTGGTCCCACTTTACAGAGTGGGGCTGTGATAGTGCCCCCGGAGGTAGAAGATGCCAATGAGGAGGCGGATGACTCAGTGATTGGTGTCCTTGTGCCTATCACTGGGTCCAGTCTTGAGGTTCAGGGGCCTGGTTCTTGTAGGGGTGGGGCTGAGGCTTCAGCTACTTCTCTTGACACTTCTGCACCGTGTGTGCCAGTTCCCACAGTGCTTCCCTCAGCATGTGGGGTTGAAGGGGGAGCAGATGACACACAGTTGGCACCCATAGTGCCTGGGCCTGTTGGGCCTCGCCGGACGACTCGTTCCACTGCAGGGTTACACTCTAACCCTTTTCGTTGGCCCAGGTCGGTGTTACCATCTGATGGCAGATCAGTGGGGCACTGATCTTTTCTTGGGGGGGCATAAGTGTGACCAATGGGGATTTGGTTCGGGGGTGTGATACAGGATATAAGGGGAACAGGTGTGTGTGTGGGATGTAACACTTGGCCGTTTCCGGTTTTTCGGTGTGTCGTGTCGTGGAGTTGCTGTTTCTGGTATGTGTTTGTTCTCACATTCATTTATTTAGTGTGTTTAACGTTTCACCTGTTTCTTTCAATGTATTTGTGTATATCACATTATTGTATGTCATCATCTTTTGGTTGCAGTGCCGCTGCTTTGGTTTGACAATATAAAAAATAAAAGGGCTTGAACCTTTCTATTGTCTTCGCTCTTGTTTCTGCCGTCGTGGCACGCACCTGCGGAGGAACCGGCTACAAATGAAAAAAAAAAAAAACAAACAGAAGAAAACGTATCTCTGCCCCATTTAATTAAACTATGAAACTATTTTGACCAACTATATCTCTTTGTAATGCAAAATAAATACACCCAATGGCTGGAAAAAGCTGACAAACAAACAAAAAAACTTCTGTGCTTCAGAACACACCCACGATAAGAAATGTCTTTCTCCTCTGCTTTACAAGTGCAATGCCATTGTCTCCCTACTGTCAGAGGCATACATGACCCAAAGTCTCTATGACTCTCCCTCAAAAAAACTAGTTTGGGTTAGGGACGCCACTGCAGCTCTTAATGCCCCTATAATTGGTGCAAGTGGGAGGAGTCAGAGAGGTAGGGAATGAATTCGGATTCAGATTAGTCACGACTAATTCAGATTCAAACCAATTTAAAGACCCACATGAAGGAAAATAGTGTTTTTGGTGTTTTTAACACAGTCTTGTATCATTTTTATCATGAGAGAAGACATGCATGAAGAAAATTAAACTTAAAATATGATTTATGAATATTTCTTTATTCAAATTGTGGTGAATCAGGAGCAGATGAAAGAAAATGCTGTTGAAAAAAGCTTGTAGTCATTTACAAACTCGGCTGGCCACAAGCTCCCTGTTCTGCTACATTCACTTGCAGATGACTAGATCTGTGTACAGCTTTGTTTTCATTGTCTGAGGTAGAACCTGGATGGCTCCAGTATTGCTCGCCATTTTTGTTGCTCCGCTAATGCTAGGTTGAGGTTGTGAGGGGCTGTGAATTAGAAGGAGAGAAACAGATGGATGTCGGGAAGTGGGGACAGGCTTATTCCGTGCCAACAGTCCCACACACAACTGGGGAAACTTTGTCCTACACAGGTTTGTTGGATTTTTCCTAAAAACATCATCATAATTAAAAGACCACTGGGAACACTCTGAAAGTAGACCAAGAGATGAATGTAGTGGGTCTTTAAACCAAAACCTCTGAAGGAGCTGCATCAAGAGTGAAAAGACGTGTTGCTTTTATCCCCGTCAGTCCATCCCTAACTCATCCCATTTCAGATTACCCTCTGTATTGCTTTCTAAGAGATCGTCTGGCTGTAGAAACAATCACCAGACATCAGAAGTTGTTCCCAGTTCATCAGACTAACTTCCTCTCCTTCAGGGATGTCCTTCACTTCACACCCTCTCTGCGGGATTCAGCCACTCTGAGGTTTTCCACCGTGTGTCATTTCCTCCGTGAATCCGTGGATTAGTTGTATCGCTTCCTATCGCTCTTGCCAGGCTGCGGCCCAGTTGGCTGTGGCTCCGTGCTGCTTGTATGGCCAGTTTGCACCGCAGGCAGATCGAGCCGCCAGCAACATTTCCAGCCTTTTCTATGCTTTCCCCATTTTGGAAATTCTAGGCCGTGAAATTTAATAACTTTGAGACGATCATTCATTTTAATGCTGTTCCCAGGACCTAAAAGACATTTCCATAGGACTTCATTAGGCTGCCAAAGACTGATAGCTCCTGCCTGGCAGTCTTTCAAAACACATGCGTATGGTGTTGGTTAGAGGATTAAAGAAGCATGTGCCGCCTCATTTTAAGGTAAGTTTAGCCTTGGCAAGGAAAGAATACTGTGTGCAAACTGTTAGGAAAACACTGTTTTAACATTTCACACACTTTTTACCTGAGGCTTGGGTTGGCATCTTTTCAGGCAGAAAAACAAATCTTTTTTTAAAAAGAAAATGGGGGAAACTTTTCCGTTCAGCACAAAATCAACCCCTGGATCTGCAGGTGGAAGTTTTAATGGGAGTCAGATGTTCCTCTACGCAAAGTTACAAGGCGGGTAATGTCTGTGAGCAGCAGCACAGGACTGCAGGAACTGCGATAAGATGTAATGCACACCCTATTTTAGAGTCAATGATAAATACATAAATATAAAGGTCAAAAAATTACTTTCAGTGTGAGACAATGGGGTTTAACACCATTTATGAGCTGCTGTACATTTCTGGAGTAAAGACAAAATTAATTGTAGATCAGGGAATAAGAAATCTGAAAGAGAACAATGGTAGAAACACCTGTTAGTACGGTGGCCCTGATGTACGAATCACACAAACAAATCACTTAAGACAAAAACATAATGATGATTACGAAAACTTAAAAAGCAAAACAAATAAGAAAACACTGTTTTTAGAAATCTAAACAAAATTCCAGAAACCCAAAAATGAAATGCAATAAAAATGAAAGTTTTAGAAAAAAGTAATTTCCAGAAAGTCAAAATGAAGTGTTGAAAAAAACAAACTCAACAAAAAAACAGAAAAGGTAGGTACTACCATCATCACCGATTGAATGATGACGTTTTAGTTTCCAACGTTTGAGTTTTTAAATGCGTTCTAAGAAGTTTTGATGAGTACAAAGCATATGTATGATTTATGCTAAACAACATTCAGCTGAGATGACGGACAAACTTCCTCATCCAATCAGTGATTCCCCATTTGTAGCTACCTGATCCAGTTTCTTATGGTGTTTTGTTTTGATTATTTAATATTATTTAAGAAATTGTTTTTGTTTTCTGAAAAGTTTCATTGTTTTGCATTTCATGTTTTTGGAATTATGGTATTTTGTTTTTTTCCTTATTTATTTAGTTTTTTTTTAGTGGTTACTGAAATCTTTTAATTTATTTTTGCTGAGTTATTTGGACTTCAGGGCCACCGTAGGTTTAGGCATGGGCTATAAACATAGCGAAATTTCACACCAGTACCAAACCGTTCAGCAGAAAGCGTCTGAACAGAATCTACTTTGTTCGCGAGGATTTATTCTGTTTCTGGGAGGAATGCAGCAGAATTTGCACTGTGAGTCTGTATGATGGTTTGGCAAATTTGTTTCAGATTCCTTCTCAGTTTTAGGAAAGTATGAGACTAGATGTGCTCATTCATTGACTTTTAAATGCTTTTTAGTAATTTATTCCATTAAGAGAGCATCACCTACACAACATCCCGGTTGTGCAGAGAGAGATCACTCATATGCTGATTTGCAGATGTTTGACTACAGCAAAAGAAACCTAAAATACATACTAGTTTGACTTGATATGCATTTATATAGTAGGTTTAAGATTAAATCCAAATCATACGTTTGAAGCTTTTTGCAAAAATGAAGGTAGGATTTTTTTGCCACCTTAATTTCCTGCTTATAATAACAAATCAGGTTTCCATTTCAACTTTAAAATTCCATTTTGGTTTCAGTTGACAGCATGCACAGTCTGTAAAGTAGAGTGCTAAAAGATTTAACAAAAACAGCGAGCAAGATGGATGAGGTGAGGTGTGAGAAGGAAAAGAGCAAGAGCAATACGAACTGTTTTGGCATCTCATCTCCTATACATGAACCCAAAGTATTGTATCTCAATAATGCAGAACACACTGCAGTTTTTATGCATGCACTCGATCATATTAATGCCAAAAAATGTGGTCGTCGAAAAGAAATGGAGGCAGACATTTTTTGTGTACCTTCATTGGCAACTGTAGGAATAAAAACAGGCGAGTCGATTTGTTTGTGTGGCATATTATGCTACACATTTAAGACGTGGCTGGTCTTCATAATACAACTGTAGAAGCTTGAAATTGTAGAGAATCCAAGACCTGCATGGCCTCTGTGCTTGAGTACTAACTAATTGCTTTGCAAAAAGCCTGTTTTTATTTGTGTCTGGGTCTGGTTGTTCTTTAGCTATAAAACTCAAAGTGACACATTGGAGACACAGCTGCAGTTAGTGTTGACGTGAGAGCCAGGGAGGGGAGCTCTCAGAGTGTGAACAAATAGATATTTTCAGATGGTAGCACTTTCTCTGTTTGACAGCAACATTAAAACTACCTGCCTCATTTTGCCCTGAGGCTGCAAAATTGCGTAAATGTGGTATGACATGGACTTCACAGGACCTCTAACTGTTTGCTAGGCTTCCTGAGAGAATTGCCAAGTACTATGCTATCAAAAATTAAACAACTGTGGGTCGAGCATCCTATAGATCTTACAGAAAGCTAAAATGCTGTGACTTGAGATGCGTTTTCGTTTTTCTTAAACCTGTTTTTAAAAGAAGAAAATGCTCATGTGCCCCCAACAAATATTAATGCTGCACAAACAGATCAGTACAACTGAGCTGTGATGTGATGTGATCATAGAATTTTATGCATATTGGCTGCTGCAAGACACTTTTGGTACTAATACCTCTTTCAAAGCTTGCATTCACGTTTTGCCACGCAAGTTTTTACGACTGTTTCAGATTCTACACATACAAACGTGTGGCCACTGAACGCACGTTGAAAGTTAAACCAGTTGAGCTTTGACCAATCAGCGACTCAGCTTTTTGGTAGTGATGTAGGGGTTTCATCATTTTCACTCACGGAAGTGCCATTCATTGGAAAATCGATCATGGAGGAGAAATTAATATTTGCGATTTTTGCCTGGCCTGAATTATGACCCAGTCTTTCATATATATCGGAATAAAGGTGGGGAAAAAAATTGCAGCGTTTTGACATTTTCCACTAAACCTCTTCTAACTCCAACTACTCTGGGTATTGACAGTCCACTGGGAACACCATCTGCTAAAAGCGTGTTCAGGAACCCACGTTCTTGAATGCACGACACATGCCCGGTGTGAACATAGCATAAGAGACACTTAGATTAGCGTTTCTTGCATGCATGAGCTCTAACACCAGTAACTAACAAAACTGCTTTGTAGACAGGGTTGAAAAAGATGCCTTGGAGCTGCATCCCAGATGTACATTGTTTAGAAACATTTGATATACGTTAAATGAATGTCTCTGGCAATTATGCCCGCTTTTAAGAAAGTGCAAGATATAAAACCCTTTAATGTCTTGTGAAGTCTCAAGGCTTTTGTGTGGTTGTTTTCAGCTGCATGCCACTGTTTACCATAGCTGAATTTAGTTTGTGTTTTTCTTTAATGTGGAAGGCAAGAAAAAACAACTTTATTGGTGATGACAGCATGCGTTAAAAACGACTCCCTGTCTCACATTTTGGAGGCAACCCCCCCCAGTGTAGTAGCTGTCAGTGCTGCTCAGCATAATTTTGCGCTGATCTTGCACATGTCGTTAACACTGCGGTAATACCACAGCCGCCTGCTCGATCCATGTGACAAAAGGAATATCGCTCATCCAATCAGCCACTGCACCCTTTAGTGTCTCGTTGTCTCTCTCTGTGCATCCTACTTATTATTTACTGGAGTTCCAGAGCAGCGCCTGCAGAGCAGTGACCACCGGCTGCTGATGTCCTACGCCGATACAGGCTCACTTCAAATGAGGAGGAATAAACCTGGCTATTCATCTTTGTTACACCACAAGCCCCTCTCTTCTTGCCTGTAGACTAAACAAATGCTTACTCGCAGAGAGGCTCTCAGTGTGCAAATGGGAGCTCCGGAGTCAACACAATCAAACGCTACCCAGAAAAAAAGACATCGACACTGAGGATAAACAGCACGGCATCCACACATCCTCCACTCCGGTGGGTTCCTCTTATGTGGTCACCCAAACATATAACCATGACAGAGAGATGAGGCAGAACCCTTATGAACATAGAAAAAGGCCTCCAGGTTATACACATGAGATTAACTAAAAAAGGCTTTAAAGAATACTTTAACAAAAATGGTGTTCTTGTAGCATTTGGAGGATAAATATAAAGAAAACTAAGCTTTGCATTTCTGAGTATTTCTTTATGCTAAACTTGGTGAAACAGGAGCAGATGAAAACATTTTTTTGAGGCAAGCTGGCATCCGGCTCAAAACTGAATGACTGGATAAAAAATGGCGTATACTTATATAGCGCTTTCTACCCTCTTTCGAAGGCCCAAAGCGCTTTACAGTCACAGACCCATTCACCCAGTCACTCACACACCGATGGCGGCTCCGCTGCCGAACACTGGCGCCAACCTCCCACCAGAGGCAAGGTGGGGTTCAGTGTCTTGCCCAAGGACACTTCGACACATGGGACTCGAACCTGCAATCTTACGTGTCATGTGTTGACTGCGCTACCGCTGCACTACGGCCGCGGATAGCTCCAATATTGCTCGCCACTTTTGTTGCACTGCTAGTGTTATTAGGGTAGTGAGGGTCTGTAAACTAGTGAAAGAGAGTGAAAACAAAAGGATCGTGGGAAATGAGCGCTGGCTTACATCCTTGCCAATGCTCCCACCCACAACTCAGAGCTGAATTTCTGCAGAAACTGTCCTAGAAAACAAAACAAATTTTTAGATTTTGGCTAAAAACTGCATAATCATAATTAAAAGACCACTGGGAATTCTTTGATTATAGACCAAAAGATGATCGAGTGGGACTAATACTTTTTATGCTTTGGCTTGGTTTTCAAAGGATGCTTCTATTGCACTTCATTTTCAGAACCCAGATGACCCGGTCGTTAGGACATATCTGTGGTCACAGAATAAGAGAAACCAGGAAAGAGAGAGGAAAAAAGCAGAATGACATAAAAAGAATTATAATAACAGTGTGATTGTGTAGGGATGCCTGTCAAAGCACGCTTTTGTCTGTTTACAACACACTCATTGCCGGTGTCTGGAATGCCTTCATCTGAGTGCAGCAGCTATAACCCAGAGAGCTGCAGAGCATGCCCTCACGCGAGAGAGGTTATGAGGTATTTAACATTTTGCATGGAGTAAATTTTTCTCTCAGTCGTACAAGAGGTGAAAGTGCTTAAAAACAACTCTGTGTGGGATGGTTACAAAAAAAGAGCCCCTGGTGTCTGCTTCTATTTATCCAGCGCTGAGCTCAGAAGAGCCCTGGAGATATCATCCAGGTGGGTGGCAGGAAACGGTAGTGAAGAAAGGGTTTTCTGGGAGCAGAGATGGGTTTTCCATCACGCATTGTATCAGGTGAAAAAGCTTGTTTTCTTAATTGATCATCATAAAGAAAGCTTTTTTTTTTAAACCCATATGTTGAGCAGATGGGATTAAACCTGCAGTGTTCACAGGCAGCTGTAAACAAAGTGACGGCTTACCTCGCAAGCTCCTGTTTACAACGGTAAATTACCTTGAATGGAAAGAACGCTTCCTTTGCATGCTGCGTGAATAATTCGGGCACTGATTCTGCGTTGCCTTGTGTTCTTGAGTCAGGGGTCAGGTGCACGAGCATGCATGATTGAGAAGCTGGTATTTATGGAGGACAGTGTTTTTCCAGATTTCCAGCGGTCTGCTCTCAGAAAAAAAGCCTGCCAATGATGTCTTAGCTTGCACAAACAAGCCGATTTTGACTTGCATATCTACAAGTTGCGGAGTGAAGCTCCAGTTCTCACAAAATGTAGGAGTTTTATGTCAAATTCTACAATTTAATGGTAATACATTTCACTTTGTCAGATATATACCATTAACAAGCGCCTCTGTCTCCACCTGACATATTATTTTCTTGTATAAAGGGTGACCTACATCTGTAGTCACAGGTTGATGGAGATGAACTGAGAGAAATCTCCTTTGAGATTAAAACAAAAGTCTATCATCAGTGGGATGATACCAGAATGGTTGGAGGAAGGCTGTTCTTGCTTTAGACGTGTAAAAATGTAGCAGCACTGTGGAGAATTAGCTTCAGGTGTACATTCAAGTTGTATAATTGTACTGTAAAAACCTGGCAGCTGATATCACAAGACAAGACAGCATGACTGAACCACAGTATGCTATGAAGTCCTCACACCCAGCTACAGCTAATGAGCATCTTTGAACAATTACAAGGGAAAGCTATTTAAGCTGTAACTAAATGAATTGAGGGATTGCAGTGGAATCTTAGTCCCATGAGAAAAATCCACAAAGGCAGAAATGTTGTTAAAAGAAAGCAGCTTATTTTCACAGAGAAATAAATGTGAAACATTACACCTGCTTAAATGAAAATAGAGCTAACCGTTTATTACACAATTGAAGACCTTGCTGGAATAGAAACAAAATAGAAAAAATAAATGCAGATTGTTTTTCATTATGAACTTACCCTGTCTTTTGATTGTTCCACAAGATGAAACCAAAACATCACAGATCTTTATTTTTTAATAACTCTTAAATAAGTTTAGGAAAAAGGATTCTAAAGTTAATTTAGACATTTCTAGCTGTTGCTTAGTGCAAAAGCAAACCAATCTAAATGAGAGTAGAAGCATAATCAACCAGCAAGTCATTTAATCAACCGACCGATCGATTAACAATTGATTAATCCATCATTTAACTGATTCACCATCCATCCATCCATCCATCCATCCATCCATCCATCCATAATATGACAGTCAATGATATCAAACCAATCATCCGACAATCAATCATTTTACTGATTGACCAACCATCAATTATTAATTTTACCGACCGACCAAAATTTTATCAATATTTTATCCGACAACCAATCAATAATTTAACCAACCAACTGGGTTTATAACACAAAATGCTCCACACCAATATGAATCAAAGGAAACAAGCACATTTTATTTAAACGTAGAGCCAGCCCCCCACCTCTTTAACCAATAAAGATTAACATGGAGCAATAGGCGGAGCACTTAAAAAGCTAGTACACGGAAACGCTAATGTTTTTATTTTTTTGCATTTTCTGGCTATTTGAAATAAATCTGGCAATTTTTGCTTAAAAGATAAAGAGGACCAATCATATGCCCCACCATTGCTGTTGCTTCTGAAATGAGAAATGGGAATTGCCTTTCAGTCCTGAGTTGAATCTGCGGTGTCTAAAGGATACCGCCCTTCTTTCCAGTTCTCACCCATCCATCAAGCTGCTGGCAGCCACCTCACACAGGTCTTCATCACAAACTGTGATAATCTCCTCTGGTCTCTTGGCGCTGGTCAATGAAGATAAATAACCAGATTCAACCCCTGCTTCTCCACGACCCATTCATCGGCCTCTGTGGATCCTTTCAGCACTTTCTCCTTAAAAGAAAAGTTATGTACTTGCCAGTATCTTCACTTGGCTCAGAGTAATGTGATCCATCTAGCTCAGGCCTGAGAAGGACTTTTAAACCTGTGGAGTGACAATGATGAGAATAGCTCACTGGAGACCCAAGAACGGCAGGAACACCTATTAAAGCCTGACACACCAGTTTGACAAAAAGTCTGGCGTTACCTGGACAAGACAAAGACACAGAGCCTTATTCTTTATTTGATCAAACTTCTCCGACGATACTGATCAATTTACCACTTGTTCCTTTCCTTTTTCTTGACTATGCAGCTTAGTATTTGTCCGTCATAAGAACATAATTTGGAATACATGTTTGGCAGCTGTAATTTTTCAAACCAGGAGCTCTTCTGCAGCAAAGGTTAGGCTCTGAAGTCTTCTAAAGTTGCTTGTTTTCCCTGACAAATTTATAACAAGCCAAAAGCATGACGGACAAAGCCTCCGGTGTACTAAATATCAATGTGCGCCTTCAGAATGGAAAAAAAAGATCCAGCGTGGTCTCTTAATTCAGGGAGTTCAGAAGTGAAAGAGCCTCACTGAGCCCAGATGGCAGAAGGTATGAAGGTATGAGTTTAATTGTTTCCAGACAACCAAGTCGAGGAGGCAGTGGAAGGCACTGCATCTTCGCAAATAAACCCTGAGACATCGGACGAGGATTGATTATCATTTCAAGTCCCTCCTGTGTGTTAGGCCTGAAATAATCGGTGCAAAGCATGAGCTGCTGCACCCGAATGACCCATAATCTGTCTTAAAAATGGTAATTGTTCAAAAACAGGTCAAGAATCCTGAGGGTTGCTCCAGGAACACATTTATTTTACAAGAACCTTAAAATCAGAATGATGACAATATTTTATGATAAATGACGCTTGTCGGTTTATTTGGTAAGAAATATAATCGATTAGTAACATTGGCAAAATAGGATCTATTTATTTAAGGATGCAGAAGGAAGTGTTTCTAACTAATGAGCTCTTATCAAAAAAAGCAAGGAGTTTTATACTACACTGCATTCATTTTAGCCCTTTAGCAAAGCCCAAAGAGGCCAAGAGGGAAAAAAAAACTGCATGGAATCAAAAATCTTTGCACCCTCCCAGTTCTCAGTTACACAGACAGACTCTGACCACTGTTACATTCCTCAGGAAAGCTCGGCCAACAGAGATCACAAGCTAGAGTTGTAGACGTTTATCTGTTAAATATGTTTTCAATATCACTGCACTTTCATTAATGTTGATCAGTTATCCATCAGATACTGCATTTTATTATTGTATAATATAATTTGATATATGCATTTCTGAGACCCCTATCTCATTAGCATGATCAAATGCAGATACTATTTATAGTTATTTTAGATTCAAAATTTGAGTTGAGTAAAAATGAGCTATAAAAATCCCACTCAATGTTCATGAGATTAGAATCAGCAAATAAATTAAAATTTCAAAGGATTTTATTTAGGGCACTCTGATTATCTTTTGATCTATTGTTAAAGAACTCCAAGTGGTCTCTTAATTATGATTATGCTGTTTTTAGCCAAAAACAAAAAACTGTGTCAATTTCTATGACATAATTTCTGTAGAACGGCAGGAGTTTTTTTTTAGAAATTCACCTCCAAGTTGTGGGCGGGACAGCTCTCTGTTTACATTCTCTCCTGCTATCTTACAGCCCCTCACAACCCCAAGCTAACATTAGTTGTGCAACAAAATTTGTGAGCAATACTGGAGCTATCCTGCCGAACAGTTTGAATCAGATGCCAGCTCAGATGAGGAAAACAAAGACGTACATTGATTCATTTGTCTGCCAGTGGATGCATCAGAATGGAGCGGAGCAGGGAGCTTGTGTCCCCGTCCAGGGTATTTTATATGTCACAAATGCAATCTTTTTCAAAAAGCATTTATTCCGTCTGCTCCTGATTCACAGCAATTTGAATAAAGAAATACTCTAAAATGCAAATTTAAGCTTAATTTTCTTCACATTTGTCCTCCACCATCAGAATAATGCCACCATATTATGTTAAAAACACCAAAAACACAATTTTCATCTGACTGGGTCTTTGAGGGCATGATTTAAATTTTCCTCTTTGTATTTAACCTCAATGGCTGCATGCTACAAGATCATGTAATGAATTGTGAGGGGTACAGCTGAGGGTTAAATACTTTGCTCAAGGGCATGTCAACTTTTATCGGTATTGGAGGGGAAATCTTGTCCAACATTTCACCATTGTGTGGAAGTAAATCCATCAACCCTGGGACCACATGTTTTTTTTTTTCATTAAATCACGCAGAACTCTAATTATTAATCTAAAAGTCTTAGAGGAAAGAGATCCATCAGACAGCTGAGACTAAGGAGAAAGTGAGGATTCAGTTACCACATAAAATGTTAATATAGGTTGTCATATTATAGCTCTGTAAAAATCTAATTGACTTGATCTAAGTTTAATAATCTTAAAGAAATAGAAGAAAATAGTTAATGGAAAGAAAGTTACCAGACTGATCTGGACACGCATGTCTTTATTTTTAACTTACTGAAATGCCCACGTATTGTTTTTTTTTTTTTAAGATGTCATCTCAGATAGCTAAACACACACTTGTCTATTGTCTAAATGTCTATTATTCTTCTTTAAATTAATACTTTCCCATCTTGTCTTTGTCCCTTTATTTCCCATTTTTTGGTCCACATATGCAACTTTTACATATTTTACTTACCTTTTCATTTTAAGCTGCATGACCAGAACTTGAACCCTAAACTCATTAGTCTTTCACCCCAATAAAATTGCTGGTTCATGCTTTCTTATGTCCTCATGGTAAACCACATAAAACTATGAGGAAAAAAAAAACCCAGCAGCCAATAAGCTGAGTTTATGCAGTGAAAGAATTTTCAGGAGCAAAGACAAGTTTTTCTGCCAGAACCTTGCACTGTGTGTCTCAGATTATCCCGACTCCAGCTCGAGCAGGGTAGTAAATCACTTCAGTGTTTGGCTTTTTTTTCCCTTCTTATTTCCTGCTAAATTGTGATTACATTCTGCAGAGCGCTGATCCAAACAAGGCATTAGCCTCTTGCTGGGAGAATGATTCCTGCCAAGTTGCTATCTCATTTTCAGAAAGGACCAGTGAATGAGCAAAAAAGGCATTAAGACGGAAATTGGCCGAACTAAACAGAATCATTTGATCCATAAGCTTGTGCTTAAGCTTATTTAATGGATGCAGGGCCGCTATCAAATGCTCACTTTTGTTTCTCTGTTTTGTGGTTTGATGTTGACAGACCGAAGAGGACGCATGGTTGGAAAGAAAATGGGACGCAAGCAAATCTCTGTTGAGGAGCTGGGGTGGGAAGGTTGGTGAAATATCTGAGCTCCCACCCATTTCCTCTAATTCTCAAGTCTTAACTTTTATTAGAGTGAATAAAATCTAAAATTCTTGCATGGCAGAATGAAGTAATGTCCTGTGCTGATTACGACCTGGATGGAAAACGGAAGAAAGGATTGTTGTGTA
Organism: Oryzias curvinotus; assembly: GCA_023969325.1. Taxonomy (NCBI): domain Eukaryota; kingdom Metazoa; phylum Chordata; class Actinopteri; order Beloniformes; family Adrianichthyidae; genus Oryzias; species Oryzias curvinotus. Next base: position 24,376,435 of record CM043715.1, read on the forward strand.
CTGCTGCTGTCACTCACTCCTCTTGGCTTGTTATGTGGAAGTGGGATCCATTTCCTATAAATTTATGTCTAGTTTGCTCTTACTATAGTTCACACATGCATTGTATGATAGGTTATGTGTTACATAAAAAAACCACAAAAAAATGTATTCCACTAAAAATGAATGAAACGTCTTTCTCTGTAGCATCCGGAGTTTGTTTGTTTTGGCCGAATCCGCCCTGCGAACACTGTGATTTTAACTGGATAAGACTGAAAAATTTATTACGTTTAAACATTACAAATCAAAACCAGGCCAACTCACAGTGAAGAAAACAGTGATTATGTCCAGGGCAGCCCCCTGGGATTGATTTGCAATTATTTCTGATTCCCTCATGTCTGGGCCGCCTCGTTGCCAGAAACATATAAAATGGGAAGGCAGAGCGGCTATAAACCTGATTACTTTTATGTATTTATTTGTTTTTGTTATGTGTAAAAAAAAAAAAATAGTTGCCTCTGTGGGCTTTTTTTGACTGGTTCTGACAACCTGCTGGATGTGGTTCAGGTCCAATATCTGATTGTGTCTTAGAGCCCCATGAGTGCTGTGTGTTTTTACAGAGTATTTACCATAAAATGTGTCAACAATTGTGTTCATGAGGTCCATGGAAAAATCCAGACCACAAAACATGTTCCTTGTGCTTTTATTTCAGTACTTTACACTGGATTTGAAAAAGTTGAATGTATTAGTTTGCACCAGGTTAGCACCTACAATTTGTTAAATGTGAAATCCATATTGAGTGCTGGCAGAGTTATACTTTTGGTCTGACAGTGGAATAAATCATCAGACCGCGAGCAGACACGCCCTGATTGTACCAGGCTTTACTCACCGCTGCTTGAAACCACACACACTCTCTTAGGTTGTTCATGAGAAATACAGATGTCTCACGGCCTGGAAAATAAAGGGAGTCCGTGCTAAAACATGTGTGCCTTCAGCGAAGTAGAGACACAAAGGCATCAGATCTTTGAAGATTCCTTTAATCTTGAGTTCTACCCTCATAAAAATCTCACCTAAAAAGACAGGTCCCCTCTTTTGTGTGACTGCAGAGCCACGGTAGTCTAGCAATACATCCAGAAATTTGTTCTGAGGGGAAACGTAGCAAAAGGGGCCTGTAAAGAAATCAGTTCAGGTCTTAGTCATGGTAAATGCTCTCCATCAACCTCCACTGATGAGTCCAGCTTGAGACGATGCAAACCAGACTGCTATGGAAATGTTGTCCGTTGCAGCAAATGCTCTTATTTTTTATTTTTTTTTTGAGGAATGTGCCATAACACTTCCCTCTGCTCTCCAGTCTCCCACACACAGCTGCCCTTCAGACGGCAACGGCAGAGCAGCAGAACCGAAAAGAAGAGAAGAAAGAAACAGACACAGCAGCTCACGTCTGTGCTCCCAGCTGCATGTGGTCCTACTCATAAAAATATGTCAGCCCAGGTTGGGTGAGCAGCGGGAATGGACAGAAATGCAGCAAAAAAGAAGAGACTGAAAGTGAAATATGGAATCAGGAGCCTTAAGTGGGACTGCAAAGTAAAGACAGGAGGGATCAGTGATGGATGGGAAAGGAAAAAGAGAAAAAAATGATCAAAGAATACAGAGTGGAACCAGAAGGACAGGGGTGTCTGAGGAGGAGTGGCAGCAGAGTACCTAAAGTAGCTTTCAGGAGATTTATTTTGTGAGCTGTATCAGAGGACCATCCATCAGGTGAGGAAACATGTTACCCCCAGAAATCATAATCAGTCCCACCTTCAGAGTCAAAAATGATGCTCCAATAATGTCTTCAAACATTCCTAAATAGATTTAGGAAGCTGAAATTTAGCTTTTGTTGAACTCTGCGCAACCTCCTCTTTTAAAAAGATGGATGAACTGCAGATGCAACACACATAAGTTATCCTATATTGCTGATTGGAGATTAAGATGTTCACGTCTGGATGCAGTTCAAGGAACTCAGTTGAACAGTCGGCTCTTTACATCCAAAAATCCAGCGCCTACAGCTACAGTCTTCAAAAAGCTGTGGAGTAGCTTTTTGAAGACTTGTAAGTTTCCAAATGAAGGATTTTTTTTAAGGTAGATGAAAAGCAGCCGAGCTTTAACTCTATACATTTAATCAACTTTAACCCCAGACATGATACACTGAACCAGATGTTGCTGGGATTTCATGGTTCTTTGGAGACCTTTTCAGCCGGAGTTAAGGCTTTGCCCAGAGTAAATGTTTAAAGACCATCTTCCCATTGTGCAAGAACATGAGATGCAAATCATTCCTATTTTCTGATTACTTTGTCTGCACAGTTTATTTATGCAGAGCCATGTCCTGTCTCCTCTGGAACAGTTTGGACTCTGCTGCTCTCTGACTTCTCCTTCTCCCGGTCAAGCAGCCCATCAGCCTCAGTGAGTTACGGATGCACGTCATACGGTCTGAGCAGCAGAATTAACCATGTACAGATGGGAACGATTTAGAGAGTCACTGCTGTGCGAAACAAAGCGACGGAGCGACTGTTTATTAGCTTTTATCGCCACAACAAAAAATGTACAAATCAGCGCACTTTCGCGTGGGAAGCATTTTCTCACCCACAAACATACAGCCTCTGCCACCCAGCATGTGAAAACTCTGAAATACTGAGGCAAGATGTGGCATGGGGGGAATAGACTTAGAGGTGGTAATGAAAGAAGGCAGAAACTAGGCTCAGTATCTGCAGTTTCTGTTGCTGCTAGATGTTGTTTTTTTCTCACTTGGTCAATATATTCAAACCTCTTGGGTGAAGGATAAGATGTGGTGAAAAAAATGGAAAATTGAGCCTTTTTTAGGGGAAGCTGATTCACTCCTATAAGAAATGACATCAATAACACAGATGCCTTTAACTACTTCTGCAGACTGTCTGGTCTGACTTTGGGTAACATTAAAATACACACAAAATAATCTTTGCTACAGTTCAAGTCTAGCTGCCCTTAAGGGTGGATATGGGTTGTCTGAAAACAAAAAAAAAAAGGGGGCAAACCCGTATGGGGCACGCAGGTGGCGAAATATCAAGGTCGCAGATCACTCTGTGATCCCGCAGTGCAAAAAATGTTCATGCACGTTGTTCTAACAGGCATGCTGTGGGCGACGGATCATAGCAAACACTTAACAAGTAAATAGGTGAGACGGAGGCATGTCGTGTGGATTATTCATGTTTTCAACCCCCTCAAATCTTATGGGCTGTGCAAGCAGCCATTGATATTCAAGTGATGAGAGTGTGATCTTTGGTCACAGCCTGACTGTTAACATTGGGCATGTGACGCGCATTCAAGAACACAGGCTCTTCACCATGCATTTAGCCCATAGTGTTCACACTGGACAAGCAGGGAGGAGCTACTTCTTTTTTTTGCTGTTATACTAGAACCTACTGACACAGCTGGAAGAGGCTTAGTCTCTAAAATCTCACAAGTCTTGGTCCAGGCTTTTTCTTTCATAGCTCTACTCTGATCTAGAATAAAGCTATACTATATCAGAATAGCTAATATAGAATATATTCTGGCCGACCACAAACCAAAATGACTAATTTCTCCTCCAGAATCAATTTTCGATAAGCTGGCAATTGACTGCAAAATCCAAGTCCCTGATCGGTCAAAGTTGGATCGTGTTCAACGGCCACGCATTTTGTACATAGAGCTTTAAAATGGTCTTAAAAATGTGTGAACGCAAGAGTTTTGCATGAGGGAACCTGAAATGCACATTTATGTACGTTCACATAGACCTTTCATAGGAAGAAGTCGCTTGAATGCGTGTTTCCGAGGGCTGTTGTTAGAAATTAAGAAAGGGATCAGTAAGGAGCTAGTATGCACACCTTATTAACAACTAGAGTGTGGCGTAAGGGCACCGTACGACGGCACCACCCGTACGTCATGAGTGCGTGCACCTTACGTTATCCTTATGAATACTTTGCGATGCACTCACCTTACATAATGACAATGGTATATTCCATTCATGGTATATGGTATATATGGTATATGGTATATATTCCAAAGGGTGGCTGTACGAAACTTAAAGGAACTGCATGACCTCTCTATGACCCTGCATCGGCCCGGACCACCCTAAAACCCGCAGCACGGGTCACCCCATCATATGGGTGCATTTGACTTGGGCCTAAAAGGCTGCTATACAAGAACTTGGAACATTTTTTTTGGGACTTGAATTTTGAGACATGTAAAATGTTCATCTGTTTATTTAAAGTTTTAGCACCACTTCATCCCCGTCAAATCAAACCAAAAAAGACTCAACAAGGTCTTTGCTTTTGTTTCGTTTGTGCTAATGCAGAAAAAAAAAAACTTTCTGTCACTGTGTCCTCACCAGTCTTGTCAAAGTCAGCAATAGTACAAAATATAATTTAAAACACAATTAAATTCATGACAAAACACTTAAAATTTTACCTCAAACTGAAGCCAAAGACTCGAGACTTGACTTGGGTTAGCAGAAGAACTGATTTGTGAGCATTTCCACTCTAGACTGCACCCATACAGTTAGCTGTGAAACAATTATTCAAGTTTTGGGGTGGTAACATGTCTTGCAGCTCGACTCTGTGTATGTAGTCTGTTCCTTAGTGCACAAATTAACCCTAAAAAAGTCTATAAACGTTGATGATCAATAATAACTATAATAAATGCTAGAATGTGTCTCTTTCTGCTTTCAGACACTTCCTGTCTCTGCACTGTAATTTTAGAATAATCTGCGTATAAAGCGAACAGCTCTATAATTTCATGCAGTTTTGTTTATTTATCTTTGAGAAGATGAAAGGCCTGAAATTTGAAATGATGTGGGTTTAGCAGGGGCCATTTTTTTTTCTCACGCAGTTTTCAACCTTTATTTGGATTATGGTGTCCCAAGTGCATAACTGGAAAATGGGTCAAGACAAAAAAAAAAAAAAAAAAAAAGAAGAGGTCGGGGAGAAATGAGTGGGGCCCCCTGCCCCCCCACTCAACATCCCTCTGTTAAATGTAAAAATATATTATACCATAATGTGTTCAGTATGCAAGCTTGAAGGAAACCATATGAAGAGATCCCAGACAAAGAGCCTTCTGTGCTCCAGCTGACCCCCCCCCCCACCACCACCTCCCCACTTCTTCGTCTGCCTCTGCTGAGTGAGATAGGCATTGAAACACATGGAGAGAGAGGGAGAGGAGAGGTAAAAGGGGGAGGTGTGTGTTAGAAGTTGTTGGAAGTGAAAAGGGGCAGTGCTCACCCTCGCTGCCTCACACAGCCAGACCCGCCAGAGTACAGGTGAGCTGCATGAGCAAACCCGGCCCCCCCCACACACACACTCAAGCGCAGCAAGGAGCCTCGAATCCTGGAATCTGTCGCTGCAGAACTGTGACCACTGCAGACCGGTCACCTGCAGCCTGTTGTGTTCATCTTCACAGGGTAAGACACAATCATTGCTTGCAGAGAGGGGGGTGTAGGGGACCGGAGAAGAAGAGGAGGGAAACTTTGAAAGTCTTTGTTTGAGAAGATGACAAACATCTGTAGCTGCAGTTTTTGTCTCGGGCTTGCAGAAAAAGTTCACTGATGTTCAGTCTTTTGTAGCGACTGTGTGGATCCTGCTGTGAAGCCAGGTAATAGACTTGAGCTGCACTGTGTAACAGTAGAAGGTGTATCCAATTAAAGGACTGGATACTGTATCATACATAATTACTTCACGTTAACACAACAGGTGAGGCCCAGTAAATGCTTTATAGGGGAGCAACAGGAGGTTTTGTTACACAAGGTGCACCCCTTCACAGGTTTCTTTGAAAGCTCGAGGTCTGCTTTTATTAAAAGTATATAAACAGCATCTGCACGAACTCAGCTCTTTTTATGAATAATTCCCAAAGCAGACACTTTCCGTAAAAAAAAAAAAAAAAAAAAGAAAAAAAAAAACGCTTGTAGTTTTTGTCTTTGATGTCTTAAGAGTTTTTGGAAAAAGACTGATGTTTTCAGAAGGCGACTCCCTCCTGGCAGAGGATCATACGCTGCTCCTTCATGCATTTATCTTTGTCTCTTGATGTTCCCCACCTGTGATTATGAGAGAAGGATGAGCTGCACATAAGGAAGACACTTTATTACCAGCTTCTCCACTGCATGATTTATGAATGCACACTCCCGGCTCCTAAGACAAAAGAAAAGCAGATCGAAAAAGCCTTTCTAAGTTTCATCAAGTGACTTTGCAAATGTTTTTCGTGTTTGTCAGTCATCAGGCTGCACAAGCTGGGGCCTGTTGCCTATCAGAGCCTTATAAGCCAGGAATGCCCATTTTGGTGCATTGCTTAAAATGATTTGCTGGTGCTGCTGGGGTCCGTGAATGGCTCTTTTGTCTTAGGATGGGGGGAGAAAGGGCGAAGGGTTCTGCTAAAACCCTTCAGCATTTACAGCTGAATGATTTATGCATGCCAAAGTGTAAAGGACCCCAGCAAAGGGCAACAGATAGCAGACGCACTGCAGCTTTGCCCCTCGGGGCTGCTGTCACAAAAGCGCACCACCTAATGCTTTGATGGGACGCCTCACTATAAACCAAGTAACTGATACATGTTTAAGTCTTACATCGCACATTCCTATGTGTTTGAGGAGATAAAGCTATGAAGCAAGCAGGGGATGAGTTTGTAGGTCACTAAGACTGTTTATACACACTGGCTGTTAATGCAGATGTGTAATAAATGTTCAGCAGCCACAAGCAACAAATGAGTGATTACAGTTTACACAGCTGTACCTGATTTATGTGTCATTACTGCCGCAGAGAGCCACGGGACCGATTTGCTGTCGTCTGAATTTATCAAGTATTGATGATGAACAGGAACACCCTGATTACCCACTGAAGGGGCCCAGGCACATGCAGACACTCTGCTATACCTTTGAACTTTACATTACAAGGAGGCAGGCTAAAAAACTATTAGTTATGATGAGGTGATGAAAGTTCCTTGATGCTCTGGAAGAAATAAAACCGAGCTGCACATCATGAGGAAGTAGGAAATTAAAAGAGAATTGCAGATGTGGATTTGAGAAGTCCATATGTGTTGCCTTTTGAGCCGGAGTCAAATCTCCTCTCATGTCAGCTTTGAGTGCCTTTACATCTGCTCACTGTATAACACTTAATAAATCGTTGGATCCCAGAATCTAGCCACATTTTGATCAATTTGGCTGCTTTTGGGATGTTTCTCGTATGCATGGGGCCTGTTGCCCATCAGGATTAAATATGCATTCATCTTTTTTTTTTAATATTTATCACAAGCTAGTTTGTATTTTTTCAAAATAAAGACAAACTTTGCACCGAAAGTGAAATGACTCACTGAAAACAAACCTAAATAAAATAAAAAAAACACAATGTGAGCTTCCCAAATGAGATGCAGACTGGTCCAAACATGGACCACACATCTGGCTGACTCAAAGAGCTTTTGTCAGAGTGTCTAAACAATACTGGTTTTCATCTCCTTGCTTGTCAGGATCAGTGAGTAAAACAGCAGATGCTTGTTTGGGATGGTATTGACAGAGCTGTTGTTGTATCAGGAGACGTGACTAAACGTTTACGGTGCCTACTTGAAGGAAAGATGAAGCTGAGGGTTGTAGGTCCAATCTCTGACAAAGCATTTAGAAATCATAAATCAGAATCATGTATTGCGGGGGCACAGTAATGACTCACATGTGAAAACAAATTCTGCTCTGATCAGGTTCAAGGACCAGCAAGTCTGATCAAGGAGATGGATGTGCACACACTGGTTTATCCAAACAAACCATGCTGGTAGCTCATACCTGCTCTGAAGGGGTAATGTGACACTGCTGATCCAATGGGACTCAGAGTCTGCATTTCAAAATGTTGAATCACAGTTTCTTATGAGTGAAGGATCAAATCACAAACTCTGAGGCAATTAAAGAGGTTTAATACAAATTTCCAACTGTCAGATTAAAGGTCCCTCTTCAATCATCTTATGATTTGAATTCCCAGTGATCTTTTAATTTTGATTATGCCGTTCTTTTAACAAAAATCAGAAAGCCTGTGTCATTTTCTAGGATATAGTTTCTGCAGAGCAGCAGTAGTTTATTAGAGATTTGCCTCTGAGTTGACCCTGAGCTAATGTAGAGTGAGCCCACCTTTCTTTCCCATCATCCCTTTGTTTACACTCTCTCTCGTTAGCTTACAGTCCCTATCAACCCCAAGCTAACATTTCCTGTACAACAAAAATGGCGAGCAATATCTGAGCTATCCAGCTGTACTGTTTTGGGCCAGATGCCAGCTCAGTTCATGGATCGATTTGTCTGCAAGTGGATGCATCAGGTTGGAGCAGAGCAGAAAGCTTGTGGCCGCCCATTGTAGATTTTATATAACAACTACAAGCTGTTTTAAACATCATTTCTTGCCTGCTCCTGATTCACCATGAAATGAATAAAGAAGTACTCAAAAACACAGTTTTGATCTAATTTTTCTCAATATGTGTCCTCCATCATTAGAAAAAAGCAACAAAAATCATGTTAAAATCACCAAAAACTCAATTTGAATGGTTCTTTAAGTAAATTATTGGCTCTTGTTCCTAAATTTGCAACAGTTTTCAAAGTGTCCTCCCTTTTTAGCCAACTGAAGACACTTCATGAAAAGATGATGGCTTTTTATTATAGAAGAAAAAAGATGAGGACCTAGATTAACCTCAAACTGGATGTTAAAAGTCATCCAGTGTGAAAATGTTTCAATTTAATATAAACTCATAAAGGTAGCAGTGAGATGAGCTTTTTTGAATCCTATTTCTTGAACCATAGCTGGTAGGTCTTTCCCTCCAGCATGAAGGAGCATTCTACTGCACAAAAAGTAATGATAGAAAAGCCCTGTCTTGTAACAATACAGTATAGCATAACTAAAAAAAAAAAGTTGTTGTCTATTTTGATAATTTGAGCATTACTGCATTTTAACAAACATGTTTCTGTTTTTTTTTACAGGAGAAGGAACAAAGACAGGAGATGATTAGATGAAGTCACACTGACCAACCATCTACTGAACACTGAATTTATCTGCAGCTCAAGCAGATTAGGATTTCAACAACCAAAACACGTCAATTCTTCTCCGTAAGAGCCAAAGCTGCACTGACGGTACATTTCAGGATTAATCGAGACCACAAGGCAACGGAGAAAACTTCACCCCAGAGTTGGAACAGCCTTTATAAAGAAAACACAGAAAGAAATCGACTTTCCTGTTTCCACAAAGTCTATCTGTCTTCGATATATGAGAAACAAACAGGAGGCAGCTCTAATTAAAAATCGTTCAAACACTAGAATACAAAACAGGCTCTGGAATGACCTTTCCAGAGTGAAACCTTATCCTTCATATCCACCTTTGCAGCAGGAAACTTCCATGTACACAGTTCCCCTTCATGTCACCTTAGACTTATGATTGCTGAGATAAAGGGCAGATCCCTTCCTCTGAAAGAAAAGTAGCCTGCTGTCTGCGGGCAGGGACGCAAAAAGAAAACATTATTTGGTGCCCGAAATAGAAAAGAAGGAAGAGCAACATCTGGAAAAGAAAAGCGAAGCATTAAGGAGAAGCAAACAGAGAAAACTGCACAGTTTCCCAGTGTTCTTTGCCAGATTTTTAAAAGAGCATAACAAACTTGAGTAATTTCCGTGGCTTTTTTTCCATGGGAACTCATCCAAGGCTTGTTGCAGCTGACCCTCCAGGGAGGTCCAGTTAGAACGGGAACATTACCTCAAGAGGAACAAAGCAAGAGCACACTTCTTCTGTCACATTTCAAATGAGAACATTTGGAAGGATTACAGCTGAAAGGCGAATGATGTCCGGAGGCAACAACCTGGACCTTTGAGCTGTCTCTTTTCCTTGTCTTTCCTGTGAGTTTTCCTGAGATGCCTTTTTCCCTCAGTGAGGAGTGAAAAAAAGGAAAGGCACATCCTATTGTCGGTTGCAATGGAGAAGGGACATGTGCCCATCAAGAGAGGAGTAAGCTGGAGTCCGGGGGGTTTGAGAAAGCCTCTTCAGTTGAAGGACAACTCTCACGTTGATGAGGAAGACTACGATGCATCCTGGGAGAAGACGGGATTGAACAAGGAGCACACGGGCAGGAAAACAAGTAAGTCTTTACTTACAACTCTTTGATTGTTTTCTTATCTTTTTGGGGTGGCAGAGCACCAAAAAGACAGTATGATCTTGCTTTGTTGAATTTTCTGCACAGGAATTTAGCAGCAATACTTTTCCAGAGTTTTGCTTTCAGCACACAAACGCTTTAAATGAAAATGGAGTTTAGTTCTTGGAAGAAAAAAAAAAACAGACTCATCGGTGCAATCTGACACAGTGAAGCGCTCAATGAAACATCTGTTTTCATCTTTTAAATTTACAGGCTGCCAAAGCAGAAATGGAAATGCCATCAGCTTTCTTGAGGGCTGTCCTGCTGTCAAAGCCAGTTCCTGACAATGACAGGTTAACGTGAGAAGATGTTTGGAAACACTAAAAGATTCCTGAAAGACAGGAAACAGTTGTGAAATAAAGGAGGGAAAACAATTTTAAATCCTAAAAAATAAAGGAAACATGTTATAAGCCAGTGCAGCACAAAAGACAAAGATAACCTCATCTGGGCGGTGACAGAACTGTCAGACATTATAAAAATTGAGATGGGGAAAAAAGAAACATTGTCCATTGTGATAGAAAAGTCATGGCCATCTAGACTTGTCGCCTTAATGCTTTCAACACCCTTCCCATCACTCATGACTGGCTAATTAGTTTCCTCGGAACACCAAAAACAACACATAGGTGCTGATAAAAGTTCTGCAGCCATTTTTATGCTTTACACAAATCTACAAATACCACCCCCAGAATTTCCTCTTCTTGGATGCAGTTTTATTCCTCCCATGAGCTCCACTGAGAGTTTAGGTCACATTCACTCTGGTGAAATCCCAAGACCTCTGTAATCCCTGCCTTTCCATGCCGCTTCACACATTACCCTCCGGGGCCGGTGCTGTCATCCCGGTCCCCCTGCGGCCCTAACCCAGAGAAAGATAACATCCGACAGTGTAATCTGACCTTTGATACACAAATGCAGGGTTGGCCCCCGACTTGAATCCTGCTGCTGTAGGGGGTGGAGGTTGGCGGGGGACAGACAGATGAGATAGAGAAAGTTTGAGGAGGGGTAGATGATATGATGGAGAGGCTCCTACATCAAGACAGGAAATTCCTGTCCTGCCTTTGCAGGTTGGACCTTAAGGCCAAGAGGGTTCAAAGGGGGCAGCACTTGATTGGAGAGAATGCTCACTAAACACATGTGCCATATCCCAACTGACGTGGAGGGCAGCGGGGGTCAGGTGCTGGAGCTCCGGAGGTCAGCGGTCTAATCCATGTAAACATAAGTGTGAGTATCTCTGGGTTGCACTTCAAAGATTGCAACAAATGTCAGACGCTCCCCTGCCATCACAGGACATTGCAGAGATAAGCTGCTCAAGACTTCCCATTGACCGGTCTCCAGGACTGTCAAAACACGGTGTCTGTGCAGCTGCTGCTGCTGCGTCAATACTCTGTCAGCACAAGCTGTTATTCTCGCAGGCGTCTCCTTTTTAATTATTACCAATGGTGCACATTGGAAATACAAGGTTGGAGGCTGAGTGAGAGGCAGCACAGCCTCCAGCTATAGACCCCTCCTCCCTGCTCTCCCTCCCTGTCTGTGTGCTGATGGACTACAGAGAAAAAGAAATGTGAGCCCGAGTCTGACTCCGGAGAGGGGGGGGTGTGAAGCTTTCAGACGCAGTCAGAGTGAAAACTCTTGTGGAGTAGGACTGCAACACAGCGGATGTCTGAGTTTTGACATGAAAAAGGTAAGGGATTAAACACTGGAGTGGTTCCAGGATGAAAAGCGATGTTTCAGAGAGGTTCTGAGGATGTTTGACAGAGCAACAACATGCTTGTGGAAGTCCAAGACTCCAGTGACATACATGAAAACTTTCCTGGGACTTAAAATGTGCTTACTGTGAGAGGAATTTAGACTGATTGTGATCTAAGAGATGAGAATATCTTCATGGTGTTATTGGGGGGTAAATAAAAGTTGAGAATATTTTACTCAATCACCCTATAGGATTTGCTTATAGAGTTATACTGACAATGAATTTTTTTAAAAGTATCTTTGTGCCACATTTCTTTGCAAAAGCGTTGGTTAGGAGGAGAAATTTACATTTTTTTTTCTTGTTGGAAGAAAGATTAAATGAATTTCGAAGGAAAGTTTTTATCATGTGACTTAACAAAGTAATGACTTTCATTCCTACAGAAATCTCTCCAACATTGCAGTTTTATGCAATGTTGGAGAGATTTCTGTAGGAATGAAAGTTGGGAACTCTAATCTGTTGCTTTTGAGCCAACATTTATGAACTTAAAAAAGAAAACCTGTTGATATAAATGAAAAAATAAGAGTTTAAGATATGTATCAACAATCCTTAAGGTTTCCCCTTAACCTGTTAAGTTAATATCCAGATTTTTGCTAGTGATTAATTTCTGCTTTTTTTTAATTGTTAGTGGAACATTTGAAGTATTGTAATAATCAGGCTTGCTTATTTAAGTCATGAATCCTGTGGCAAAGAAACATTCTGGAAAGGACATCATTCTCAAGTGACCATGACTCATATTATTTATCCACCATATGTGTCACTATGACAACATTTTGGTTTTGTTTGGGTAAAACGGTATTTTTAAAAAAAGAGTAGATGCGGCTTTAAAGTTTGAAGTAGTTACTCCTTTTAAGATGGAAACTCTAGATTGTATAGTTGGTTTATAGACAGCAGTTATAGAATGCCATTTTTTTGGGGGTCTGTTGGTTGTAAAAGTGGTCTATAAAAGGTTTAAACTGCAGTATCACACAAATTAGCTACAGACAGAAACCAAAGGCATGCTGGAAGCGCAGGCGGGGAGTTTTCTCAGTGGTGCAGGAATGCTCAGGGAGGGATCAGTGAAAATGGCAGAGGAAATAATTCCACTGCCTGGAAGAGGGGCTGTTGGGCTTTGATAACAAACTGTCAATTTTAAAACCAGCAGGTTTCGTGTCATGATTTCCATTATTTAGTGTTGTAAGAGGACAAATTCTCATTCTGAAGTAACCTTTATACTTTATATTTTTACGCTTGTCCAAAATGCTAGGCCCCTAACAATAAGCATCTGCTTCGGGGGTGTCCATTTTTTCCACATTCTGTATTATGAGGGGATTTGTTACTTTTGACACATTGTGGAAAAATAAACAAAACTGAACTAAACCTTTGTTCAATAATCTTTGTCTTTATTTTTTAATATAAACATGTTTTAATCTGTTTATTGTCTGTAAAGTAAAATGTGCAAAAAAAAATTATTTTTATTCAAATATGAATTTGCTCAAAAGTTGGTCCTGCTGCTTTTCTGTAGCTACACATATAAAGACCTTGAATATTTTACTTAAATGTTTAGCTAGATTTTTTGGTCAGAAACTACTAAAACAATTAAATGATTGTGATTTATCAAATCCATGTGTTTATAGACCCACTCTAATGAAAATTGTGTTTTTGGTGTTTTTGACATGTTCTTGTAGTATTTTTCTCATAATGGAGGACATAGAGGGGAACAGAAAAGTATTTACTTAGCCACCAATTGTGCACCTGTTTGAACTTGTTATCAATATAAAAGTCACCTGTACACAACCTCAAACAGTCACACTCCAAACTTCACCGTGGCCAAGACCAAAGAGCTTTCTAATGACACCAGAGACAAAATTGTTGACCTGCGCCAGGCTGGGAAGACTTAATCTGCAATAGTTAAACAGCTTATTGTGAAGAAATACAACTGTGGGAGCAATTATTAGGAAATGGAAGAGATAAAAGAGCACTGATAATCTCCCTTCAGCTGGGGCTCCTCACAAGATGTCACCCCGTGGGGTCAAAAATGCCTGTTTAGAACATCTTCAACACTCATGGAACTGTTTTGATTGAATTTCATATATTTCCTGCCTTTTTATTCCCTTCCCCTTAAACTAACTGCTAAGAGGTGTAATAAATGTCTGTCTTTGTGAATGTGTGTGTGTGTGTGTGTTTTTTGTCTTGTATATTGTAAGTTCTTCATTATGTTTTTGATATATGTAAAGTTTGCTCAACTGTATCTGTCGGTATTTGCTTGTTTTGTTGTATGTTGAGGACTCCCTTGAAAACGAAATGACACATCTGAAGGGGCTTATCCTACAAACAAATAAATGTGAAATGTGAAAGAATGAATAAGGCCGTGTATCGTCAGATTTTGGGTGAAAACCTCCTTCCATCAACAAGAGCAGTGAAGATGAAACGTAGCTGGGTCTTTCAGCATGACAATGATCCCAAACACACTGCCCGGGTAACGAAGGAGTGGCTTTGTAAGAAGTATTTCAAGGTCCTGAAGTGGTCTAGCCAGTCTCCAGATCTCAACCCCAAAGAAAATCTTTGGAGGGAGTTGAAAGTCCGTGTTGCCCAGCAACAGCCTCAAACCATCACTGCTCTAGAGGAGATCTGCATGGAGGAACGGGCCAAAATACCAGCAGCAGTTTGTGAAAATCTTGTGAAAACTTACAGAAAATGCTTGACTGCTGTCATTGTCAAAAAAGGATATATAAGGGTATACAAGTTGAGCGTTGTAATTGACAAAATACTTTTCCACCATAATTTGAAAAGAAATTCTTTAAAAATCAGACAATGTGAATTTTTGAATTTCTTTTTTTCATTTTGTGTCCCATAGTTGAGGTATACATATGCTAAAAATGTCAGGCCTCTCTTATCTTTTTAAGTAGGAGAACTTGCACAATTGGTGGGTGACTAAATACTTTGTTGCTCCACTGTGCATAAAGAAAGTTAAGCCTAAAATTAACATTGCATTTCTCTATTAATAATGTTGTGAATCAGGAGCAGACGAAGAAATGATGTTGAAAGAAGCTTATGCCATGGCATAGAACCTATAACTTCAGTCCGATGCATCCACTTGCAGACAAATAGATCCATGTACATCTTGGTTTTCCTCGTCTGAGCTTGAATCTGGCTCAAAACTGTATGGCTGAATAGCTCCAGTATTGCTCACCATTTTTGTTGCACCGGTAATGTTAGCTTGGGGTTTTGATGTTAGGTAAAAACAGCATAATCATAATTGAAAAAAACATACAAACACTGAAAACGCTTTGAAAGTTGCTAAAATAATGATCATATTTTTACTTAAAAACAATCTAACAGAAAGTCTCATGGAGTAAACTGACCATCTTCTTTTCTGTCAATCTTCATCGTTCCAGATCTTTCCAGGAGTGCCAGCCTATCTGAGAAGGAGTTGAGGGAGGCTCGCGTAAGGAGTCACATCATTGCAGCCCAGCTCACCATCCCTTCCAACTCGAGCTCCTGCTCCAGGGGGGTGCAGCTTTTCAACCGGCGCAAGCAAAGGGTGAACGCCTTTACGCTTGAAAGCTGTGGACGGGGCTCAGAGCTGGAAAAAGATGGAAGAAGCAAACCCTCATCCAACAAAATAACATGGGCAGAGAAGAGCTCTGAGGACAAAGAAGGGCAAAACTACAAGAATTTTAAACCGCTCTCATCGCCGACCATAAGTGAACACTCTGTAGGGGATATCATGGATAATCAGGCTAAAGATTTTGATAAAGAAGACATGGGCACCAGTGTTATCCAGGAGAGACATTTTCTTCCTGTCAAGGAGGAGCAGGAGGAAGAGGAGGAAGCAAGAGATGAGATTGCAGAAGAACTAGAGAACAATGTGAAGCAGAAGATGTCTCCAGTGGTTGTTGAAAATGTTGAAGAGGAAGCAGGGACAAATCAGAGCCACTCAGGGCCTGTTGCACCTGGAAAGCTACCAAATGGTTGTCATAGCACCTCTGGACCCGAGATGAGACCTTCAGCCTCACCTAAGCACACAACCTCCATCATTAATAGAACTGCCAGACCTTTTTTCTCACCAACTACCGTGGAATCTCACGAGGTAAAAAGCCCCATCATGGACATCCCTTCTCCTCCATCTTATTCCACTCCTCCTCTCCCTGCTCCTATTGCCCCTCAGTCTGAGTACTCCCCTCTGCCTCCAGCTCCGACATATCCCACACCTCCTCTGCCAATGTTTGTAAAACAATCTCAGCCATCATTTTACTCAAATCCACCGCCATTGTCTCCTACCATGTCTTGTTCCTCACCTGTGCTCTCCCATTTGCCTGCTT
The DNA here is from genome assembly GCA_023969325.1 of Oryzias curvinotus. NCBI lineage: Eukaryota > Metazoa > Chordata > Actinopteri > Beloniformes > Adrianichthyidae > Oryzias > Oryzias curvinotus. The sequence goes on from CM043715.1 coordinate 24,392,632, forward strand.
CTCAGTGCCCACCTGTGTCCCATTGTGCCCCCCCTACAGCCCCAAAGCCCTCCACATTTGTTCCAGTTTCAGCTGGAGAGAGAAAACAAATCACATCAATAAAAACAGGAATACTTGAAGATGTTGCTGCCAGGAGAGCAACTAAGAAGACAATGTTCACATTCAAAGAGAAGCCAGTGGTAGCTCCAAACCCAGAGCTCCTCTCTCTAGTGCAGGGGGTGGATGAAAGGAAGAAGCATGGAAACAGATCTGTGCCTGAGCCAGCTTCCGAAGAAGAGTTATTGGCTCTGGGTGCAGAAGCCTCCAACTTCCTTTCCAAAGAAGAAGACAAAGCAAAAGGAGCAAAAGCTCCAGAGTGGGCTTCATGTCTAAAGAGCTCAAGGACCCGACCGAGGATGGAGCACCAGCCGGAGCAGACCCTTACCAATGTATCAGGAAAAGGGGCAGAGCTGTTTGCAAAGCGTCAGTCCAGGATGGAGAAATACATTATCGAGAATCAGAAAACAGGACAAATGAGATCTCCCTCTCCAACAATGTCCCTTCCACCATCTTGGGTTTATCCATCAAACATGCCTGGAAGGGTAAAAGCCATTGCTAAAAACTCTGATATGAGCGTTCAGCTTTCACAGAATCTGAAGGCACAACAAGCAGTCAGGCAAAACCCCAAACCGAAGGCGGTTGCACCACAACCAGTCCCAGAACCACCTCCTTTGGAAAATGGTTGCTCCAAGATTGAAATGGACCTCTCAAGGCACCGGCCCTACCAGCTGAACTCTTCTCTGTTCATTTTTAATCCTGTAAAAGATCCAGTTAGTACTCTACCTAGAGGAGCTCCACGGGCCAAGAGTCTGGTCACAAGTCATGGTCTCTCCAGACAAACCTCTCTGCCAAGTCCTTCTCCCACTCACTTCACTATCCCAGTGAAATCAACTCAGCTGCCTTTTAGCCCCCAAAAGATGCCAGAGCATCCATCAAATCCACATTTGGAAGCTCAAAGGATCCGTTCTCCTATGTCCCCCATTTCCCCAGAGAAAGGATCCTCTCCACAGTCAGCTGTGCAAGCACCAAGGCCAACATTTTCTGCCAGTAAGGCAGGAATTACACCACAGGTGTGGAAACCCTCTCAGTACTCCTTTTAGAAAATATTAGGGACTGAAAATGTTTCCAACTAACTCGAGGTTAACTAAAGCTCATTTAAGAGTGGTTGCAACTGCACTTTATTCAAGCCAAAACTTGCTCTTTTTGTGAGACGTCTCCTGGTGATTTATATGGAAAATAGTCAGTCATAGAGAATTATTGCAGATTATTTTCCAGTTTATGCTACATTCAAACATTTTCCTTTTTAAATTAATGGTGAGTCAGATTCACAAGTCTCAACAGTATATCAAAGTTATAATATTTTAGAACAGAAAAAGTCAGCAACCAGAGCAGAAAAATACAACATTATTTAGCTCTACCAGTGTTTTTCTTGTTTCTCTACTTCAGAGAATGATATTTGAACTATCAAAACCTTTGTTTTTGAAATTACAGTATGGACTATGACGACCCATTGGCATCTCCTCTGCATTTCCCTCTGGTTATTTTTCATAACAATTTGTGTTGCAATATGACCACCTAGTAGCATCTGGGTGTCTCTTTTAACTCATCTGCTGCTGTCAACATTGACTCAAAGGTATCCACACTATTAGTGAGGGGATCGACACTCTAACCATCTGCTCAGAAAAATCTGACCCATCATCAAAACCATAAATAAATCACACTTGTGGTGTTGCAAAACTAATTTAATTTACAAAATAAATTGGTCAAACTAAGTTGATGCTTTTCTAAGAGTAAGCTAAACTTTTTCATTATAAAGTCGTCACAGTTGCATCACAAATGTTTTAAATGTGTTCAAGAAAGTGAACTCTGAGTGATGTGCACACATAATGCAAAGTTGCAATATTTATGTGCCAGGTTCAGAACTTGGCAGCCTTTGAATTTCAAATCTAGCTTTGGTTAAAACCTATCTAATGTCCAGTTTGGAAGCGGCGCAGCACATAGGCAATCAAAAATAATTAGTTTCAGAACACTTGAAAATGCCAAAAACGCCCTCGCTCTGTTTTTCTTTTCTACTGGCATTGTAATGATGCTGCTTTACAAAGGACTTTAACAGATGGTCCAACATCTGCTTTATGATCTATGATTTGCAATTTAATGCTGTTTGCTGGCAACAAAGTTACTGCAAGAGAACTCCTTTATGTCTTTGCGTCTTCGGGGCAATTTACTTTGCTTTCCTGCATGCTTTATATATGGAAGGTGCTTGGGTTATTTTGTGTTTCAAATCTGCAAGCTGTATCATTTTACATCACAAGCCTACACCAAAATTGTTGGTATAACATAAAAAACATAACAAAGCAGCAAATGAGTTACCAGGAAGTATGGTTTGAATTGTGTTTCTTCATAAATGTTCGTGTAGTGCTCACTTTTGATGTCTCTGATAGCTGATTTGTGTAAATCTTTCTTTTCCTGATTAAAACTTTTATTCTAACCCACTCCAAAGACCTCTTTCTTCTTTTCTCCAATTTTCTGAATGCACTGGAGTTTCTCTCTGCCTTCTGCCCTTCTGCCCTCTTAGATGCTTGTTCTTCTCTCTGCTACCACAGTAAATACACATGGTTTACAGCAGGAACAGGTGAATTTTAGAACCCAAACAAATAACTGACATAACTTTTAGAGCCATCATAAAGTATCTCACACTTCTCGAAGAAGTTGATAGTTTATGTTTCTCTTAAGACTATTAGCTGTTTCCTGTCAAGTTTGAGGGGTTCATTCATTAAGACAAATGCTTAAGCGCCTGAACCCAGCCTTGTTTGTTCCAAGAATTTAAGAAGATCTATCTCGTAAGACTTGAACTTCTAAAAACGAATGCCTGTACTAGGGTTTTAAACTCAATATTTGCCCTCTATATCATATTACCAAGCAAAGATCCCGAGCCTCTAACTAGTATTAACACAAGGTGGAATGCAGCCTTTGCTTCAGTTGCGTAACTTCATATCAACCGTGAAGGTTGAGCACCTTATGAGGATGCAGTGTCAGTAATCTGAGCAAGACACTTAAGACTCCGCCCGAGTAAGTTAGTGACAAGACATACTGAGAAAACATACAGAGGTGATGTCCCTCCTGAGCCTCAGGCTGATTAAAACTGTTTCATTTGAGGATTTTTTCCCCCGAACAACATGGGGGATAGCACCAAAAACGATTTGAAATGATGTGTTCTATATTAGATGTTATGATACACATAGGATAAATTGGCTCTTTCTTATTAAACTTAAATGAATAAAAAAAGAGCTGCACTCTTGCCTCACAGTTAGAATGTCTTGGTTCAAATCCTGACTAGGATCTTTCAGAGTGGAGTTTGCTTCTCCTTCCCTTGGATTATCCCTGGCCAAAGTCCATCGACATGCGTCATAGGATAATTGATGATTCTAAATTGTCGCTAAGGTGTGAATGTGAGTGTATGTTTAGTTGCCACAGACTAGCAACCTGTCATGTTTCCCACCTTTTGGGATAGGCTAGTCCTGATTAAAGCAAACCTGTCTTTTCCCATGGTATATATTGTAATTTAGAGGGTAAGAGGATAACAGACGGGACGGTCAAAAGACTTTGTTGCTCTTAGGTGCAAGGTGTCTTCATGATTATGCCTGGCTGGACTCTTTAAAACTTCTGCACCCGAGCATTGCGCACAAACAAACGACACGCCCACCGCCCACTGTGTCTATCAATACAGTTATGAATCCAGAACTTAACATAACACAATTCTTAAATACATGTGTACTAGGCGATGTCAAGCAACAACTAAATCAAAATAGTCAAGATGTATCAAAATATCTCACTGGCTCCTACAAAGTTATTTACAGACGTTTGTTGTGTGAAGTCTAATGATGATGAGATCATTGCATCCTAAAATGCACAAGTCAAACCTTAAATTAGGATTTAACTGCACAGCTTTAAGTGTAGCTGCATTGTGTGATAATGTCAGTGTTTTCCAGTCACTTAAGCAACATTATGTTTTATCTTTCAACAGGTGTCAGTGGACTCCTCATCTGGAGAAATGACCAGTGAAACATCCACATTTACAAGCATTTCCACCCTCCCCAGACGTTTTAGCAGCCCAGCCACTGGAATCTGGTCCTCATGTCCTCAAACAAACAAGTCTTCTACCACTGGCAGTGGCTCCATTCGCCCACTTACTTCCCCTGTGACTTTTCCCAATAAAACAGGATTCCAGCCAAATACAAACCATCAGGATATTCAGTTTACCACTTCGACATCCAAAGCCTCAGCCACACCCACCTCTCCACATTCCCCTTGGAGTTCAAGATGCCAGTCTCCAATGGTCAGCCCTCTTGTTAAGGGTCATTCTCCTGTTTCTCCTCCTTGGAGTTCAAGATGCCAATCCCCAATGGCCAGCCAGAATAACAAGCCATCTGCCGTTGTCTCTTGTTCCATATCTAGACCTTCTTTGGCAGGCACAGACACTTTCCCATCTCCTCCTTGGGAATCAGGAAGCAAAGCCCCACTGCAGAGCCTCAACACCCAGTCCCCTGGCCTCTCCACTTCCACATCCAGACCTTCCCATACAGCTACAAGCCCTCCCTGGGGCTCACGGTCACAGTCTCCGGCCCCTTTTCATGGACGTTCCATCTCACCTTCCACGAAACCTCTCACACATACATCTTCTGCTTTGGCTCCTTCTCCACAGCCTACAGGAAATCGTTGCATGTCACCAGTCAGTAATAACCTGGATTCAAGGGCAAACCATCGACTGCTGGCAAAAAACATCATTAATGCGGCAAAACGTAAAAACAGCCCCTCGCCTGGTGCACTAAGTGGTCACAGCCTCCCCATATCACCTCTGGGAACCTCCCACCATGACTGTCACAAGCCACCCATCAGTCCCTTCCATTCCAGAGCTTTGGGAGCACAGTCTCCAGTTTTCACCAGCCCTCCTCCCACTCCAACTCAAAGGATCTGCTCACCTGTTCGGTTCTACAACTCTCGCTCCCTGACCGACTCGGATGCCTCCATTGAGTCTGAAGATTCTGGGCTTCGGTCCCCCGGCTTGCACTCCTACAACACCTGTCCCCGTGGTTGGGGAGGTAGTCTGCGAGTCAAGAGAAGCACCATCTCCACTGACCTGTGAGGGGGCCTACATAGGATCCAGTTTTTGTAAACAGTTGTGACATTGGATCAGCCAGTTAAAGATTGATCTTAACAAATTGCAAAGGCTATCATATGCTTTCACCTGAGCTGTATTCCCCGCTTCTGTATTATCATAGGTCTAGTATTTAATATGGCTTATACTCCTGTATGGACTGAAAAAATAAGCGTCTTATAGAATACACGTGATGTGGCTTGTGCGCTACTCACAGTTCCAAAAAGTGCAGAAAACCTGATAACCAAAGAATTTTAATTCACTTTGAATATGTGTTGAACTTTTTCTTGTTTGAACAAACTAGCTTTCATTCATTTAAAGAACTCACTAGTATTATGGGTCATTTAGGGATTTTTGTGTTTGTTGATCTGATGCAGGTCATGACAGGAAGTCTAGGAATATTCATATATGGCAACATTATCAGTGTGTTCAAATGAATCATTGTAAAAATAATAACAAAAAAAATTATCACAAAGATGCAAAGCCACTAAAATCTTCAGAAACTGCGAAGGATTTCACTACAGATCAATAATGGTTTCGACTATTACAAATTAAATGAAACACGCATTTCTAAATGTGCAATATTTTTTTTCCAAATGTGTACATTTGTGTTACTATGAGTCCTGATTTTCATAAAAATGAATGTATTTTTTTTTGGAAATAGTCAAAGTATGAAAGAACAAGGGAATATTGAACTCAAGGATTTGGGGAGCCTGTTAAATGGAGCACTGTTGCCATGCTTGATAGGAAAATCAAACTTATTCTCGCTCTGACGCTTTTCCCCTGCAATCATATTTCTTTGTATTAAAAAGGTCTTTGAGGAAGAACAGGTGAAAATGTCTTGTGCAAAGGACTTAAGTGAATGAGAGTTAGAGGGCTTGTGTGTTTGATGTGCATATAAAAATGGACCAAGTTGTTGAAAAGAGGAGCAGAGGGTTAGAAGAACGTTGTGCAGTGACTTTGAAAGGGTTGGGACTAAATGACATATACTCCAGATACATTTAAACTGTATTTTTTTTCTGTAAGTCTATAATTATTGAGGTTTTATATTTCTTTGTTTCATTGACTTGCACATGTGATCACTCCACCTCAGAGGCCAACATGGCAAACAAATAAACAATCTTAAAAAAAAGATCTTAATGAAGTATAAAACAGAGAGCACCTCTAAACAACATAAGATGCTTTGTTGAAGCTAGCAGTTAATTGTAAATGTAAGTGCAGGCTATTCTGCAGCAGCAAAGCAGAGCTCTCCCTCATTTCCTAATGCTTGGGTCAAAAACATTATCACACTGCTAAATATTTACTCTGAATCCTTTGACTGACAGGAGCTCCTGCTGCTTGGTGTCCTTGCTTTCTCAGCAGGATTAAGCCTATCCCTGTCATGGATTGATTTCGACCCAGGTCACCTCTGGACAAACTGCGGATGTTGTCACACAGAAGGAAATGTTAACCTCTATTTTTTTTTTTTTTTTTGTGGTTCTGTCATTTCACTTTCTTAATTGAACTCATACAACCTCATATCGGTATTTTTTCTGTCATTAATGCTAAATAAAAAACATTGAGTCACCAACATCAAGTGTTTTTTTTTTCATTACTTCATAGACGTTGTGAAAGACAGATGTTTAAAATGATGAATAACTTAAGAAAAGAATCATCTTTGAATCAACACAAAAAAACCATAAAACATGCACATGTGTTTTTTTATGCATGCATAACTACTTTTAAAAAAATAAGATATTAAAATCTTTCTTTCCAAAAAATAAAAAAAGTCAGATAATGTCTTTATTGCAGAACTTTGAGACTAGTGAAAAGATTATTTGGAAATTCCAATTTTTTTAAAAGAATGTTTTATCATTATCATATTTACCATGATATGTAAAGTTTTCAATGACAGCACAACAGTTTGGGGAGTGGCACATTCTGAACAGCAGGACCAAGAGATGAAATAGAAACTATAAAGCCTCACTTATCACAGGTTCCTAGACTGCCATCTGTAGGACTTCAGACAGAAGTTTTAATGTTTTGGATCCTACTTTACAAGAGATTGTTCCTGCTTTAACATGAGAAAATAGTTTACTTACAAAAAACACAAACAGTAATTGGAAGACAAAAGAAAACACAAATAAAAAATGAATTGTGTGTGCACTGCAATAAGAGGTAGCCTAAAAATAGGAAAATTACACTGATCTTAAGAAGAAAATCCCTAGAAAGTAGTGACATTTTTCTATTCATGCTGCAAATCCTTTTTATTTAACAACAAATCTTATAAGATTCTAAATTCTAAATCCAAGCGATTCCACGCATGCATTCTAAAAGGGAAAAAGGTTTTTTTTAAACTAACTGTTAGAAAGATTTACTTAAAATTTAATGTTAAATAGGCCAATAAGTTTTGTTGTGCTAGTTCTAAGCAGCTGTTCTTCTTATGTCACTAATTATTGTTAAATTAGATTACAGTGACAAAAGTACTAGTGTAATAATCAGAAATGACTCATTTTAGAACAAATGTGAACAGAATGAGAATAAGATTTTGGTACAATTTCTTTGGTGTCAAGTTTTTTTTTTTTTATTGTCAAGAGTTTGGAGCAACAGGATTTGGACTAATTTTATCAATAATTTCTTTATACCCTAGATCTTGATGAGACAAAGAATCGTTGACTGTGCTGATTTTGAGAAAAGCTTGGAAACAACGTAAAACCTGAAAAAAATATCTAAAGAAAGAATTAAAATCCTGTCTAAAATAGCAGTTAGCAGTATGGTTAACAGAAGGGAGATGACACTGATGCTCGCTTCAATTTGATCAAAACCGGCATTATTTGACCTTTTTCATATTATGTACTTTTTTTCTCATCGAAAGTAAGGACTTGTTTCCATTACAAGTACCAAAACTAACTAAACTAAATAATTATGTAATGTCTTCTTAAATATGTGCAAAGGGTTTTGGAAAAACAAAAAAAAGTAATAAAAACATTTAAAAACTAAAATTGGCCTGAATGAATTTAGAAATCTGACATTAATCTGCCAATAATCTCCTTTATTAGGATTAGGATAAGCAGAACATGACATGATTTGCACTATTAAATAAATGCGATTTGCAGAGGAGGTGGAGATGAACGGGAAAAATAACTGACGATCGGTCCTCTTTATAAAAAAAAATAAATACTTGAATAAATAAATAAATAAATAAATAAATAAATAAACAAAAAAGTGAATAAATAAATAAATAAATAAATAAATAAATAAATAAATAAAATAAAAAAGTCGCGCTTCCCAAGAAAACAATAACTTCACTTTCTTTATCACGGTGAAAGTCAATGTAGCAAAATCAATTCCAGCAACTTTTTGATGTTGTTGTTTTTGAAAATAAATATATGCATTTTTTTTTAATGGTTTCAACTTTTGAGCATAAAGTGTAAACGTGGGACACAAGAGGCCGCTCTCGAGGTGAAAAGGGCGAACACCGACCAGGGCAGCAGTGTTTTCTCGTCTTTTGACAGCGGCGGCTCCCACACAAACCGGGATAAAGAACGCAAATATGCGGCCAACAGAGACAGCGGTTATGGGGTTGTTAAGATGAAAAGCCAACCCATACTTTAAACTGTCTCGCCGGTGCTCGCGGCTGAAATCAACAACCGTTTCGCTAGGTATACGGCCGGAAAAGCAGATGGATTTCGGTGCCGTACACTCTCGGCGTCCGGGATTTGTTGTTATTAGCAGCTAATGCTAACTTAAGAAGTGCGAGTTAGCTGGCCTAGCTTGCCAATGGTCAGCGCGAGGAGAAGATAATTAGCCACTTATGTGTGTTTTCCAAGTACTTGGTGGGCACCCGGTGATGATTAAGCAGAGGAGGTTTGTTTAGCTGATGGAGACCTCGAACTTGGAGTACAGAAGTCCCCTAGCCGCAGCTTTTCAGAGTCCCCATCCCAGTAGTTGCCTAGCTTCGCAGACAGCCACCACCATCCCAGGAAGAATGAGCAGAAAACGTCGCCACAAAGGAACCGAAGTCAGCTGCTGCGTAAAATACGTTTTATTCGGATTCAACATTATATTCTGGGTAAGTCCATAGTGTGTGACAGTGATTTTTAATTTTTTTTTTCCTGTCAGGAAAAAACATTATTCTGCTGGAAAAAGTTAACAGGAAAAACGCTAGTAGCACTGTGTGTTCGCAGAGGTTTCATTTTTACGACACTAATACATCTCTAAATAATCCTCTTAGGTTTAAAAATGATAATAAATAAAATCAACGTTTTTGGTTACACCCATTTATCTCCTGATTACATGTGATTGTATTACAAGAGGCTTTAAAATAGTTGTTTTTGTTAGAAAGTAATCTAAGTGTGGAAACCCTTAGAAATATTGTTTACAGGAACACAATTTTTCACACCACCTAACATTTCAAATTGTGTTTTGTATATGCATAGATAATTATGATTAATAACACCATTTAAAACATGCAAATTAACACTCTGGAACATCAGAATAGTCAATAAAGTAAATAAATGTATGTTTTTTTGTTTGTGTTGTTCCTGTTACACAAGGCCAGATGTGTAGCTGTGCGTTAACATGGTTCTTGTTTTTAGTTTTGTTGTTGGGGCAGTGGCAACTTCTCCTACACCTCTTGTACAACTCCACCAGAAAAAAAGTGTCTCCATTTGCTCTCCTGTACCCCTCCCATTGCTGCTTCTGTGCTGCTGGTGTGGTGTGATTGTCTGTGGGTGCAGGAATTGTGTGCACGTCTGCCCCAGAGGGTCTTCCCACACACACAGTTGCAAGGAAAAGGCCACGCAGCTTTAATGCTACCCAGCCCTTCTCTTTTCAAAGTCTCTGCGCCTTCAGTGCCTTGAGTTTACTGGATGGCGTCCTTTCTTCTCTTGCTAAACTCAAACACACTCAAAGAAAGATGAGTAAACAATAGTGTGTGGATCTTTTATGATTTTCTTTAGGTTTGTTTCAGTTAAACTCTTAAGTTCAACTCCAACCATCTTTTAATCTGTTGTAAATTTGTTCCCAGTGTCTGTCCATTATGTTTACGTTGTTTTTAGCCAAAATATAAAAAAAATATGTGTAGTTTTCTAGGACTTAGTTTCTCCGCAGCATCAGCAGTTAATTAGAATTTCACTTCTTGAGTTTTGGGTGGAAACGTTTGGCACAGAGTAAGCCCGCCCCCACTTCCCAATATCCATTTGTTTACTCTTTCGCTAGCTCACACAGCACCCTCACAACCTCACGCTAACATTACTGGTGCGACAGAAAGAGCTAGAAACATTGTAGGTATCCAGCCAGACAGTTTTGAGGAAATGCCAGCTCAGATAAGGAAAATGAAAACGTCCTTTGCCTGCAAGTGGAATGGAGCAGAGCAAGAAGCTACGTGACTAACACCTTTTTTTTTTTCAAACTGCATTTATTGTCTGCTACTGGTTTACAATGATCTCTCCCCCCCCCCCCCCCCCCAAAAAAAAAAAGAAAAACAAACCGAGAAATACAATTTTAAACATACTTTTCTTCATTAGAAAAATGCCACATTTTGTTTAAAACACAACTTTCATTGGAGTGGGTCTTTAAAAATGCATAAAGACTGTACAAAGGCCTTATTCTTCTATACCTTTTTAAAATTGGTTGATGAAATCTGAAGTAACGTTACAGAATCCCAAGTTTGGAAATGAAATATGGTTCACAATTTGCCTCATTTTGCCCCACACACACACACTTCACCCCCCCCCCCCCCCCCATCACCCCCCCCACCCCCCCCCCCCACCCCCCCCAAGTTTACAAAAATTAAGCAATATAACAACAATAGTGAGAGTATTATGATCGATAAAACTTTGAAAAATAATTTATGACTTTTTTTTGCAAAAGAATTATGATAAAGAAAGAAAACTAAAAAAAGTAAACAAATAGGCCAATGATTTGAAGGCGTTCTCTTTATTTTTTAATTTACAAGTTCCTGAGTGGAAAAGTAAGTGAACAAGATGAATTATTGTCGTATAATTAAGCTTAAGATCGGTTCTATATAAAGCGGGATGAGTAAAGGTGAGTTTGTAAATTGACATTAGTATATATAAGAAAGAGATAAAAAAATCTAAGAAAAGTAGCAGAAAATTAAGAGTAGATAGAAAAAATTGCAATCAACAAATATCGAATACAAAAAGTACAGTGGTTTAAAAATACTCAAAATAGAATTGCATCAAACAGGAATCTCAGATTCCTGTATTTTTCCCTTCTCAGCCATTATAAATCGGAACTTTGATTTTCTATCTATAGCATTCTTCCTGTCTTTATCCAACTTGAGTTTCACAATTTCGACCTTTATTTTAAACAAAAAATTACGTTACTAGGATGTATTCCAATGGGAACAGTGTAGCCATTATTCTTTTCCCGAGTTAGGCCTTGTAGGTGAATAACAAATTTTTGACGGCGTACCGTAACAACCTTAAAAGTGTCATTACTTTTATGAGAACCTCTTTTAACTACTACTTCGTCGTCTTTTCGAATTGGAAGGCTTCGAATACCATATTTCTGGCGTAATTCTTTCGAAAGTGCCGAAGACATTAACTTCCTTCTCTCGTTTGAAGGAGCAGTAAAGTGAGCTTTACGACATTTTCTTCTTGAACTTGTAATTGCGTGATGTCGTTTCATATCTGCAAACGAGTCTTGTGACGATGTATAATTATTACGATTGCGCGAGCAAAATGGCATGGTAAAAATATCTTTATTTTACAAAAAATTATCTTACTGCTATATAAATCGAAAAAATTAGTCGTTGAAATTAATTCTTTAATCATTTCATAAATCATGATGGATGATCATTCATTTATAATAACTGTGTAAAATTTCGTTTTTTAAGTTTTTGAGTATTTTTCTATATTTATTAATATATTCTGTTAATTAATTTAAAACATAATAAAAAAATTGAATTATTTAATGCTGTTTAAAGCCGAAAATTCGATAAACATGACATTTTCCTGCAAGAAATTTATTGTCGTTACAAACTTGGGGCATGAATGTTCAGTAAAAAGGATTTAATCCAGCGCATGCACCCCTGACATAAATAACCTAATAGAAAAATCCAAATTGCCGATTTTATAGAGATGTTTAATTTATTTTTTTTAATCAATTAAATAAAAATATATTAAATATTCTTTTTTTGTGACATAATTTACTTAAAACATAGGTGTCGCAATTATTACAAATAAATACAGCACCCTGTCAAAATAACTCTTCTTTATCGAAGTCCCATACCCTGCTTCAATTAGGGAGAGCACTAATTTATGTCTGAGGTTAACAAATTTTA